>BLKR01000484.1:492160-505006 GCA_011170035.1 Teleogryllus occipitalis | reverse complement strand
TTTATAGTACTCTCTATTCGCGAAAAAGAAAAGAAAAATTTGAAGACGTTTTTTATTGCCTACATCCAGAAAATTAACGCGAAATCTACTCCTAGTTTCAAAAAATGCCTGTTTCACCTCCAACGTGTAATAAATTGTAATTCTAGCGAGGATGAAGTCTTCAGTGAGGTAGGGGGTGCGTCCGAGGCCAATGAACTGTGATGTTTACGCGCGCAGACAAGACATGGGTGGATGAGGCCCAGCGCAGAGGAGAGCGCGGTAAACAAGAGAGTGAGTGGGCAGGGAAGGGACGGCGGCAATGCTGGAAGCAGACCCAAGGGAGACAGCGCGAGAAACACGTGGAGAGGAAGAGAATGGAAGTAGAGAGGAATTGGGAGGGAGGAAGAAGGTAGGGAGTGAGAGGAAAATGGAAAAGCGAAAAGACACACGAGAGAGGAGGAAATATGAGAAGAGAAGCTAGAACGAATGAGGAGAAAATAGTCAAGAAGAAAAAAGAAAAAAAGGGAAAGAAAGAAAAGGAACGGAAGAGAGAAATGCAGAAAAGATCTGCGAAAGAAGCAGAAAAGACGGTGCGAGAGAAAAAGGAGTGATAGTTGCCCCAACAGAGTGATAGAACTCTACAGAGATTCAAATAAGAAAAGTGCTAATCTAATGAAGCATCCTTTTTTGCGAATTCTTTCATCTATATTTGTACCATAAGACAATATATCAAATATACTGTTTTATCTATTCTTAAAAAAAAGAAAAAAGAATATATTAAGCATTTACTGACAAGGCACCTTTCCAGACAAATACGAAAATAGAATATGGGAGTGGACCTTATCATTCCATCGACGCTCCCACACACCGACGTGGAAGAGGCGCGGCGCGGTAAGTGGATGCGGCGCGGTAAGTTCCACACTAGACGCGGCGGCGGAATTCGCGGGTCCGTTCACATCGGAGCGTCAATTATGAGTCAGTGTATGGTGACAGCTTTCATTCGATAAAGAAGGGGCGGTCGCTTCTATTCATGCAGAAAATAGAAATGCCAAGTTACTCATAGTACGTTTTCTGAGCATATGCGGTATGGTTTTTCCTTCTTTATTTACGATTGTCCCGATACATACGATACTCAAATTGTTAATATCTCTTTTGAAAACGTAGAAAAAGGGTCCACGATTTTGACCTAGAAAGGAAAATGTACGGAGAATTTCACACTTTGATGTCACAGCTGATAAACGCTTTTAATTTAGTAAAATGACCAGTGCCAGTTTTGATGAAATTTTTAAACTAATCGCAAAAGACATAAGAAAATCTGACATTTAATCATAAATAACAAATTCTTATTATATATATTCTAACACGCCCACCTACTACCTTCCAGCACGTGGGGAGAGCGTGATAGTATGAATGCTCGTGAAGCGAGCTTTAACTTCTCAGGAAGCAGGATCTTTTGGGTATAAGAAAGGACTGAACACTTGACACAATGAATCAGATAAAATACAAATAAAATGAGCATATATTCAATGAAAAATTACAGTGGCACAATTATATAATAGGATTATGCACATTAAGTGTCACAAACAAACAGAAAACAAGGCAAAACAAAAACAATTGGCGTCACCTCGACTGCCTGAACACACTTTCACCTATTACAACTAACAATTTGCTCATTCCCCTTTCTGAATTTTTATCTACCACATTATTTTACTCTTTCTACTCTCTAGTTTTTCCGTCCACGGCTTTTAAAATGAGTTTTACACTTGTTCTAAGGTATCCCGTTCACAGGTACTAGCCTTGGGCTTGGCACTCACTATAACACAGTGAACTTTAAAGAGAGAAAAAGAAATAAAACGTAACATTCACGTTACTTAAATTTGACCCTTTTACATATCACAGAAAGCAATTACTTTTAACACAATACAATAAACTATGACTTTTCCAGATACCATCACTGTACAACATATCATTAATTATTTAAGTAACATTGTACAAGGTATGGCCTCGTTGAACGAATTTAATAACACGTGCAGTAAATGAACTTGAAACTGCCACTCACGTCGTTCGGAATACTTCTCCCACCTATACTGGACTTTTCACCCAATTTTAACACGAATTGTCGTGTATTTACTGCTATTCTCTTTCCGCAACTGATCGCCGCATAAAAGTTGCAAGTTCTTTTACCTCAACAGCTCCGCATCACTCGCCATGTAGGTAACCTTGGGGATTTTCTGCCGCTCGCAGCCTCGCGTTGCAACCCGTCTTCGCTCGCTGTCCCACGATGTTACCAGTTTTCTTCCCTCGAGCTCTGGACTTCGCGACGCCTTCAATTTCCACATCCTTCTCCCGTTCTCCGGACTCGTACGATTCTCGTTCTAGTCCAAATCTTTCTCGCCTACGCTTCTCTCTTCCTGGGGTCGTCCTTCTTCTGCCGCGCTTCGTACAAGTTTGTTCGCGCTTCCCGCTTCGAATAATTAATGTTGCTGAAGTTATGCTTTAAATGCTCGGCGTACCTACCACACTTTGTGCGTGTGTGGTCTCAGCGTTCAATATGAGATGATAGATTTAGTTAATGTCCTTCTGCGCGAATTTTACAAATTTGAAATTATTTCGAAGTCAAACAATCCCTTTACTTGCTCTCTAAATTATTGTGAATGTTAATGCGAAGAATGTTCGTGCACTCCACTTCTTAATTACATCACTTTTGTTGTTACGCTTTTCAAGCTAACTTTTAACTAACAAGTTAAAATAAACTCCTATGCTATCAAGTTACAAACGCCTTCAGAACTCAGTCTAGTCGCCGTCGCTGCTGCAATCATTGGGAGCTCCTTCGAGGCGCGCCGCGATACTTATGGCACTCGCGCCTGGGGAAATGTTTGGAGGAGTGAATATTCTCCTCTTTTCGTGACCTCCCGGAATAGCATTATTCGCTAGTTCGGGCGTCAGAATTCGAAAAGCTATGGGTAGATGGCGCGTTTACAAGCCATCGTTCCGCCGTGTACTCGACTTCTTTCTGTTCGCGGGCTTCTTCTCGTAGCTGATGGTGGCGTCATGGGGTTGTCTAATTCCATGACGTCACAATATATACACATACACCAGAGCGGTTCGTCAGTATATATACACTGTATATACAGGGCTATTGTGTAGGCGTAGGTGTATATATATATATATATATATATATATATATTCTGATATATATTCTGATATATATTCTGATATATAATTCTGGCTTGATTCTGGCGGAGCGCATTGGAACGACTTTCCGCTACCTCCGTAATTATTATTAAATTATACATTTTCAGAAATCAAGCAATATATTGTAACGATACCGAATATTGTACTCCGGATAATCATAAGCAAAATGTTGCGCAATACACGTGCTGATGCCTTTTGCGTCTTTTCAGAGCCGCCGGACGGTTAATTCGTTCCGCCCAGCTGCATCCGCGACACCTTGGCGCCAGGCGAGCGGGGAGAGCTCTGTTTACTTTCTCCAACGCCGGTCGCGGGATTCTCCCCGGGGATCTAGCTGGGGAAGGGGGGCTGCGCAGTTCGGAGACTCCGGGATAGACCACCTGCGATTATTTACTAAAAGTGTGCAAGTGAGAGCGCATTATGGAAAATTCCACTCGACGCACCGGCGAAGACGCAGAAGCTGATTGGACAAAAATTAGTTAAGACGTAGAAACTTTTCACCAATGGAAGCACGTTTTGGCAAAATTCTCCTGAACCTTCTGGGAAACATTTGGGAAACTGGACTGGGAAAAGGCTTGTGAGCGCTGGCATGCACTGAGCACGCAGAACAGCAGGGCGAGCAGAAGGGCGGAGAAGAGAGCTGACGTGCGCTGAGCACGCAGGACAGAAGGGCGGGAGAAGGACAGTGTTCCGCTACCTTGAATTGCGGACGAGTAGCTCCTCCGGTTACTCACTTAGCGAGGGAACGAACGATTCGATGATTACTGTGTATGTAAGAGAGTAATCGAGTATAATTTTTTTATCTCTGCCGATCACGCCCGCGTAGCACGTCACAAGTTATGTGACGATCATTATCGCGCTGTCGGACGCCTGAGTTGTAAGTTGTCGTCACCACCATCGTCACCACCGCTGCGGTCATCGTCGCCGCCGCCGTCGCCGTCGCCGTGGTCACACTGCGCCACCGCCGCCGCCGCCGCCGACGCGGGACACAAGGACTCCCCTGCACCCCCGAGACACGCCGTCTGGCGTGAGGTTCGGCGACCTGTGGAGGTTGCTCACCCCCGCGGGCCTGCATTGTAAACGGAGACTGTGCACTGATTTGTCGAGCTGCGGCAAAATCTCCATCACGCCCTTCAGACACAACGTTTATTTTAAAAAAAGTTTTATCCAGGGTTATAGTCAACCTCCAGGAAGTGCTGGCCGCGCCTTGGCGCCTTCCTCATAACGTTAAGTTTTCTCTAATGTACTAACTTTGGCGCGGCAAAAGAAGGACGACCCCAGGAAGAGAGAAGCGTAAGTGAGAAAGATTTGGACTCGAACGAGAATCGTACGAGTCCGGAGAATGGTAGAAGGGTGTGGAAATTGGAGGCGTGATGGAGTCCGGAGTTCGAGAAAAAGAAACTGGTAACGTCGTGGGACAGCGAGTGAAGACGCGAGCAACGTGGGGCTGAGAGCGGCAGAAAATCCCCAAGATTACCTACAGGCGAGCGATGCGGAGCTGTTGAGGTAAAAGAACTGTCAACTTTTATGCGGTGATCAGTTGGGGAAAGAGAATAGCAGTAAATACACGACAATTCGTGTTAAAATTGGGTGAAAAGTCCAGTGTAGGTGGGAGAAGTATTCCGAACGATGTGAGTGGCAGTTTCAAGTTCATTTACTGCGCGTGTTATTGAATTCATTAAAAGAGGCCATACCTTGTACAATATTACTGAAATAATTCATGATTTTCACATGTTGTACAGTTGATGTTATCTGGAAAAGTCATAGTATTGTGTTAAAAGTAATTGTTTTGTGTGAAATGTAAAGGGGTCAGATTTAAGTAGTGTATGTTTCGTTTAATTGTTTTTCTCTTTAAAGTTCACAGTGTTATAATGTATGCGAAGCCCAAGGCTAGCACCTGTGAACGGGATACCTTAAAACAAGTGTAAAATTAATTTTTAAAGCCGTACACGAAAAAACTAGAGTAGAAAGAGTAAAATAATGTGGTAGATAAAAATTCAGAAAGAGGAATGAGCAAATTGTGAGTTGTAATTGGTGAAAGTTGGTTCAGACAGTCGAGGTGACGCCAATTGTTTTTGTTTTGCCTTGTTTTCTGTTTTTTTGTGACACTTAATGTGCATAATCCTATTATATAATTGTGCCACTGTAATTTTTCATTGAATATATGCTCATTTTATTTGTATTTTATCTGATTCATTGTGTCAAGTGTTCAGACCTTTCTCATACCCAAAAGATCCTGCTTCCTGAGAAGTTAAAGCTCGCTTCACGAGCATTCATACTATCACGCTCTCCCCACGTGTGGAAGGTAGTAGGTCGGGCCACCCGCGTTGCCACGCGTCTTCGCTTGCTGTCCCACGACGTTACCAGTTTCCTTCCCTCGAGCTCTGGACTCCGCTACGCCTCCAACTTCCACACCCTTATCCCGTTCTCCGGACTCGTACGATTCTCGTTCCAGTCCAAATCTTTCTCACCTACGCTTCTCTCTTCCTGGGGTCGTCCTTCTGCCGCGCCTCGTACAAGTTTGTTCGCGCTTCCAGCCTCGAATAATTAATATTGCTGAAGTTATGCTTTAAATGCCCGGCCTACCTACCACACTTTGGGCGAGTGTGGTTTTAGCGTGCAATATGAGATTCTGGATATAGTTAAATCAAAGAGAGCTCAGTCTAGTCTAGTCTCTGCTGCAATCATAGAGGGCTCCTCCGAGGCGCGCCGCGATACTTATGGTACTCGCGCCTGGGGAAATTTTGGAGGAGTGAATATTCTCCTCTTTTCGTGAACTTTCGGAAAAATATTATTCGCTATTTCGGGCGTCAGAGTTCGAAAAGCTGTGGGTAGATGGCGCGTTTACAAGCCATCGCTCCGCCGCGCACCCTACTCCTCTCTGTTCATGGGCTTCTTTTCGTAGCTGATGGTGGCGTTATGGGGTTTTCTAATCCCATGACGTCACAATATACATATATATATATATATATATATATATATATATATATATATATATATATATATATATATATATATAATATATACAATTATTTATTGGTTTTTAAATTACAATTATGATTTCAAATTATTTAGTTCAATTTCTCTGTTTTGTCTTTGATGCTTTTTCCATGCACGGATACTCATGCTTCTGCAATGGGAGACGTGAAGAATATCCTGGTGGATACTATGGGCGGAACATGAACGCCGTGGTATCGGCGGGCAGCGACCTAGCTTCGTGACGACACTGTGACTCGACGCGGGGCCGGCCTCGGCGACGCGTGCCAGCAGCCTCGAGTAAATCCCGCGGAGTGCTGGCCACTTCTCGGTTGCAGCCAATACCTTCGCTTTCCGTTGCGTCCAATTCTTCTCGGCCAATAAAACAAAGCGGCCTCGCCCATACGCACGTTTCCAATTTCAACACTAAGACTTCTCTGACCACGTTGAAGATTGGATGTTGCCCAGGGTTCTCGCCTGTGCGATACGGCGAAGTGGCTGTATAGAATTTGTCCGTGGTATCCCGAAATGAGCCCTTAATCACTCATCGGAAAGTACTGCAATTCTTCTGATCACATCACGATTTTCAAACATCGTACGGCATTAAAAGCACAATCATAGTCGGTTCTCCTACGAAGATTTCAACTAAACTTCTGTTACGCGACTTCCGACGAACCGTCTCTCTCGAAGATTTCAACTCGACTCCCGTTCTTCTAACGGAAAAAAATTCTTGTTGCGATTTCCCTCTGTTTTTCTACAGGATCCAATGGCAAGGTTTGGTTCCTGCTCTTATCTTCGGATTTTCTCGTTGGTCGGAGCGTGTTCCGCTCGACCTGGTCGCTGCAAAACTCGGGCTATGACGTTGCCAGCGCGCCACGTTTGAACTGGCGGACCGCCCGAGACGATATTTTGGGAAATCGAGGAGTCAGGGCGAGGTTGTTGTCTGCGTTTTCCCATGTACTTTCGACGGAAAGAGTAGCAAGTGAATTTTTTTGAGAAACAAACTGTTAAGTATGTTGGAACATTATGGGCATCTGTAACCCTCCTGACCTGTCGTCAGAACCAATATTACACATTCATCATATCATCCCCATGGGACGAATGCATAAGGGCTTCCTGTACCGCAAAACCACAAAAAAACATCAGAGAGTTAATGTTTTTTAAAATGCACAAATATTTCAATTATTACTAACAACTATGTAATCCTGATACCTCTGGATGTAGCGTTACAAATGCTTCTGTGGTCTTTGCGCAACATGTAATCCAGTTTGATCAACTATCATTGCCTTCTATTGCTATTATTGCTTCTATTGCTATCATTCCTTCATTAACTATCAAACGAAATTACGGTAGAAACCTTCAATAACTCCCCGTAAAATTCATTATGAGGGCACATGAAAACATTTTTTTCTGAAATTGCATTGATTTTAAGCTACCCCTGCTAATGAATATTTTTACTTGCATGGAAATAATAATAAAATGTACTCATAGCACTGTCTTTCTTTTCACTGCATAATGAATACCGAGAATTGAATTTACAATACATTCACAGGACAAGAATTCAAAATGTCCAGTCAACACTGGTTATATTACAACAATTGAAATATCATACTTCTAAAGCACATCCATTCTCATTTATCCAACAGAAGGTGAAGCCCAATAACTTTAGAGTGGAGTCTTACCGAACCCCAATACATGTGAAAAATTACGAAGTCATGACTACGCATCGGTGAACCAACTTCACTTAATACCAGAAAAATTATCCGTTTCACATAACTTATTGCAGAAGTTCAACACAATGTCACCCAATGCCTCCTCCAAACTAGACACATTAATTATAAAAGCTGAAGTCTAGAATATGGTACAACCTAAGGAAGTAGTTTAAACCGGCACTTCGCGTCACTCCGGAGAGGGGGAAATCCACGGTGGAAGGGATGAGGGGCGGTTAGGCGATTATAAGGAGAGGCAATTTCACTCTTGTACCTTGCCGGAGCTCTATTACTAAATAGTGCTTCGATCGTTGTGGTATGCCTCTGTGATAAAGTTTGTAGCGTTCTTTTTTCAAAATGTGTATTTTTACAACTGCGCAGTCTTAACAAAAATCGCACATAGTTTCGCGAGATATGACATAAACCGAACTGTATGTTTGTTTTTTGATTTTAAACCCGCATAATGTTTCACATACAATCTCAGGCTCTTCGCTCATAAGTTCCGTCCACACGATTGTAACGAAGTCCCGTTTCTTCAATTCTCCTTGATAAATCTGGGTAAATATCGTGCTGTTTTGCGTTTGATTTTTTAATGCATATTTTTCATGTATTTTTCATTCACGAACACAAAAATAAATAATTTCTAAAATATACATCTCATTTCGTATTAGAATTTTGCTGGGGTGGATAATTATCAGCCATGGAATGAAAATTTTGTATTCAAGTTAGTTGGCTAGAACTTTGACTATCTTTTTATTTACGAACGCTTCATAAGAAATGTAAGTTTCATAAATTAACAGGTACATGAAAATTAATACTCAGGTTTACTTGCTACTTCATGACAATTATACAATTTTATCTCATTCAGCAAATTGTACTTTCTTCTGACACGATGCAAGAAGTTTGGGAATACACACCACCTACGACCCTCCGATTCAGATACTTCAAAACTGAAAATCTGCGTTCTTATTCATTTCAATGTACACTGCAATATTATTGAGAACAAATCAATGTCCATATGTTTTTCTTATACCGCAGATGCAATCTAAAAAGCTTCCCAGAAAAAAGCGATAAAGCATGTCCTATTCGCTCCAAAAATTTACGATTACAAGAAACCTTTCTTATGCATTGGATAATTTTATACGAAGACTGTAGAATTCAAAACGCATTAGCCACTCTAGAAAATTGTACACCAAAGCTTGTTACCGACACATTACACATGCGTACGAGTGAATGTCAGCACCGATTCGTAGTTGTCTGGTCGGCTCCCATCTAAAATAGTTTTTCGAGTCACCTACCTCTCGGAGGCTCCAGGCTACAACAGATGTTTACTCCTGCTGATGCCACGCTCCCATGCACCAGACGACCTTGCTAGCACCAGGCATCGCTCTTGCAGGTGCTACAGAAAGCTGAATGTATTCATATTTGCTAGTACACCATCTTGCCAGCACACAGATGAAACATGTTTCTAAAAGCGAATCACTGACAAATTATATTCAAACGGGCAGCCGTTGTATATTTAAACAAGTCACTCGTACTCAAAATGCCTTCTCCATTTGCGTACGTCTCAATGTCACCGTCTACCACTCCTCCTGCCACCCCTCTAGGTGCGATCTCACTAGTTGATAACGCCGCCTATCAGAGCTCCGTGGTCACAGAGAAATACTCTACCAAGACGCGCGTTTTTTGAATACGCGGTCCGTTGCGACAGTCGCCCACGGCAGCTCGTCTATGGACGAGGTGTTTATATCACCCCCTCTCATAGTAGAATTTTTGAAATGAAATTCTACTTCTCGCTGAATTTCGCACTTCAACTTGGTTGGACTAAGCATAATTCTCTTTAAGCATTATCACAATTCTCTTTAATTATCTTTCCTAACATCTGCATCATCGTTCCTTCAGTTTTCTCCTGTTTGAAGCCCCCATGTTCATCCTTATCTTCGTATGCCCGTAAGTTAACGTTTACGATATGGCCTCCAAACCTTACTTTCCCTTGCTTCAGGCCAACAACCACTTTATTCGCGACTAAGAAATTCACTCCGAAAATTATTGGATACATCAAATTTTTCACAACTATTGCTACTACTTGAAACTCGATGTGTCCGATTACCACGTTCAGCATAACCTGCCTGGTGATGGGACTCGATTTTCTCTTCGAAGCCCCCTTCACATAAAACCGGTTAATCGGCAAACCTGGAAATATTTCTCACTAATCGCCGTCGTGGAACATCCCGTGTCCTCTAACGGTTCTGTTTCTCTTCCACGAAAATTCACTCCAATCATCAGGCATTTCCTGTCAATTTTTCTGATGTCGTCACGCCGTTCCCAAGATTTGCTTTCACTAGATACCATGCGTAACGTTAAAATCGGGACCACATTGAAGTCGGATTTATTTCCATCTTCGTCCGCAATGGGGTCGCCTGTCAACGCGAACGTTATGCATTTAAATCTCTTCCATTACATTCTCCTTTGTCAAAATTTCTTCACTTCTTCTTTCTCCACCTGCTCCTCCTTCAGGCGTCGTTTTTCCGGCCCTCTCTTCCCGCCGTCCCTTCTTGTTTCTCCCGTTCGCTTGTCCGTTTTCTTCTCTTTCCTCCCTACTTGGTTCTGCCCTTCATTCTTCGAATTTTCTTCTTTTCTTCTGCCCCTTCGCGTTTCCACTCTCATGGCATTGACGCGCAAGTCGCTCTTGTTTTTCGACAGGCCCGCGAACGTCAAATCGTAATCACCCAGAACATTTTGAAACTTGTTGATGTCCGTAATACTCATACTTTTGAGCATGTTTTGTATTGATACGGGAAAATGACGTGTCAAAATACAGATGAGCTCTTGATCCGTCATAGCAGGTAATAATGACTTGAAGTCCATAATCCTTCTTGTTGCGTAATTTTCATCCCTCCAGCGGACGGTGAATAAAATCTGTTCATTGGCGTCAGCTTAAACTTCATCTGTGTTTTCTCGTTCCAGTATTTTATATATATATATATATATATATATATATATATATATATATATATATATATATATATATAATGTTATATATATATATATAACATTAAACTTGGTTTTAAAATTTTTCTGTTCTTAAAATTTTGTACATTTTACGACATAAAGTTCTTTATAGAATTATAAATTTATTGACACTTTTCGGTAATAAAATGTACAAAATTTTAAGAACAAGAAAATTTAAAAATCGAAGTTTAATGTTATTTAAAAGTAATTATGAACGAATTAAAATTAATTATTAATGACTGAACACGATTAGAAGTATTTTTTCTGACCGTTCAGTCATGTCAGATTCTCTGGCGAGCTGAATTATTTCGAGATCTGGCTTTCGTTTCCACAGCGAAACTGGAGCGGCAGCGGAAAAAATGCGTCTGATCGCGAATGGAATTCGACTGTGCCGCCGAGGATAGGGGGAGGTCAGATGGTCGCGTGGTCGCCGCCGATAACTGCGGGATAATTCAATGAATAGCGCGGACCGCGCGCCCCGCCCACACCCCGCCCACCCTCCGCTGCGCGCGGAGCCGAGTGCTCTTTACCAAATGTTCACCGCCGCCCCGCGCCGCTTGCTCCGGAGCGATGAGTGCTCCCTCGCCGCCACCTGCGCCATGCTGGTATACAAGTCCCGGAGTTGTTTTTATAGTGTCAGGCAGTGGCGTTGCTAGACTTCGAGTCATTCCCTTCATGGTGAATGAGTGACTGAATGAATAGTGATTCCTGGCTCGTCAACTGTTTCCTTAAGTCCTTTTATAAATTACACATCGGCATGATCACAGGCACAAAACATGTAAGCATAATCGTCACAAAAGTAAATAGCATTAAAATAATATACATTGTATACAAGAGTTACAATTCTAAAATATGAATTTAAATTGTTTCTACTGATGGTCAGTTGCCAAGGACGATATTATAACCCCAAAGGTATTAATAAAATTTCAATAAAAATCTTAATTATGTATGTATGGCTACAAAGTGAACTAGAGGTGCTACAGAATGGCACAGACTTTATCGAGACATATTTTTCTAATTTCCTTGGTGTGAACTGGCTTCACTGTAAGCTTCATTCTCTGGCCAGCTGCCATCTCTTGTCGCCCAAAGTACATTTTTTGACATTTTCTCAACTTTTCGGTTTCCTGATAGTAGAAGAGAAACATTACTTCAAGAATATTAAAGAAGAGTACAATCTCGTCCTAAATCGAAATTTTCATTGGAAAATTTGAAGTAGTTTTTAGAAAAGTAGCGTTTAAGCATTACTGTAAATGCGAAATTTGAAGCTCTTTTTTACAGGAATAAATTGACTTTTCGAAAAACTTCATTTAAAGTCATTTGAAGCATTTCCACTCAGAAATGCAATAATATATACAAATCGATGGAAATGTGGATATTAACCCATTATGTTCCATTGTTCCCTTTTGAGAACACGTAGATTTTTGTTTCTTGGAAGCAGTGTATGTATATTGAAACAATTATCAGGGGAAAGAAATAGGTCTGCCTAATCTCAGGAAAATTCAATCCACTACTTTTGCTGTGTGTCTGTGTTGTGAGGGGGTAAGTATATCCAAAGTTTTCAAGAAGTCGTTCTGAGACAATAATTTATTTTTTTTGTTCAGAAATTGTTTTCTACAGAAACCTGTACATACAGATGCGTAAAGGAAACATTGAACAATAATTTTACGGTTATAAACAATCATAACTTCATTTTATGCAGAGTGTGTGAAAGTTTATTTTACGATGTTCCCAATTGGAAACATTGGAAAGATACGGTGTATTTCCGACCAACGATTATTCTGTTTGTATTATTCCTTTTTCGTTATTTTTTGCAATTTCTTATAGCTAATAAGCATTCTGATTTTATTACTTTTTTATAAACACTGTCTTTCAAGAAATATTTAAGAATTCAGAAAATTCCTCATATTGTGGAAGAAATTACAGATCTCGAGGTAGATTTCCTTATTCTGCGGTGACGGGGTGCTTATTGACGATAAAA
>BLKR01000484.1:149660-487160 GCA_011170035.1 Teleogryllus occipitalis | reverse complement strand
ATGGAGAGAGTTGAGAGCAAAGCGAGAGCGTGGCGCTGGCTCGCGTGGCGCGCGCTCTCGAAGCGCCTGCCGCGGTGGCTGGGGGCAGCGATGGATTGGGAGCGGCGGTGGCGACAGTGGCGAGCATGGGGGCTGCGGTTCCCAGAAGTCGTCGCCACTCCAGGCACTCCACTGGCGAATCGGCTCGTCGAGGATGGCACTCTCCCCGCCAGAGAGCGCGAATGAAGGAATTCTTTTGTTAAAGGCTGAACATCTATACTTAACAAAGCATGTTGTAGTTTTTTTAGTTCAAAATTGTCGTGACCGGCCGCACATAATTGAATGTGCCGCCACAGGAGCACGTCAGTAGGGCGTTACCGCCCCTAGCGGCAGCGGTCAACAACAAGCGCGAGCCAGCGGTGCTCGGCTGAGTGCGGCCGCCACGCCTGAGCGAGCGGGGCGAGACTCGACCCCGCCCCTACTACACAGCTAGTCGGCGGGCCTACGGCCCAGGGCAGCTATAAAGCCTCGGCGCGGAGCTGAGGCAGACAGAGAGTGAGCGAGTGAGCAGCGGTGATAGAGCGACGATACTGTGGTTAAGTGGTGGTTACGGTGTGAGGAGTGATAGACTACGACAACTGCGCGACGACAACGGACTTTCCTTTTCGGCTACTTGGTGACTCGGCGTATGGTGGTACATCTCCTGGATTTACGGCAACACGGCTTCGTCTCTCTACCAATTCTCCTGGATATCCGGCACTATAGCTCTGTACCTGTTTCTGTCAATAAATTGTTTATTGAACCCTTGTGTTTGGAACTTGGACACTTCAAAAATCAAATACGGACAAAACGGACGCTTCGGTATAGGATGTATAAGTGTGTGCCCATTCATTTGACAAAACCAAAATTTCATTTGTCTGGTTGAAATTTATTCCCTAATTTCTCTCATTATGTTTAAAACAATAAAAATTAGAGGCACATTTTTAGCATTTAATTTATTTAGACTATGAGGCGAACAGATTTTATTTAAAAAAGCAAAAAAACGAAACTAATGGTACTAAAACTGCACGCACTTTCTCGCATTATATGTAAAGATTACGCAATATTTATATATAATTTGACGTCAAAAACAATTAAAAATTGTGTGAGGTACAATGGGCATGAGTGAGCACGGTTTCTTTAGCTCTGGGATTTCTGTCCTATCTCACATGTATATTAAACTGAATTATGAATACACTTAAACATGCAAAAAGCTATCCAACCAGCATTTTTTCCACGATGGGATTCGAACTCAGGTTCATAGGTTTGGCACGCCAGCCACGTTGCCCCTTCATCACCAGCCTCCTAAGTAAACTCTGTTCTTAGAAAACCTGGAGATAATACTTAACAAAGTCAGCAATCGCTCTTTTGAATCCATTGTTGTATGCGGAGATTTTAAGATTGATCTTCTAGTCGAATCTTGCCAGAAAGAAAAGTTTCTCAATTTAATTAATTCCTTCAATTTAGACATTACAATTAATGTATTACCTACACGGATCCATTGATCAAACCATCCACGGATCCAAGTCCATTGATCAAATTGTAATCAACAAAACTACTACTCGATATGAAGCTGAAATAAAAGATTTAGGATACAGTGACCACGATGCACAAATTCTTACCATTGTAAGAAATGCGATCACTGACACAATAATTAATTCACGTATGACTAGATTGTTTACAAAAAGTAAAATAAAATTGTTCATTGATTACTTGATGCAGGAGTCATAAGAAGCGGTTTATAATACTGTTGATTCAAACGACAAATGTAATTCTGTTTTTTCAACTCTTTCATTTCATTTTAAAACTTGCTTTCCTCTTCAAAAAAGAAAATTAAATATTTCACGGAAAAGCAATTCTTGGATAACACAAGGGATTAGGACATCTTGTAAAAACAAACGAATTCTTTCTTTCATTTCTAAACGTCATAACGTATCTGAAAATTCCTTATCTACTTTAAAAAATACAAAACATTGTTACGAAAAGTCATAAGGCAGGCTAAAATCATGAAACACGATCAGGATATTTTGAACTCAAATAACAAAACAAAAGCAATGTGAAATATAATAAAAAATACTACCAAATCAACTAGAAACCCCGTGTACAATGTTGTTTTAAAATATAACAATATAAATGTGAACGATCCGGCAACAGTGGCTAGTCTCTTTAACCAATACTTTTCGAGAATTGCTGCCGATCTCACTAAGGGTCTTCAACCACAAAATTCAAAAACAGACAGTTCAGCCAAAATTTTAGACACGATGTTCGTTTCCGAAACTTCTTCCTATGAAATTCTCAAAATAATCGGTAAACTAAAAAATAAATATTCGTCCGGTTTAGATGAATTCCCGGATTCTTTGTTAAAGACCTGTGCGTATGCCATTATACACCCGTTAACTCACATATTTAATTCATCGTTATGCACCGGAACGTTTACAGATATTTTCAAAACAGCTAAAATTAAGCCGCTCTTCAAAAAAGGCAACAAAAATGAAATCCAAAATTATCGGCCCATTTCTCTTCTATCAGTTTTTTCAAAAATATTAGAGAGACTTTTTTACGTACGAATGAAAACCTTTCTCACTAAACACGACGCGCTTTCAGATTGCCAACATGGATTTAGAAAATCAAAATCAACGGAAACAGCTATATTTTCTTTTCTTAAAGATGTCGCCTCATCATTGGATCAAAACGAGGCACCTATTGGATTATTTTTAGATCTCTCAAAAACTTTTGACGTCATTGATCATGACATTTTACTTTCAAAATTACCTTTATATGGAATCCGTGGTATTGCTGTAAATTGGTTATGTTCGTACCTTAAACAACGATCTCAGAGAGTGGAAATACCTTACTGGAATAATGGAACATTACGTACGCACCTTTCCGACTCTTTGCCCATTGCACGTGGAGTTCCTCAAGGATCGATTTTAGGCCCTATTCTGTTCCTTTTTTTCCTAGGGCTCTTATCCAGCCGACAGCCGCTTGCCCTTTACGTCCCGAAGGGACGCATATTCGACCATACACTAGACCAACACTTGCGGGCTCCTCTGATCTGGGGTCAGCAGAACGCGAGGCCCTCCGCGACAACACATACATACAAAGTCAAGGGACAAACACCCATGCCCTAGGCGGGACTCGAACCCGCGACCCTTCGGACCGAAGCGCTGAGTCGGTACTCGCTCTTAGCCACCTCGGCCATCCAGGTCGGCCCTATTCTGTTCCTACTTTACGTAAATGATATGCCCTCTACGATTCAAAACGGAAGAACGGTTCTCTTTGCGGATGATACGAACATCCTTTGCAATAAAGAAACCGTAAATAGTACAATATCAGACGTTTCAAATTGGTTCCGAAATAACAAATTAATAGTAAACGAAAATAAAACAGTTTTAATGCAGTTTTCCATTTCAAATAAACAATTCAGTGCTCCATTGAAAATGAACGGTGTACCATTGACTGATGTTAAGGCAACAAAATTTTTAGGTCTTTCAATTCAGTCAAACCTTAAATGGAACGTCCATTTAAATGAATTGAACACAAAATTAAGTTCATTATGCTACGCGTTCAGAATTATTTCAAATTCAGTCAGCCTTCATACTGCTCGTTGTGTATATTTCGCGAATGTTCATTCCCGCCAGAGATATGGCATAATATTCTGGGGAAATACATCTTATAGCTCCCAGACTTTCAGATTACAAAAACGAATCGTACGAATAATAACCAAATCCCACCCACGTGATTCATGTAAGCCTCTCTTCATTAATCTAGTAATTTTACCATTACCGTGTCTGTTTATTTACGAATCAGTGGTTTTTGTCAAAAATGACTTGCTTAAGGGTGGGAATATATTTTCAGAAAATGCCGATGTCTATAACTATAACACTCGAAGAAGAAATCATATTCATCAGGTGACAGTATCAACTGCTAATTACAAAAAATTCACATACAATACATGTACATTATTTTACAACACTTTGCCAGATGACATTAAACGATTAAATTCGATAGAAAAGTTTAAATCCCAAGTGAAATCGTTTCTGCTGTATAACTGTTTCTCAACAATTAGAGACTATACTGAGCATTACAAGAAAAGTAACATTAATATTAACAATGATACATAATGCATTATTTGGACTGTATAAATGTGTATAAACAACCTGTAACAAGTATTGTACTACAGCCTCCGGGTCAATGACCCCCATCTCGATCGGGTTTTTCGTCCAGTTTCCGTGATCCATTGAGCAAATGCTGAGATGCCCCCTTGTTTTGCTTCTGGACATAAATGTAACTTCATTTTCCGTGCACGTCTTCTATAATTCAGTGGGAAATACAATTATTCAAATTATCGTGTCCATGTTGTCGCGGCAGGAAGTATTATTCCGAAGGACAACATGGATAAGAGCCAAAATGTATTGGTTATTTATCCTTGAAAATAGATTTTATTACATGGGAGGGTTTTTTTGCTTCCTGTTTTGAAAATTTAAATAGTATATGACTTAGTGTAGGGATCACAGAATTTTGAAAATGTGCACACAATTCACTTTTCCCCATAGCACGTCATACGCAGTTTTAACTGTTTTTTGACGTAAAATAAATAAATAAAATAAATAAACTCAACCTTCCTGACGTTTAAAAAACAAAGCTCAATATTCAGATTTGTAATTTTAAAACTAGTAGTGCTACATTATATATTTTCTTGCATTATTTATACACGTTGCAATTTTCGAAAATTCAGAAAATCCAATGAAAATGAGAGCTCTACCATTTTTATAAGCGTACTTTCCATTTTTCGAGAAACAAAATTTAAGGGAAAACTTGCAGCCGTTTTGAGAGTTCTTTCTTAAAATAGTACTGACTCCAAGAAAACGTTTTGCTAAAAGTACTCACATTTCCGAAACACTGTAGTTGATCTTATTTAAAGGTCTGTTTTTTACTTTCACGCCTTACTGCATAAGTAGTAAAGAGAAAATACAATAATGCTACGGCAAAAATCGGCGATTCTTCGACTCAAAAACTTGTATTGTGTGGTCCATGTATCGAAACAGTTGATTAGTCTTGTCATATATGTGGTAATTTACTTACTCTAAAAACTGCTGTAGTGAGAATTCACGGTTCGTAAATCCTTAATACCAAAAAATTGGTTGACGTTAAAATGTCCCTCCGTCAGTCTAATTGTGGTAATATGTCGTCAACGCTGCTGATATTTTCCGATCGACGTGGACGAACTGGAGACCCTGCGAGTTTGATGCCGATATTTTGATTTTTGGGGGAGCTTTTCATGAACGCTCAACATAAAAATGGTTCACTTTTGTTCATTAACGTGTTTCCTCGGATAGAGTAAAGGATGTCTAAGAAAGGGGCATTTTTGAACGCTCTGAATTTTCCGAAATTGCAATGTTCCAATTTTTTCCGCGCAACCCTCCAACTACAATATTGAAGATAAAGATTTATTACTTTAGGGAAACCTGTTCGATCGTGAAATAAGATCAAAAATTTTTTCGAAACGAGAATTTTTCGCGTAATTTTGAGTGAAATGTACGCAATTTTTAAGCAATTACTTTTTCGTGGACAGCCAAATTGGTTTTCACTCGATCCGAAAAATATTAAAGAAAGAATTAAGCCGTTTTTTTTCAGAGAAAAAAGCAACTTAAAAAGGACTTTTCTTCAAGTGAAAAGTATTAATATTGAAAAATTGTACGAGACCTTATTGATTTGATTTATACCAACAATATTGTACTTCGCAATGTTATTGTTTGTAATTCTCAAAAATACTCTGAGATCGCCGAAAACGGGACCTGCGCAATTTATTTAAACGTCTAATGTACTATCCGACGGAAAAAATTCTTTAAATTTTCGTCCAAAAATTTGGAGCCGTTTTCCAGAAAAAAATTAAAAATTACCTTTATTTCACGCAAAATGACGCAAAACGGGCTTTTTCGAAAAATTTTATTCCGCCTTACTTCAAGACCTGCCTTTGAAGAACAGATTTTAAGCAAATTAATAAATTTAAAGCATAATTAAGCAAAAATTCTCTATCTTTGTCATTGTAGTTTCAGAAAGAAGCCGAAAAAATGTTATTTTCAAAAATTCAGAGATCAGTGAAGCTAAGACAAGCGCCATTTAAAGCGTCCTTTTCTCTCTCTGAAGAAAATTTTTAATTTGAAAGTGTAGACATATTTTTGGGAAAATTTTGAAAATGTTAAGACTTCATGTACAGTACGCTCAAAAATGAAAATATGCGTTTCAAATATGCAGGGCATTGCTTGCAGACATTTTCATCGACGATTATGAGTTTTTGGTGAAAATCGTCTCAACGGTTTAGGCGTTAGCGTTGACCACAGGCGTCAGGCAGACAAACAGACGGACGAGAATGCGGACAGCCGGGTGGGCGGGCGGACGGGCAGACACACGTTTTGCAAATTTACGGTGAAGGATCCACAAATCTCGGATTCTGACTGCACATAGTCTTAGAGAAAACAATTTTGCTACATACAGGAAGAAGATTTCTTTCCTTTGTTGATATCAGGGCCCCACAATACGAGATTTTCTGTCAAAATTCGCCGTTTTGCTGCACCGTTATTATAATTTCTCTGTATTACGTAAATAGCAAGCGAGTAAATGAAAAAAATTATTTAAAAATTAATAACAATGGCAATAATTATTATTAGTTTTATACAGGATGTCATACATACCCATGCGACCGCCAGGACCGAGAAAGGGAACGCGAATTCTGTAGGAGTATCTTCATCTTTTCTCTGCCCGCATAAAATTCTGCATAGCTACAAGGGATAATTTTCTCCAGAGTGACAGAACCCGGAAACTACGGGTCGTGAGGAGGCGTTGGAGACCTAATTCTCTGGCAGAATGGCTGGTGCCAGGAGAGCTGCGGAGGGGCGGGGCGTCGTGCAGACGCCGTGGGAAAGCGTCGCGTCCGGTCAACAGCGTCAGACCCGGCCAACACCGGCGCGGCGTCGCGCTGTTCTCCTGCTAAAAATTTACCCTTAGATAAACTGTGTATGTGAAGGCTTAACGCGCTACCAGGGCAAACAAGGCGCGCGGATCCCCAAGGAAAACACGCAGCCACGCAGCCGCGCGGCGGCCGCCTGGATTTACGACGGCCCATGCGCCGACGCGGCGCCACGGCGCCGGACGCCGACGCGACGGCGGCCCGCCTGCCTGCACCCCAGCGCACATGCCCACCCGCTCGCACGCCCACAGGCCCATGCGACGCCCCGCTCACACGCCTACAGGCCTACACGCTCGCTTGCCTACCCACTCACTCGCACATCCACCCTCACTCGCCCACCCACTCACCCATCCACCCACTCACTCACCCACCCTCTCACTCACCCACCCACTCACTCGCCCACCCACTCACTCGCCCACCCACTCAGCCATCTACCCACTCACTCACCCATCCACCCACTCACTCACCCATCCACCCACTCACTCACCCATCCACCCACTCACTCACCCATCCACCCACTCACTCACCCATCCACCCACTCGCTCACCCATCCACCCACTCACTCACCCATCCACCCACTCTCTCACCCATCCACCCACTCACTCACCCACCCACCCACTCACCCATCCACCCACTCACTCACCCATCCACCCACTCACTCACCCATCCACCCACTCACTCACCCATCCACCCACTCACTCACCCATCCACCCACTCACTCACCCATCCACCCACTCGCTCACCCATCCACCCACTCACTCACCCATCCACCCACTCTCTCACCCATCCACTCACTCACTCACCCATCCACCCACTCACTCACCCACTCACGCACTCACGCCCATTCACAGGTCCACACGCTCACAGATCAACGAACCCAACCACTCTCATGACCACAGCCCCTTAAGGCTTCCTGCTCACACACCCACAGGCCCACACCGCCTTCCGCTGACACGCACAACCATTCAAAACGCCCACTGGCGCACACGCCCAATTGCTTCCTTCCTAACCGCTCACACGTTCATAGGTCTACATGCCCATCAGTTCACACCTCCATACGCCCTCAGGCCAAGATCTTCCCGGAAACCTGCTCACCCGCTCGCAAACCCATCCACTCAAAAACTCACCCGCTCCCACACCCATCCGTTAGGAAACCCACCCTCTCAGACGGCCATCCACTTACACTCCCACCCACTTACATCCCGACACGTCCGCTCACACTTCCCGAGATGTCGTCATCCTCACCTACCCGATGCCCACCCAGCTCACCAATGCTCTCACCTGCGGACTGCAACACTAGACGTTAGGTGTTATACTCCTACGCGGGTGGAGTGACCCTGTGTGACCTTCTACCCTGGGTATCGAGTTTCAAGTTCCAGTCGATCCTTCTCGAATTTGTGGTGGGTTTGCGATAGATTTTCGCGGGGTTCGCGTACTTCAAGGAAAGCCCTGGAACTTGGACCGGGTTTGGTCACGCCCAAAACACAGATTTGTATCTAGTTCAGAGAAGGCACCACATGAAATATCAATAAATCTTTTCAAATGTTTTTATTCATCCGAAAACATTTAAAATACTCCGTCCGCTTGTCCGTTTGTGTTTCAACAATATTACACCTAAATCATATCTGGATTTTCAAGATAATTAATATTACGAATCGATCTGACTGATATCGCAGTCTCTAGAATTTGAAACGGCTCTTTTAATTTTTGTGAGTGCTTTACTTGAAGCTTCTAGGACACTTTCAAAAAATTCTCAAATGCCTTTAAATTATATGTTTAAATTTGGTGATCAAATAGATTCCAACAAGCATGTAAGAAAACACGCAGGTTCTCTTTTCAATAAAACCTCTGTAATTTCGAAAGTGGCAAAAGTTTAAAAATTTCTAACCGTCTGGAAAGTCTAGTGAGGTCATTAATCCCATAAGTGTACTGCATGTTATCAACAGATTGGTGGCGGTGTTCCACCCTCATTGGAATATGATATTCGACTCAGATCTACACGCTGGCTGACAGGTTTACCACTTCCAGGTAAGTCTCCGACGGGAAATCCATCACCCAGCTGTCTCGCCACCACCAGTTCCGGACTGGCCTCCCGACTTGCTTGTTATTGTAAGTGCATAGTAATGTAAGTGTTTTCAAGGGAAGAAGAAGGAAGATTCGTATGAAGAAAAGGTTCGAGGCCTGTTGCTCACGGCACTTCGCCGACACGTGCTTGGTGATTGATAAAAGAAAACTTCCGACTAGTGCAACAGGCCGCTTGAAGTCTCCTCGAGCCAGTGGTTGAATTCGATCCACCTTTCTAGTTGGTGTTGAGAATTCGCCTTCGTCGGGATTCGAATCCTAGAGCCACACGGTCAACAATGCTGGAGAGGCAACCATTTTCCCATCGAGCTATAGCATCCAGTCTCACTTGAACAAACTATATCAAATAGGATCCGAAAGTATATTTAATCTGTGACAATATCCACGTCCAAAAATAGCGAAAGGTGAATAGTCTTTCGAAAAGTTGTTCTCTCCAGTCCCAACCCATCGCTCTCCTCGACCTTCGACAGCGCGACAAACAAAACATGTGGTCGTCCCTTTGAATGCGACGAGCGCATGGGCTGATGCAGCCGGTGCTGGAGAGCCACGCATGAGAGCGTAGGAGTGGGAGTGGGAGGGGGCACCCGCTCGCAGGAAGCGTCACTGCGGAAGTGGATGGCTGCGCGCCGGAGCGCTGGGGCATACGGGGGCGGGGAGGGAACGCGGAAGTGGAGAGGGCGGGAATGGCTGCGGCGGGAGGAGAAGGCGGTCGAGGGGGTAGAGTGTAAGATATGGGATTGGGGTCGAGCAGAAGCGGGCAAGAAGTCGCTGACAGATGAGGCGGGGATATACAACTCTGTTTAATGTGATCCTCAGCCTTTCCGGTTATAATTGAAGTTAATTGTTAGATGAAGGGTGAGAGGGGATATGGTTTGAATGATGATAAAATAACGGGGAATGAGAAACACGAAACGAGACATATGGCTGGAAACCCACTTTGTCCACCACACATTCCACAAGAATCGACGGAGATTTGAACCCCGGTACCTACGGGTTAAAATTATGCGGTCTGACCAAACACCACAGGTCGCTTTTGATCAATACCAGACGAATGCTTGAACCATACAGTCACATACAAGCCACGGACCGATTGCGATCTTTCCTTTCTCTTTCTAATGATAACCCTTGCACAGACACGCATGCGCTTCACTACCACACACGTCGAGAGGTTGCCTCTCCAGAAACTCACTACTGCCCAGTTGAAGGGAGATTCCTTGAGGGGGTAATTTTCCGCTACCCGAAGTGGTGTTCGGTGCCGGATCTCATCACCCGAGGAAGGAATCACTGCTCCCTCCCGGGATAAAACTTGCATTACACTTGGGAGACTAATGGCTATATCAGTTGACTTTCCTGGCATCATCAATCAATCAGTCAACTATAGGTCGCACTGAAAGAGGGAATTACATTACATTACATTTACATTACAAAATTCAGAACTGAACAAAGAGAAAAAATTAACATTGTTTCTTATGGACGTATAAACACAAAAATCATAAAAACCTTAGAGAAAATATGAAACCCTACCAAAATTAAAGGATAATTTTGGGTTCTAGGATAAACATTATTCCTGCATTTATATTCCAAAATTTAGAGCTGCACGAAGAGAAACAATTAACATTGATTTTTACGGGCAAATCAACATCAAAATTTAAAAAATGTAGAAAAAATCAGAAACCCTACCCAAAATATAAGAATAATTTTGGGCTCTAGGAAAAAAATTACTCCCTCATTTATATTCCAAAATTCAAGGCTGTACAAAGAGAAACAATTAATATTGGTTCTTACGGACGAATAAACATCAAAATAAAATGCCGTAGAAAAAATCTGAAACATTTGCCGAAAAATTATATATTCGAATAAGGCGGTGAAACTTCCCCCCAAACCAAATCAATAACCGCGATGCTCATATGAAAGAGAATACAAAATGACGTGGATTCACAAAAATCTGCCACCTAGAGCAATCTGTTGCAGAGACACGAGAAACGCGTTTTGAATGTTTTATTTTTTCTCAGCTTCTATCTGACTATCTATCAGGCTGTCTATCAGGCTGAAAAAGTTTGAAGAGGCGGGGAATTAAGTTCAATTTGAAGGTATGTTTGTAAACGAATTTTGACGTCAAATTCATAATATGATAATATGACGCCAAATTCATAAAAAAATAAATTCATTTTCGACGTGATAACTTTGAAGTATTGTGTCAATTGTTCCATCTAAAATAGGCCTTATATCATTCTATAACATATATTTTATCAGATTTCTAAACAATTTAGATGGTAGTGAAAAAACTTAAAATCAACTTTTTTATTTTAAAAATTTGAAATTCGCGCCTAAATATGATTGAAAAAAAAAAAAACGTTTTCACCGATATTTAAACACAGATTTAAACAAGATAAGTGAACTCGAAACTTGGACTAAAGCTAGCAGCGCCCACGATTTTAGGAAATCTAAAAGAGCTTAAAATTGGGGAATAGAGCACTTAATTAGCCCAAAATTAGCCTATTTTTTGTATATAAATTGGTTGAGATTGGGTTTTCGGCGCTGCTACCTTTAGATGGCTCGCTACGGGCCTTGGTCGACAGGCTGTGACCCAGTCTCTCGGACAGACCTATTCCCACCACCATAATAAAGCAGCAAATCCGTGTCAAATGATATCACTTCAATCGTATAATCACATTAACACAACACATTAACACAACTACGATCATACAGTTCATATTGACACATTAAAACAATGAAGTAAATACATAAACAATTGTTTTGAATCATTATATACGTTAGAAACTTACAGAAAAACAAAGAAGATCCATGACAAGATAATGGTGTTACTTTAAAAACGTGTAGGAGATTCTTACAAAAGAGAGGCAGTATATTCATGATGCCTACATCAAGAGTGGCCAATGAGATGGCTATGTTATTGATGGACTTTTTTCTTAGTGATTCCGACTTCTATTGTCATTAGCCCCATAAGTGTAGTGCATGCTTTTATCGCGGGTGGTGGTTATCTTCCCCGCCGTATGGCGAATACGGCATCGATCTACTAATCGGCTTGCGGGGTTTTCCTTAACTATGTATCTCCCACCAGTGGGGCACCGCCTTAGCCGGGAAAAGCCCTAAGCTCCCGACTGGTCTCCCGTCATGTGTGGTAGTGTAATGCACGTAAGTGCACGTGAGTGTAAGTAAGAGGTGAGGATAGGACAGGGAAGGCGTAGGAAAGATCTCGCGCGGTCCGTGGGCCGCTTGTTAGGATGCTGCTCCTGCATTCACCTGGTTTTGATCAGAAAAAACACGGAAAACTACCGATCAGTGCAGCCAGCCGCTAGAATTCTCCTCCAGATAGCGACTCGGTTCAGCTATCTGGCTAGTGTCGAAAATCCTGCCGCCGTCTGGATTGACTGATTTTTTCGTGTTTCCGAGCGCGTCAACTGCTTTGGTCATTAGTCCCGTTAGTGTAGTGCATGTTTTTTCTCGGGAGATGGCGGTGATCTTCCCCCGCTAGATGGCGAGATCCGGCGCCGACCTGCCGTCGGCTAATGGGCCGCCCCCTAACCAAGACTTTCCCACCAGCGGGACACCGCCCCAGACGGGACAAGCTCTAAGCTCCCGACCGGTCTCCCGGAGCATGTGGTAGTGTAGTGCATGTTAGTGTAAGTGTGTAAGGGGAGAGGATAGGACAAGGAAGAGGAAGGACAGATCGCGCGCGCGCGCTCAGTCCGTGGCCCGTTTGTTAGGGTACTGCTCCAGCATTCGCCTGGTGCTGATCGGAGAAACCACGGAAAACTACCGATCAGAGCAGCCGACCGCTAGAATTCTCCTCCACACAGCGGTTGAATTCGACCTAGCTGAAAAGCTAGTGTCGAAAATCCTACCGCCGTCAGGACTCAGAACCAACGACCTACCGGTCAGAGGAGCTGCAGTGACATCAGATGATGCAGTGAGCTACCGCTCCCGGTGCCACCGTCTGGACTCGAACCCTAGGTAATTCCGGTGAGAAGCACTGCAGTGGCATCAATTGATGTGCTGAGCTAATTTTGCCGGTAGGAATAGGAGGGGCAGATAGGGACACAGACAGGTGCACAGGTGGTTGTGAAGGCACTTATGTGAGGAGACGAGGAAATGAAGGACAAAAAAGCTGTGGAAAGGGTGAAATTGGCTGCGAAAGCTGCGAAATTGGTATCGAGGCAGAAATTATGGGCAAGCCTGGTTCCAAGAAGGGTACGGAGTCACAGAGAGGGGTGAGGTCGCAGGCTGCTGCGGAGAAAGACGCAAATGCAGATGCAGATTGGAAGCGAAAGAATGACGAGCCGGTTTAGGTAGCTGGGCAGAGGCTAATGGGGAAAAGAAGCTGGGGGGCGGCGGTGAAAGCGTCGCAAATCCTGTCGTAGTAGGGTCTCGAACCCTAGATCTTCCTGGTCAGAGGCACTTCAGTGATATCTATTGATGCCCTGAGCCACCTAAGCCGGTGGCGAGTAAGGTTATGGTAGATTTTCAAAAATAATTTTGCAAAATGATAATAAAAAAACAACTTTTAAGAACGTTCACAAGTTAAAATTTTTAAATGAATTTTTGGAGCAGATTAATTCTTTTGAGCTTCCTCGTACACAAAGATACATCAACAGGGCAATTGGAACCTAAATTTTCTTCGACATATTTATTATCCGTATTTTGACCGACCGTACTTATCTTTCCACATCACCCTTCCGAATGGAACCTCAAGCTTGCGATTGAATCTGACCCCTCATCTATCTTTTGCTCTGTAAAATATGAAGAACATATAAGCAATAGTTTACATTTAAGAACTCTCTTTACTTCCTAATCTGTCCACAGACGATCACTCTTGTTCTGCATATTTGCACAGCGTGTGGCTGGATTTTGGTGAGATGGCATCTTGACTGCTTGCTGCTTTCCTGTCTCGAAATGATTTAGTGCCTTCCGGCTTGCTTACATTAATCTGCTTTATTTTCTTCAGAGCATTACAAATCATGTTCTGTTATGCAAAACAACTCTCGTAATGATCCCATAAATTTATTATGAGTGAATTTTGTTGTTTACAAAACTTTTGCGGACATTTTTGTAGTTATCATCTGTATTTTGTATATGGTTTGGAATAACAATACTAAAAGTGCGCTCGTCAATTATTTTGAATTGTATTTGGATTCTTCAAACAAACCATGGTAATATGGCAATATATTTAGACTGAGAAGACTTTTGGGATGTCTCTGTAATTTGTCTCGCAAATATCAGCTCCAATGACTTCATTATTTTTAAAGTGTACAGTTACAAATATTTGTGACAAATATGTGAAAAAATGTTCATTCTTGTCATTTATATGCAGTGTTCCGAAGATAGTCTCAGCAAAAAGTTGGAGTATTGGTACAAAGCCATATGTAGTGTCTTTTCGAGGAATATGCTCCGATGACAGTAGCAACCATCCATTTAAATATTTGTGAACTCAATGAAGTAGATTCGTGAACATTTTTTATTCGAATAAAGAAGGGTTTATACATTGAATGATGGAATTTTGAGAAGAGAATTGCATTCCTATACTAAATTTGAAAAGTCCCTCCTAACGTCACTCGTTTCCAAAACATACTCATGCAATAAAGCTTAACATTATAAACTAGTTGCATAAACGTCTATTATCGCACGTAGTTGATAACGTGGTACCGTAGCAACACTATCAATCATTCTTTAAAATGTATTTATTTATGGTGGAATAAACATAGATTGGTACTATAAAATTTACATTTATTTTTGGGATTAATGGTAATGAAAATACTAAGCTAACTTAAATTTGAATTTTTATTTGTATTTTGAGCGAGGGTACTCCAGAGTTTATTGCTCCAAATTTGCAAACATTTAGTAGAGTGCATTGGATGAGTATCTATTATTAATTATACTCTTACAAGAAGAATTTTTGCGAAGTCTATAAAATGCTAGGGAAATTATAAAAGGTAGATTGTTGAAGCAATTGTAAGCTAAATAGACAATATGATATTTATGGGTTTTAAACTGAGTTCTTGATGAAACTGTTCGTTGATTGTATACAATGGAGCGTGTGTTAGTGCTCTCAGAAATTCGCGTTTCATGGCTGGGGAAACAAGGAGATGTGGAATCCATCCTAATTTTTTGTTTGAATATATACATTGCATGAAGTATTTCGCTGAAAGGACCTTTGAATACACATATTTTACACACTGCACCCAGTTTATCTTTCTACGAGCGTCCAGTGCAAAAGCACGAACTGTTCATTGTGTTTCACAACTCCGACTCGTGCGCCGAAACTATTTACTCAGTCTAACCTACGTATAAGTATTGTTAAATCATAGGGAAGAAGTGAACGGGTTAGCGCGTGGAGGCTCCTCTACTGTAACGTGCAACTGAATGTGGCTCCTCCGCCCCTCTCTCCCTTGACCACCAACCCGAGCGCCGCCTCCGCTCCCCCGTTTGTTGCGTCACCCCGCACCGTGGAGGTCACTGAAAAACAGTGCAGTTTATTAAAACTGTTGGTTTACTAAAAGCAATGATATTAATTCATAACTCCGTATTTTATGAACTGATATTATTTCGCTCGGTGATTCAAGAGAAACCATTGTCGTTCAGTTCAAATTTCAGAAAACAGGAAGTGAATTGAATTCTTGACTGTCCGGGATTAGCCGCGTCATGGTCGATGGAGCTGACGTTTGGGCCATCTTGTTGTGGCCTTCTTCAGAGCTACAGGAAGTGAAAATAAGAATTCCTGTATCTTCTTGCACTCGAGCAGAAAATACATTTGTGTTCCTTTTGTACTCATTTCTCTTTGGTTAAAATATCTACGACGCAGTTTATTTTTTAAACGTAATAAAATTTCTGTTAACTCATTTATTATTTCGTGTTTCCGGGAGCCTTAACTACTATGATCATTATTCCCGTAAATGTAGTGTATATGTTTACGACGGGGGCTGACGGTGTTTATTCCCTGGTGGATGGTGAGAACAAGCGCCGAACTCTATGTCGGCTTGTGGGATCCAGGTACCTCCCACCAGCGGTGTACCGCCCCAGCCAGGACAAGCTCTAACCTCACAAATAGTCTCACGACATGTGTGGTAGTGTAGTATATGCAAGTGTAATTGTGTGTAAGCATAGAGAAAGGATAGGACAAGGAAGAGGAAGAAAAATGCGCATGCGATCCTGCTAGTCGAAATCCTGCTAGTCGAGACTCGAATCCTAGAATCTCCCGCTCAAAGGCACAGCAATGACATTAGTTGATGCTCTAAGCCACACCAGACGGTAAACGAGTTCCGAATTTCGTGTTATATATTCCTCACAGCCGCCCGGTATGGCCAAGGTGGTTAAGAGCGTGTACCGAATCACCGCTTCAGTCCGAAATGTGGCGGGTTCGAATTCCGCCTTGTTTATTTCTTCTCTCATGTACGTGTTGTCGCGGAGGGCCGCGTGTTCTGCTGACCCCAGATCAGAGGAGCAAATGTGTTCGTGTCTAGTGTATGGTCGAATATGCGTCCCATCCGGTCGTAAAGGGTAAAGGGGTTCTGAATACATGCTTTCACATTTCATACACTTTTGCATTAAAAATACATTCGATTATTTCTCTTGATTACTTTGATCTACGAGTGAGTGTGTAGAGTAGAGATTCTATAATAGTTCAAATTTAGTTGATAGTTGTGTGAGAATCAATGTGTGAAGGTTCAGGGGAAAAAGGTGGGTGGTGAAACCAGAGAAAAAATTGTTGTTAACATTGAACCGTAGTTCTTGTTGGATTAAATTCAAATACTATATTATCGCTGTGCGAAAAAAAAAATTGTCCGACGTACAGTTTGAATGCACCTATGCTTAATAATTATGCAGTGTTAATAGCTGTAGAGGTGATGATGGTATCCGTGTTGTAGTGAATCTTGTGGGATTCCAGGCCGAGAAGTGAAATTAGTGCAGCGGAAACATTAGGAAATCCTATACACAAATTCTTCTCTTTATGATTTTTTGACCACATAAAAAAGGATTCATGTAATTATTGTTAATAAAATAGTTTTAAAAAATATTTCCAGTCAGTTCCACTTTTACCTAAAATTCTTTGGTGAATTATAATATTTGCTTATTTTATTCAACAAAGCTGTATTCTAGCTACGTTTTAGTTACTCCCTTCATACTTTTAATTCTGGTAGAGAATCATAATCTTTAACAGCAGAGTTAGAGGCTACATGTATTAAACCACACAATGTGAAACGAGAACATCGTGTAAACCAGATGCGGAGCTTGTTCAAATTTTGAACAGAAGTTCTACGAAATTTTTCGCGAACGTACGGCACCCAAACAGAACAATTCGGCCAATTGAACATGGAATCATAAATTAATTTTTACGGAATATTGCTGGTAAATAACAAACAGAATGTATATTAAATTCAATTTTTATTATATTCTACCTGCCTAGGGATATGCATTTGTTATTGACACACGATGCGTACCATATATCAATGCATTATCAAGCCGATTCCACCACTTTCTCATTAGTAGTTCTGCTGAACCCTAACCTCAGACACAAGCTACTATATTCTAATTCTGAGAGGAGTTGAAGGGAAACCATGCTTATTAAAGCTAGAGCCGGATAAAACGCATGCTGTTATCGATCGTTCTCGCCGACTTGCTTCTGCAGTCTGGGAGGGTAAGTTCGCTCCTTATCTGCCAGTGAAATCTATGTATTTGTCACGGTACCAGTAATTCTCAGCTGTTCTCGGCAGTATTTGCCAAGCGTGCTCTGTGCAGAATTTTCTGATAGGTTGGGCGTGTTTTGCTTGTGATAAGCGCCGTGAGCTCTCTTACACAGGAGAAAATAATTTAATACAGAATTTTCATTTATTTTAATAAATTAAATGTGCCACAACAGCAACTGTCTCACGAAAACTACTCATATATTTAAAAAAATTTAGTACATTATACTAGTATTTAAAAATTTAATATTGAACACTTTCCATTAAGAAGTAATCTTTAATATTGCAGTTTTATGAAAACGCTGAAAATAAATTATGCAATTTTCAAAAATATGGAAAGTTTAACGAAAATGGGACCTGCACCATTTTTCTAGACAAATTTTGCTCTATTTGAGAAAAAAAGGAAAAAATTGGAGCCGTTTGTGAAAAAAGTCTTAGTTTAAAAATTACCTAAATATCACGCAATATTACCGAACAACTACACATATTATGAAAAATTGTTCTAAATGACTTTGTTTAAAGGTCTAACACTGAGGAACAGAATTATTCAGGAAAATATATAGTATATCTTCAGTATTGTATTTGTAAGGTTGACGCCGAAACGTTTTCCTGTAGTTTATAGCACCAAGAATGAACTCTTACACTTTTCAGACCCTCAAAGCGAGTATTTCTGTCAAAAAATCACCACTCTGATGCAGTATTACAATACTTCCTCTTTAATTCGTAAGTACGTAGGCTAGAAAGTAAAAACACTAAATTTTTAATAAATGACATAATTTCCTAACTCGCGTAGTTTTATTTGCACAATTATACATAAGATTGCAAAGTGCCTTGCGCGATCGAATTTTTATTCAATTTTCGACTTCGAGTATGCCACGCAAGTTTGTACACATAGTTTAGTTACTCTCCCCATTGAAAGTGGAACATGCGTTTATGATGTTTAATAGAAATGCTGAGAGATAAACGGTGTCGAGAGATCAGATAGTGCCTCAAGCATTCGTTGTGTATCGTTGCTTGATCGACTTCAGGCGGAGGGCGCACCCCGTTAACAAGCCTAGTAACGGTATCGTTCGTTTTCGATTGTGGCAGTGCTGCAACTAGAGTTCTCGGACACAACGATTTCGGCGCTCTGATTTCGCCGACGAGAATGATCGACACAATGTCTTTGTGTCCGGCACTAGCCAATGAGAAAAAGACCTCCCGACTCTACTCCTCTCGCATCTAGAAATAGGTGAACTGAATAAAACGTGTGCATAGTAAAGCTAGTTTTATGCCAAGAAACAAAACACGGAGCCATATCAGCACTTGTTCAAGATATCAAGGGAAACTGGACAAAAAAACTGCTCGAGAAGGGGGTATTGGTCCAGAAGCTTAACAAGTTAAAGCTGTAACGACACTTGTTACAGACGAATTTAGACTTTTAAAATTGTACAGCAGAAATTCTATTTGATGCACTTATATCAGTATTAAGATAAATATCATTTTCATTATTGGTACCCAGAATAGTCGTTAGTAGTATAGAAACCGAAGAAAATACTTTACTTTGCACTTACGTACCGATTTTAATTGTTAATGATATTTGGCATTGAATTATAAAAAAACGAACATGTATTTTATGTGGATTTCTTGACATGAGCTGTTGATACTGACACCCAATTAATTTAATCCTGGACGTATTTTTTAAATTATAGACATCTGTATTGCATGACAATAAGAAATTCATTTCATCATTATAATTGGAATTGGACCAATGGTTAAAAAGCGTTGTAGAAAGCCTCTTGATTTATAATCCGTAGCGCTTTGGTTAGAAGACCAGCGTGGGGAAATATGTTTTTCTACTTCTGTAAAAGTAAAGCACAATACACTAAATTCGATGGTATTTTTAATTAAACTTTCGAATTTTCGAAACAATAAAATATGCATGATTTTTGAACCTCTCGCTCTCCCTCGGTACAGAGTGCTGGAAGAAGGGTTTGTAGGGTAGTATAATATAATACTGATTAACCGTTACCAATAATGTGAAAAAAATGATACAGTTGGTTAACCAATAGTTTCTAATCCTTCACACATGTATTATTCCTAATGCACACATATTTTGAGAAGAGAAACATGTACTACATACCAGTCATACAAGAAGGACAAATATTGGCCGTGTGCAGGCATTAGCACGTCGTACAAAATTTTCGCCGGAAACGCTTCCGCGGTCTGTTGGGGCTCGCGCCACTCAGTGTCCGCTAGCGGCAGACAGTTCCTTTGAGTCCCCTTTCCACCGCCACTGCCGCGCCCTGCCTGGTGCCGGAGCGCTGGCTGGCAGTGACCTGTGGGCGCGGCCACTTTCTGTCGCCTGTGACTTGGCCTGGGGAGGCATGCGGGTCGGGGCGGGCGGATGCGTGCGGGGAAGGAGCGTCCGGCGCTTTTATGACGAGACCTCATGGAATTCTGAAAATCTATGTTATGTGCTGGTTAATACGTTATATTTACTGTACTATCTGATTTTCATTCATTACGCACTAATTTTTACTTTATCTCCTACTACGTGCACAGTGACGTAAAGCGGTGATTATTCGTCAGGAAAAACTCATATTTTGGGGCCCTGATATCGAAAACTTGGATACATCTGGTTTCTATTGTGTAGTAAATTACTTCCTCTCAACATGTTGTGTAGTCAGAAGCCACGTTTTGTAGGTGCTTGTTACCGAAAAATTGACTTACGGTAAGGCGTCTCTCCGTCCGTGGTCGTCGCTAGACTGAACCTTCAGACGTTCTTCAGGCATGTCAAACTCCGAGCGCTCGAACGATTTACCCGCTTGGGAACGCGGGTGCTTCTGCGAGCAAGGACAACACATCCTAACAGTTTCCTTCCAAGTCCAGAAAGACGAGTACACGCGCAAGCTTAGCAGGAAATCTAAATATTGAATTTGTTCGAAAGATATGTTGAAGAATGGTTGCTTTAAAAGTCAGTATGTTTGCATAGTATTTTCAACAAACGGCCGCGATTTGAATTATGTTGAGGTAGAGCCTACTACTTTACTGCTATTTTCTTTCATGTTTAATTTATTTTTAAATTCTGCCTTGTATAAAAAATGTTGCCAAGAGTCAGGGATAATTAAAGGTCGATTTCTCAGTTTGTTTTCGTCTAGTGTTTAATTAAATAAGTTATTTGTTGTACACATCAAACGTAAAATAAATTAACAAGTCTCTCTTTCAGGTGTACAGGTCTTTTTTACAGACGAGATTATTAAACTTCCCAATATAAATGTAGGAAGTTAATGGAATTATCGCACTCCGGGTTCCGAGCGTGTGAGCATATCTCGAATAAGACAGCAGGGCAAGGTTTCTAGAAGCGAAGGCCGGATGCTTTCCAATGATCGAGTAAAAGAGATATGTGATATCCATAACGAGTGGTTCATTGGAAGCGTGCAGTTACTGCATCATTTAAATCCTCGCCCCACCTCGCAGAGATAATTATGACGTATTCATGAGACGAAAAAGGGAAACATTCGTGCTTTCGAATCTGGAACCTTTCGCCAGGGTTCGGGGGATTCGCATGTATCAATCCTAAATACCACGGTGAGCATTAGGGTGGAAATTGAACCGCTTGTTTGAGAAATTGGGCTAGACCATATTTTTGCTATATTGAAGGAAGATATTTCACAAAATGAGGTCCTCGAAGTTTTACAGGTTCCACTCCAACAGTCGGCGCCTATAAAATCGTTCAACTTATGTGAAATAGAAGAAACCATTCAAGGCACGTAAACCCTACTAAAAGTCCAGGATACGATCTTATAACCAGTAAAATATTACAAGGATTACCCAAGGAAGCATAACATAAATCTTTCATAACATTCATCTTTAATGCTATAATAAGTGGGAGTCACTATCCGAATCTTTGTATCTGTTTGAGCCAATATCCGAAGTATGCAAAAGTGATAGCCATAGCAACACCTGGAAAACCCGATTACAGAAGTTGCATCATACAGACCAATAAGTCTTCTACTGGTTTTATCAAAAGTCTTTGAAAAACTACTTCTACAGCGGCTTAAACCAATAATAAATAATATAATACCAGAGTTTCAATATGAATTTCGGGAGGTCATTCAACGATAGAGCAGACACACCGAATATTAAGCGAAATATCTCAGTCCTGAAGAAAATAAAGCAAATTATCATGGTCTTCAATTAGGTCTTTAAATATATACTTAATTGAACTAATTTTACATTTTAAATATACTAAAGAGTGAAATCGAAACATTCCAACATTGTGAAACCATTACCGCTTCATTCATTGTATCTTCACAATCTGTGCATGCTTTCTACACTTCAGTGAGAAATATAGTTATTCAAATTATCGTTCTACATGTTCTCGCGGAAATAAATTGATTCCTTTCCGACGGGCACGATGAGGGATAATAAGCCAAATCATAGTTGATTTGCTTCTGCAAATAGTTTTTATTACACGGGAGCGAGTATTTCCTTATCAATTCTCGCTCATTTCCAACCGTATTCATAATTCAACTAGTATATAGGTTAGAGTATGAATCAAAAAAATTAAGAAAACGTCCATAGAATGCACTTCTTCCCATTTTCGTCACACACAGTTTAAACTGTTTTTGACGTTAAATAAATAAATAAATAAATAAATAAATATTATCCGCCTTAAAAAGTATCAATGGACTACATGAAGAATTACGTGCATCTCTGCACGCAATGCAGCAAACTACAACAAGCAAAGCTTCCAAGAGGCTACCTCGACAAAGCGGAATCAATAGGCAGAAAAGGGTGAACCAACAGTGCACACTGGTGGGTTCTCTTTCCATACTGTTCGCCAATAGTCACGTCCTGTTACCGCTTTCCTTAAAGCTTTGTGAAAGACGGAATTCTTGTTTCTAAGTGTCAAAACACACAGTGAACCGAAATGCCGGATGACATGTTAGGTCTTAGAAACACCTTACATGTTCGTACACGTGTGTTAGAAAGTACATTATTTAGTAGACGTTTGTAGGATTGCAAATAGTTCATTTAACATCCGAACAGTGCATTTAACAGTGCACATACAAACAGTGTGTTTAATAGTGCATTAGTAGAGCATTTAACATCAGAAAGAAAAATATTTGCTATTTCAGAGATATGCAGGAGACAAGTTCTATGCTCGAGACTGATCTAACGACATGTGTGGTGGTAATATAGTGCATTTACGAGTAAGTGTGTGTAAGTGTAGGACAAGGAAGAGGAAAGAAAAATCGTGCGCTATCCGTGGCCCTCCGTTTGTTAGGGTACTGCTCTTGAATTCGCTTGGTTTTCATCCAAGGAACTACGGAAAATCACCAATCAGATCTAACGGTCGCTACAATTATCCTTCAGACAACAGCTGACGTCGACCTAGCTGTCTGGCTAGAGTCGAAAATTCTACCACCTTCTGGATTGGACTTCTAGGATCTCACGGTCAGTGACACCGCAGTGACAGTTGATGCCCTGAGCCACCTAAGACGGCGAAATATTAATATCAACCATCCAGTGAAAAATAACGGCAAACTTCCACCATGATCACCATGCTAGTAAGAGGGAGAACATACAGGCGACAGTGTCCTCCCTCGTCTCCACGCAACTACCTCCAACCATCGAGACGCAGAGTAGATTATCTTTCTTAGGGTTTATTGAGACCGGTGCCAGTTATCATTTATATATCAGTGGAATATATCACGAACCATACCCCACAAACAAATACACCTGGACGCTTCTCGGATCTCGGGTGGATGCGCATGGTCCATGGCCCGTTATTTGCGGTTCTGCTCCGACCTCCGCCTTTAATTTATCGGAAGAAATACCAGATACCGTCCGGCGGCCTGAAGAAATCTTATTTAGGTAGAGGCTTCGTCCGATCCAATTAATTACCTGTTGTCGGACGTCTCTTGCAATCGTACCTTGAATCTAGGGCTCTCCGGTCTTCGGAGCTTCAGTTGCTAACAACATATGCTAACACACCCGGTATTATTACTGTCTTCCCTTTCAGTGGCACAACAAGCGAGGGACTCGCCAATGATGTGTCTCTAGTTCTACTGCATTTTTATTCTCAGTTCCACGATTCCGAGGTTTCTTTAGACCTATTGGAGCGGTGATCTTTTAACAGTGTCTGGTCGTGGGCCATGAGCCCACCCACCCGCCCCAAACTCGGAGGAACAGGATTTGTGTTGAGTCTCCTAGAGTGACTTGCTTCACCACGCCTTACAGAGCTCCCTTGTTCCGTTATTTTCTTTTGGTGTTTTCCTTCCCTTTGAGGGCATCCACTATCCACCTTGCAGTGGAAGCACTTTTTATTTCTGGAGGTGTTTACTAGCCGTGACTCTTGGTCGTTATAAAACATTCGTGGTATTTACAAGTATAATTTCTTCAAAAGTCATACTCCCACGCTCTATTAATCTAGTTGCTTCGGTTCAGAGCGGTTCCAGCAATGTTGCCATTATTGCCCCTCGTCCATATATCTACGTGCCGTTCCGCTACCCACCAACTTTGGGGACCCGTCCTGACACTTAGGCTCGCCCCTATCCATATCGACTGCACAGTCGTAATCTTCACTACGCTTCCTTGCATGGATCTGCTGATGTCGGCGGCCTTCTCTTCCCAGAAGCGCTCACCGCCGAGCGAACGGCGCCGTCCGAGGGGAGCTGATTCACAGGCCGAAAGGGCGTGGAAGCGAACTGCCCAGGAGGATCACTTTCATAACATCGCGTTAAACAGCGCCGCACCACCTACATGACGGCCTGGGAAGCCCGGCGCTTCTGCGAGCGCGGGCAACTTCCCTTCGCTCTCTGTCCCGCCACATTCAGAGAAGAGTGACAGCTCAAGCTAAATGGGCGCGAGGCGGGGAATAGTGGCTTCATACGAAAATATGTTTGCCGGATTTGTTCTATCAAACAACATACATTTGTATTATTATTATTATTATTATTATTATTATTATTATTATTATTATTATTATTATTATTATTATTATTATTATTATTATTATTATATTCTTTACTTTTATTACTATTTCATGTTTGTTATTTTAATTCTGGCTTGTATAAACATTTTTGTCAAATATCAGGAATATATTAGAATGGCAAATTCGTTCCTTGTTTTTGCTTTCTGTTGTTTTATAATTTTTTTTAGTTATTAGTCGTAAATAGCAATAATGTGAATAAATTAACAAGTTTCTGTAAGATAATAATTCTCGCTTACAGACGAACAGCTCTTTTAACAGACAAGAATCTTAGTTAAACTTCCTGACCTGAACGTAAGAAGGAGGGAGCGTAGGCTTCCGCGGCCGGAGTCATGATTAACTTGGCTATCCGGGAGACGCCGCGTCCAGGGCACAGGTGCCGGGGCACCTGCGTACAAGGCACCTGCGTACAAGAGTATATAAAGTATTGCGTAAGAGAAGCAATGGAAATTTTTCTAACAGACGTACGCGAGCCAATTATCACTTCTTTAAGTTATCTGAATCGGGGTTGCGTCCGGAACAGGCGCTATGAAGGGTTATCTCTGTCTAAAGCATATTACGAGGGGGCCCTGAAAACCGGAGACTGATTGACGCCATCTTACGAGACGGACGCATCTGGTTGTGCTCTTTAATTTTTTGTCATTTATCTATTATTTTTGGCGATTTACTGTATTTGGTGTGTTTAAGTGCTTTCATTACTTATTGCAGGTTAGCTGAAAATATAATATCCACTGGCTTTTGTTACGAAACAACAAATTTACGAATTTTAAACGGTTAGTGGAACCTTAACGAACTTCAGATTTACGAGTTCGTGATACGTGTTAGAACCTATCAACAGTTCCGTTTATTTTCCATATTATAACTGTGCTAATTTAACTACTGAAAGATTTATTGTATTTCCGTGACGAATGACGATTCCGCTGTTTTGAACGTTACGAGAACGATGTATCGAATAGCTTTCAATTGGTATTTCAAATCTTACTCTATATTTCCAAGACAAATTTGAAAGTAATATCTTTTATCTATTTACGTTAAAGTATAGTCTATTGCGTGTATTAAACAGTTGCAGCTGATGTGGACGAAAATCTACGCAATGAAATTGCCAAATTTCGTAAGTACTAGCTTCAATAGATTTTGTAGAAAGCATACTTTCTCATTCTTGTATTGAATCTTAATTTTTAATTTATCGAAAATACATCAAAATTACACTTTTAAAATATTAAGCTATGTGCTTGTTGCTCTTATCTGAGTTTTCTTGTATTTATTCCTATTTTTATCACGTAGTACATTAAAACGCATTCGTGTAATGGCTACTTCTTGTTCTACTCTGTTTACTCTCTACACATTCCAAACGGGAGCGGTAGCTCAGTGCATCAACTGATGTCACTGCAGCACCTCTGACCGAGAGGTCTTAGGTTCGAGTACTCATAGCGGCAGGATTTTCGACACTAGCTTTTCAGCTAGGTCGATTTCAGTCTGTAGGAGAATTCTAGCGGCCGGCTGCTCTGATCGGTAGTTTTCCGTGGTTTCTCCGATCAACACCAGGCGAATGCCGGAGCAGTACCCTACCCAAACGGGCCACGGACCGCGCGCGATCTCTCCTGCCTCTTCCTTGTCCTATCCTCTCCCCTTACAGACACACACTTACACTAACATGCACTACACTACCACATATTCCCGGGAGACCGGTCGGGAGCTTAGAGTTTGGCCCAACTGGGACGATGCCCCGCTGGTGGGAGAGTCCTGGTTAGGGGGAAACCTCGCTAGCCAAAAGTAGGTCGGCACCGGATCTCGCCATCCAGCGGGGGGAAGATCACTGCCATCTCCCGAGGATTTCTACAACTGACATTCAAAAATTTGCCACTACAACAGGACGGCACGAGTCTCTACATATTTAGTAATGTAGGATCTTTAGGGGTATTTATACGTGTTTGTATTATACATTCATGAATGTCAAAAAAACGGTAACATGAGAGCTTTCAAACATTACATATTATTTTAGACAGAATTGATCATTATAATTATATTTTTATGAATTTAAATAATTTATAATCTAAATTATATGCATATCACGAGCAGTTTGAGTAGCATTGTGTAGCAATCCTGGATTTTTTCATCGCCTGCACTTGAAACTCTGAATATATCTTTTTCATTCAAGTCTGGCAGAGCCGTCGTGTAGGGCTCCAATGCGTCGGAGATGGTTTCCAGCACTGATTATGTGATGCGTTATCGCAAGATGAGTGTAATCCAACTCCTGCACATGGGCATCGGGTACGCAACTTCCGAACGTGTGACACTTGGCCTGTATTTTACACAACGAGTAGCCAACGACTGGTCCCGTAGCCGGCAGCAGTGTGTGGGATGCGAAAATAGAAGGGACAGTTCAGTCAAGTGCAGGTTAATTTTGCCTTTTTTGCGCTTTCTAGCAGAACAATCAATAATCGTAATGTATTTTAATCGAATACCAACCGAATTTCAAAATATTTATTCCATTTCACATTTATTGGATTAAATGAATTTTAGTTTTGCAGTCAAACCAAAAATTTATAAAGCAATTTAAATTTCATTATTGCTTTAAAGGAGACTAGGAAATTTATTGAAAATCAAAACACAAAAGGATCAGAAAGTGATCGTGATTTTGAGTGTTAAATACCATACGATGCTGCAACACCCCTTACCCCAGCACGACACCTCAGAAAGAGAGACCGTTGGGTGGTCTTATTCACTGGCGGTGAATATGATAATGATCAAAGTGTTAGCATAGGCGTTAGGTGGCGCGAAATTAGAAAATGCCCAACAATACAACGTCGGGGAGGTAGGTGGCCAATGAGAAAGTTACCAGAGACCAGTCGTTGGAAAACAACTACAACACCAACAGCATTCTCCACTTCCATCCCACCCCCAATAACGACAAGAACAAACTGTATTCACAATAAAATAGTAACATTTTTTCCGAAGGGAATACAATCGATGCTATGTCGACTAATAAACGAAATATAACTACGACATGGGACGCGTAGTGAACAACTAAAGAGTTTATTTCCATAGCAACGTATCTTTATTTCCGTTATTTTCTACTTTTACGTATCAATATATTCTTAATATGCTTCTTGAGTACGATATATTGTGTTCAAAATATGAGATTCTCTTATGCTAAACATTATCCTAAAACCGCTGAATCCTGTTTTGAGCTATAAAGGTGAATGGGAATACTTTACCTTCTTGAAATATTGTGTTTCATGGAGATACGTGGATTTGGAAACAAACCTTTCAATTGTAATAAAGGATGAGATCTAATTACACTAAATGTGTATACGAGCATATTTCTCAATGGGTTTATTAGAAACAGGAAAATGAATGTTGGCTCAGGTAGTCTAAACGTGTCCAATATCATTTTTACCTTCCATTCTAGAATTGTATTGCTCGGGGAAACTCATTCTTTTGAAGATGAAGACTTCTGCGGCTCGAGTCAATGATCTTGATTCTATGTATGTGCAATTAGACTTTAAGGAGTTCGTAGTGGGACGCCTAAAATATGGGCCAATTTGCCTAGAACGCGACATCTTCCATACAGCCAAATAGTATAGAAAGTTTTCTATGTATTAAATCAAGAATGAAGACTGTCACTTGTGATGCAAAAATTGTGTTATATGCAGACAAATAAATGAGAATGAAAGATGACAAAAGCAAAGCTATTTCTTTTTAAATGCGTTTTTCTTGTAAGAAGGTGGTGCCATGAAAAGTATTGAAGGAAACGCTGTTGATAATACAAATACCAGATTAGTTTAGTTATAAACCTCCGCCCTCGCTTCAGTTTACAAACTAGTAGTGCGTCTAATGTCTTTAATAACTACTAAGCCACATAAGTATCTTGTATTTTACTAGATATTGAGGTAACTTTGTTTTTGTTTTTTTCAAATGGAAAAATACACATTTTTAATCCATCATGACGAGTGTAAGAAGAGACCAATAATATACATATTGTCATATGTTATATAAGCATATAACAATATGTATATGATTGGATTCATCTTTCTACGATCGTCATGACATACTAAAAAATATGAATAGTTCCAATTGAGAAAAACGATGATACCTCAATATCTCGTAAAATACAAGTGATAAACTAGAAATAAATACATGTATCAATTAGCCTTATTCCCTCATGCACTTCGGGGAAAATTTCGTTGCAATAACTTCATCCGTTCAAAAACTGCAGGAGGACCTAAAGTTACGTGACTCACCCTCTCTCTCTCTCTTATATATATATATATATATATATATATATATATATATATATATATATATATATATATATATATATAAATAAATTCTTGTCAAAGGAGTTCTGAACAAGAGAAGTAAGCCAAATAAACAAATGTATCAACATTAATGAACGGCATTTAATTTTATCAGGTAATAAACTTTTAATATTACTGTCAAAACACTTTCTGTGCAAAAATTACGAAAAGGTAAGAATTCTTTCTATCTAATAAAAAATCGAAAAGTTATAATATTCATGTTCTTACTATACTTCAGCAATTGTGAATTATTTCGTTTCGCTCACGATGTCTCCAATTAAAGTCAAAGGACTAAGAATGTGGTTCTGGTACAGTGAGAAAATGCTTCCGTCAGAACTGCTGAGGGGCGCCCATCCCATCCCATGACGCGCTCAGATGCGAAGAAAACTCGCATTAGTAATGTTATTGAATGTAGTATTTCGACTCTTTGTTGGCGTCTACGCGATAGTTTTTTCTACGTTAGTAAGTAATTTAATCATCTTTAATTTAAGCATTTACACATATATAACTGCTGCAGTGCAATAGTTTCTAAATAAAGAGAATTGAAGTCTTTTTATCACCGATTTAAAATCCATATACGAGACAAAAAACAATAGCGCGATTACAGCAATGTGCCTGGGCAAGAAAAATGGAACTACTAATATTTGGAAATTTAGAAAAACCTCATATGTGAGTAGACAGCCGAACTCGAACCCCGGACACAACTGTTCATAAGAACATCCCCTGCGCACAACGCGCCACGGCCAGCGGCAGCGATAGAGACAGCGCGCGGGCCACACAGCAGCCGCAGACGCCCCTTTCAAAACCGCGTCGAAAGAACGCCCCCGCCCCACCCAACCCTTCCTGCCCGCCCCGCCCCGTTGCGGCGACAGCGGCGGCGCCCTGGCCCACGGCTCTTCATTACGGCGGCCTCCCCGCCGCACCGCGCGGCCCCGCGCACAGATAAAGACGAACGAAAATCGACAGCCCTCGTTTCACCTCCACTGCTCTCGAGGCTCGCGCGGCGGGCGAGACGGCGACCGTGCGAAAGGGGAGGGGCGGGGCGGGCCACCTCGCGCGCAACGTGTGCCTTGTGGCTTGGCGACGGTGGCGGCAGCGGCGCTACGTGGGGCAGCGGGTGTTGGTACTCACCTCTCCGAGGGTACTCGCCGCCGTCACCTCCGCCGCCGCCGCCGCCGCCCTCGCCAACGGAGCCGATGCTGGCCCCGCTGGCCCCGCCGGCCACCCGGCGCTTCCGCGGGGGTTTATTGGTCCCGCTCCTACGAAAATCTCGGCGACGGCAACGGAGGCGGAGGCAGCGGCGGGTGGCGCACGCGGGCCGCGGCAGCTCCGCCCCTAGCGCCGGGCGGGGCGCGGCCCAATGAGCGGCGGCGGCGCGGCGGCAGGGGGCGGGGCGGCGCGCCGCGGCGCCGCGCGGAGGGGGCAGCGCGAGGGGGTGGGGGCGCGCGCCGGCGGCGGCGAGGGCGGCGGTGAGGGCGGCGACGGCGGCGGCCGCCGAGCGCCCGCACAAGTGCGCAGCAAGGCGCGCCGCGCGGCCGAGTCGACGGCCACACCAGCGCAGCAGGAGTCGTCGACGTCCCGATGTGTCTGGCCATGGACGAGGGGGGCCGCCTGTTCTTGGGCTACCGCGACCTCCACGAGCCGCCCGCCGCTTCCGAGCCCGCGCTGCCGTCGCACGCCATGGCGCCCATGCCGCCCGCCATGCCAGGGTTGGCTCCCGCCGCGCTGGCCGCCGCAGCCGCCGCCGCAGCCGCCGCGGGCGCCGCCCCCGCGCCGCCCATGGGCCAGGGCCCCACCATGGGCCCCGCCGACGCGCCGCTCGACCTGCGCGGGCCTGGCGCCCCCGAGCCCTGCAGCCGCCTGTCGCCCGCGCCCGACTCGGACACCGACCCGGACATCAACGTGGACTCGGACGACGGCGACCAGCCCGGGCTCTCGCTCATGAAGCGCTCTGCCAACTCCAACGTGCCCGTCGACTTCCACCGCCACTTTCTGAGCGGCGGGCGCAGCCCTTCCCGTGACGACGTGTCGCCCGCGCCCGCCCCCGCGCCGGCGGTCACACCCGCCCGCCAGGGCGACGAGTCGGCGCCCGCGTCGCCCGCCGACGTGGCCTGCACCGCCGCCTCCGCCGCGGCCGGCGCCTCCAAGAAGGCCGCCTCCAACGCCGCGCCCTCCACGCAAGTAAAGCCGCCCTACTCGTACATCGCGCTCATCACCATGGCCATCCTGCAGTCGCCGCACAAGAAACTCACGCTGAGCGGCATCTGCGAGTTTATCATGGCGCGCTTCCCGTACTACCGCGAGAAGTTCCCGGCGTGGCAGAATTCCATCCGGCACAACCTCAGTCTCAACGACTGCTTCATCAAGATCCCGCGTGAACCGGGCAATCCGGGCAAGGGCAACTACTGGACGTTGGACCCCATGGCCGAGGACATGTTCGACAACGGCAGCTTCCTGCGGCGCCGCAAGCGCTACAAGCGCCAGCCCCCAGAGTTCCTGCTGCGGGACCACCACGCGGCCGCCATGGCTTCGTCCTTCCTGGGGCCCGCCGACCCCTACCACCCGGCCGCCCACCTGCTGCCCCCGCACCACCCGCTGCACGCCGCCGCCGCCGCGGGCTACTCCTACCTGTCGCCGCTGCCGCCGGCCGTGCCGCTGCTGCCGCCGGCGGAGCTGGCGCGCCTGTCGCTGGCGCCGCTGGGCCTCAACCTCCTGTCCCCGCAGCCGGCGCCGCCGCCGCCCGCGCCCGCCCCCGCGCCGCCCCAGCAGATGCCCTGCAAGCCCGTGCCGGTGAGCCGCGCCGCGGTGGCGGCCGCCGCCGCCGCCGCCGCTGCCGCCGCCGCCGTCGCCCCGGTGCGCGCCACCGCCGCCGCTAAGAACGGCTTCAGCATCGACTCTCTGATCGGCAAGGTGAGCAGCCCCGGGGCGGGCGGCGCGCCGGCCAAGCCGTCCCCGCTGCCCACGCGGCCGCTGGCGCTCGCCACGCTCAAGGCGGGCGCGCGCGGCGCGGGGGTGGGGCCCGGGGCGGGGGCGGGCGCGGGGGCGGCGGCGGACGCGACCGTGGGACCCGTCGCCACCACCGCCGTCACCCGCAGCCTCGACTCGGCCTTCTCGCCGCTGGCGCCCGCCGCTTGGGCCCGGTGAGCCCCGCCGCCCCGCCCACGCGCCGTCCCCGCGCCCGCCTTCGCGCCCGCGAGTGCTGACTGATCGCTCCCTGGGCCCGGCACTCGCGGCGATGCCCCGCGCCACCCCTCCAGAGGGCTGTTACTGAAGCTGTGTTTGGACAGTAACTCCTCGGGGGCTGCCCTCAGCGGCCTCCGGGGCGCCCTCGTCCTCACGTCCTCGCTCTCCCTCGCTTTCTCAAGTGGCTCCTCAAATGGCGAGTCGGCAAATAAAGAAATTCTTGATTAGGGATCATCGAATTGTAACTAAGAATTAAAACGTTATCCGTTTTCAGTCATGTATGTTTATCTCTTCAGACTTATCCCTTCAAAACTTGTTTGCTAATTTCCAGGGACAGAACATATCACTGCTTTAAAAATGACACCATGCTTTATTTACAATAAGTTATTTAAACAAGCGTTTAAACAGATACCAACAATCGAATATAAGAAGTTCTAAAATGGAAAACAACCTGTTCCCATTCCGTATTGAACTTCTTGAATGTTCTCTATTTTTTATAAAAGTATTCAAAATCAACTTCTTTCTATTCATCATTTAGATATCATTTAATTCTAGAGAATTGAATTCACAAAAACAAATGTCGCTGATAGTAAAATATTATTGTTGATCATTCAAAAACCTCTAACATTTTAATGACTTGAAAATTAAAGGAAGGATTCTCATTGCATTTTTTAAAATAATTCGCGTTCTATAATTTTATAGAATCTACAAGTATTCAACGAAATATAATTGAAATTAGGCTTTTAAATTTTTGAAATGTTTTTTATTGTAGTCTATAATGCTCATAAAACATGAATAATGCTATGATGTAATCTCTTTAACTGGGAGATGTTGGGTTCTGAATACTTTGATCACAACAAAATTAGCCTTTAATACAACTTGTAAAACAAAGATTAAAAGTAGATTGATCAAAATTATATTAAAAAGTAAGATAATTGGGTACACTTTTCTGTAAATAAATGTAGTAATAAAAATCAATTCACTTACGGTATTCAAAACCTTTGACATGCAAAATTCATAGGTGATACTTCAATTTAAATTCAAGCATCTCAAATATTCTTTACAATATTTTTGAATGTTCAATAAATTAATATTTTACCATAAACAGCTAATTTATTACAAAATAAATTACATTGAAACCAAAAATGTGGAAATGCTATCTTTAATGGAGAAAAACAATCCTCAATGGAGGATCACATGCTTTTGTTTGCCAAAACCAATTAGATTTTGTTATTTTACATGTCTAAATGAAACATTTTGAAGGCAGAATAAAAACATTATTTCCAAAATACAGTACCGCTTTAAGATAGAAAACTTAATTCAGTAATTACGCTATTCCAATACGAATTTGTCCCAAGTTCAAGGTAAGATTAAATACAATTTCTTTCAATTTAAACGCGAAGTATATCACCAATACAACTAAAAAATGATTTACCGTGTTATGTAAAAATCTCGATGCATTTTGTTTTCTCATGTGCCGAAAGAAAACATCCTGAAAGGGAAATAATGGAATTTAAATTTCTGCATCAAAATGTGATTTATATTGTAAGGTTTTCACTTTGTCCACCGATATTTTTTGTGTTCATTTATTTTCTCCGCGATCGATCAAAATGAATAATCATGAATTTACGATTTGATCTTGATCTCTATTGCTCCCATACATTTCTTCCACATGGAAAGCCATTTGGAAGATACGTCCTGATCTCGAGAGTCCGGAGCCACTGGACGAAAGCAAGTGAAAGCGATAGTCAGCGTTGGGCGGTCCTTTGGCCCCGTAGGCCTCGCGGGAACTGACAGTTGCGTGCAGTGGAACTACATAGGCCCAGATGCCCATTTACATAGATAGAGCAGGCTATCGACGACTTTGCCGTTATCTTCAGTCTACAAGTAACAACAGTTATAAAATTGATATTGACATTCTCCGAAATAAAAATATCAGACTTGAAAATAAATTTACAAAACGGAATACAGGAGAAGATAAGTAGATAGTTGATTTCAAAAGATGATACAACACGATTGAATGAAAGATAACCTAATAGAATACAGCAGTATGTTCTGCTATAACTAGTCATCTGTTTTCTATTCCCATCAAACTGTATTCTGTTTTGCAAATCAATTTCTCATTCTTGCATTTTTATTTACAGCGACTTGAATATTAATTTTATTTCTCTTACAATCTGTAGACGGAAGATGACGGCAATACCATTGCAAGCCAGCTCTCGTTTCTAATCAGCCGTTGGCAAAGATGACCTGTTGGCCTGTTTCCTCACGACCTGCCGCCGTTCCACCCGCGGGGCATCGCCCATTGGGCGATTGGGCGCGGAGCGCGGGGCGTAGGGCGCGGGCCGCCGCCGTCGCGCCCTGGGGCGTCCCGGCGCCTCGTCGGCGACGTCGGGTGGAGGCCGCCCGCACTTCGCGGCCGAGAAGACGGCGACGCCTTCTCTCGACTCGTCCCGTCTCGACGCAACAGCGTGTGTACCTAGCTAAATGTTGGTGTAAATAGTTCGTGTTCATGTGGATGTGAACGTGTTATAGCGATTCGTAGATAAAAACAATCAAACAAAAAGACGACGAAACGGGGACATCCCGGAACTACTACTTTGCCAAAGAAACTTTGCAGAAACATGCAAATTATTGAGAGAATTATTCATGTAAAATATTATAAAAAAAGAGACGATTGAAGAGATATTTAAAAAATCGACGAGAGGGGCATGTGAAAATAATATTGCAGAGTACAACTTTAACATGTCAGTTACCACAAATGCGTTTGAAAAAAAACTAAAATAAAACTTAAAAAACACAAGAGTTTTCTGTGTAGTCAGGATACAGCCAAGAGCCAAACTGTCCAGCGCCGCTTGTTAGTGTCGCCGCAGCGGTGTTGGGGGCCGGAGGCCGGGCGGCGGCGGCACGCGCGATGGCGGCGGGGCGTCGCGGCCTCGCGTGGCCCGCCGCCGCAGCGCCCAGCTGCCGAGCGTCGCGGCGCCCGCTCTGCCCGCGCCGCCGGCCCCTGCGTCTTGTACAGAACATGTCAGTATTATCATTATTGTAACTACTGTAAAGACTGGTAGCTCGTTCAATTTAGTACAATACATATATATCAACTAGCGAGCTTGTGTTACTTCAGTTTTTCCCGCTCCGAAGTCTTCCCGTCTCCCGTCCTACTCGGAACAAACGTTGCGATCTGGTGTAAACTCGATATAATGCGATGAAGGATTAGTCATGAAGTATGATCAATATTGCGTAAATCATTGCAATTTTTGATGATGTCTGATTTTTTCTTTTTAAGCAACATAATATCTTCCGCAGATGGTAACTATCCTCTGTACTTTATTGGAGTCAAGACCAAAGTTTGAAATAAATGTTTTAATTTTTTTTGGGGGGGGGGGGATTGCAGTATTCACACTTGTACACTTGGAAAATATGCTGCAGAATGAATTGCCGCTTAAATATGTTTACCTAAAACTATCTTGTTTCACACAGTAAATATACAGAAGCAGCCTTTTAGTTCAATGTACAAACTGATACTAGTTCAGTAAATTGAAATGCCAGATTTTAGTTCATCTGTCTACTCTAATAATGCGGTTAGATGTAAATTAGGAAAGAGTGTCTGGAAGTTAGACAACAGTGATAATGTTTTCGAATTTCTAGACACAAATATCATAAACGAACTAATATTTATTCCAATTGCCACTCTTATCTGACTGCGTATCTTGCCTTGTCTGCACAAACACAGAAATGATCCAGTACGTACAGTTCTCGTGCTTTCGAGCGCGTTCACACAAAGGAGCGGACTCTCACAATGCGATAAGGACGTCTTGGCGGGCACGAAGATGAAGCATACCGTCATTGCTATTAGCGCCAAGAATCGCACGTGTACATAGATGAGTTGTAAGTCGCTTTACGACCGAAGAGGAGACTGGCATTTCCTTCGGGAGCCCCCGGAGTCTTGTGTCTGTGGCGTGACGCATGGGGGTGACGACAACGTGTAGAACAAGCGCGCCTCCCGCGCAAATCTCGGAGCTTCCTGCCTGGTTTATGTTATCGCAAGCGCCTTAATCGGTTCGGAGGCCTCCGCATGTCCGGCGTTAGTGAGCGATATAAATTCTGTCTCGTAAACTTGTGTAACGCCCTATTTCTAGGAAGGCAATTACCTAAAGAAAATAACAACTTGCCCAACGCGCGTTATCCCGACTCCACGTCTGCGACGGGATAATTAAAATACTTCCTTCGCCGTATTTTCGCGGTGATGCATAGCTACCATATATCTCGCTTTACAGGAACAGCTTATTCTAGAATGCGAAATGCAAATGTGGCCTCACGGAATATGTTTTGAGCCCGTGGGCCAAATTAGTTTCTTTTACGTAGTAAAAAGCAATATGTTTTCGGAAAATAAACTTGTTTATCCAAATATAAACTGTTTGTTTTCTTTCTTCACCATGCCGAAAAAGTTTGGTGTGGAAAAAATTGAATCTATGGAGAAGATTAAGCAAATATATAGTGTCGGAACCAAATACTGAAATTATGCTGGATAACGTCAGCCTTATTGATCAATCAATACTCTATTAATACCAATATTATGTCAATATTTTAATAAAAATTTAAAGATGAAGCATATATATATATATTTTAGGGATTTAATGACAGGATTTTTTGGAGGTTTTCAAAAGTACTCGTATCTTTATTTTTGAGCTTTACATGTAGAGTCTAAGGAAGAACAATTTGGAATTGAAATGACAAATTATTTGTAAGTAAACACAGTAGGTACTGCATGTGTATAATTTGCTGTAAGCAATCACGTTACAATATAGTTCTTGTATTAAAACATTTTGGTGTTGGCTTCCTTTTTGGTGGTGGCATTCATCTATTAACTTATTCTATTATATCACACGATAAATGAAACGATGATAGAAAAAAACAACACAAATGGGTATTTGATTAGAGCCTTCTTTCACTTTTCAAAACAATATGATTGAAGTTTTCATATTTCTGTACCATTTCACGTTTCTTCTGCGATAGGCCATTAAGACGAAGACAAAACAAATATGAAAGTCTCTTTAGTAGTTCAGGAAAGTCTATTCACAAATATATCTCCAGAAAAAGAAGTTTATTCTCTCTTCAACGATCACGCACCTAGCTCTACAAATATTCAATTACCTAATCCGTTATACTTTCTCGGACTCATTCCACGCCTCTCCCATCATCTCGGGAGAGCAACATGTCAACGATATTGTGCAACCAAACACAAGAGCATAAAAGATCGAATCCCCCACAAACACCGCTATTTTATTACAGTGAGCTCCGAGTAATAAAGGCTTATCTTCCACCCTACGTACCGAAGACGAACCTTTGCGGTGCGTCTTGACGGATGCGTGACTGATGCTAAAATCGCAACGTAAATATTTACCGCGCAATGCACACACGCACGTAATCGCCCTCGCCCTGGCGCGGTGCGGTGCGGCGTGCGGGCGCGGGCGGGCGCGGGCGGGCGCGGGCGGGCGCGGGCGGGTCGCCCGCGGGCGGCCCGGTGGGCGTTGGCGGCCGCCTTGCGAGACGCCGAGTCCCGCCGGCGCTCCGCCTACAGGGACTTGCCGACATCTAATCCGCGAGGCGGCGGCCCGTGCTCTGAAGAGAAGGTCTGCGAAGCCCGCCGCCCACCAGCCGCTGCGATCGGCCGTTTCTCGGAAGGTGCGCCATGAGCTGTGTCAAATATTGGAACTATAACAGCTTTCATGACTCGTAGCTTTTATAATTTTAGAAAATCCAGAAGTTTAACGAAAATAAGGCAATTTTATACGTCCTTTGCTTTATCCGAGAATAAAATCAAAAAAATTGAAAGCCGTTTTTTTAAAGAAGGAAAATAACAATTTTGAAGCTTCGTGAAGAATTCCATCAAAATCAAAATATCCATATCAAACTCGAAGGAACTCGAGTTCCTCTAAATCGATCGGGGTATATCAATTTTGGAGAAAATCTTCTCAACCGTTTAGGCGCCACCGTTGGGTACAGACGGAAAGAGACACGGACAGGCGGACAGTCAGACGTTTTAGCGTAAACCAATTTTTCGGTATCAAAGAATTACAATTCTGACTACACGTGTTAAAGGAAGTATTTTACTACATTTAGGAACAAGATTTATCCACTTTTTCGTTGTGAAGGATACGAGGTTTTCAGATGAAAAATCGCCACTTTCATTGCAACATTACAATTCTTTCTCTGTACAACGTAAGTAGTATGCGAGAAAGTAAAAAGGGACATGATGCATTCCTACGTCAAATTGATTTAGAGATGAGAGAAATGCTAATAGAATCCTTTCAATATAACGAAACTCATATCTTCTGAGCTCTTTACAAAAAGAAACAATTACAATAATAATAATAATAATAATAATAATAATAATAATAATAATAATAATAATAATAATAATAATAATAATAATACCAGAAATAACAAGTACACACAATGCTTTCGAAGAAGGAAAACATGCCAAGATAAATCTATGAACACTAAGTGAATATGTTGATGTTATAATTACTTTTCAAAATATTCTTTTGTAATTAAATCAATTAAATTGCTAATGTTTTAAATGTAACAGAAAGTTAAGATGGAGTTTGGTTCTTTTACTTCTGTGCACGTTCTCTGACTTCTCTCCTCCCGATATTTAATATTTCTGGAACTTTCTGTTTCTATTCATCACAGATCACAACATTTTACATACATTTCGTCAAGTTAATTTCCACTTTTTTAGATTTTACGCAGATTGTGTCCTATGAAAGAAAAAGTATCTTCTTCCTCATAAGAATATGGTGAAGGTGAAACCTAGATATTCATGTTGGAATGATATCTCATATAAAGTATTCTTTGTTTTATATTGTAAACAATTCACTTTTAGAGGCATGTTCTGTAGTTTCTATGTACTCACATTTCATTTGAAGTTCATTGTCGCTAAAGTGAAACGTGATACAGCGTTTCACGATTTCCGAGACAAATTGAGAGGCCGCAAGTTCCGGGAAATTTCTGACAGCAGCCGGCGCTTCTCCGTAAGTGGTTAGTGTGTTTACTTAGCCCTATCACCCGCTTCCATGTTTCATTCTTATCTATTTCAAGTGCTTCGTTTTAAGCAGCTTATTAATTAAATGGCACACAAAAATATTTAATCTGTATTTAAAAGTTCTGCGTTTTCGTTTTAACTTAGTGTTTTAAACAGGAAATTATTCCGTGCATTTTACTTTTCGCGGACAAAAGCTTTCATTTGAGAATTTATTTACTGAATTCTCACAATCGATACAAACTGGCAGCATTGGGCATACTTTATAAAACTGGACTACTGGAAATGGACTTGGTAAAAACATTTGACTGACTCCTCTCATAAGCTATTCGTGTTTTCTTCCGATCTGTTCCAAATGAATGCTGGAGCGGGAACTCGTCAACGGGCCACGGAAAACGGTGATCTTTTTTTCGTGGTGATCTCTTCACCAACCTCCCACGCAGCAACGTTCATTGAAATGATCTTGAGGATTCATGACATTGAGATGAACCTCAATTATATTTCAAATGATTTCTTTCAAATTTCAAATGACTACTAGCTCATGTAAAAATGGATGAGCTTGCTATCCATATGCTTCACTAACAACGTGTATGCGCGATATCACAACAGTGCGTATGTCGAACTGGAGATAAACACAGCTCACTTGCAATTGCAAGTGTTTATGGTGTTTTTACTACTAATTAGGGGAGCATTAGATCGATCAGATTATGAATTGAAGATGCCTTTCTTATGAGCGGCGGTAGAAATACTACATTTCTGATTCACTTTCACGATTATTTGGCTGAATTGGAATTGGTAGAATTTATTTGCCAACCTAAACGTAGTCCATTTTCTTACGACCACAACACTTCAACTTGAATAATAAATTAGCCGCATGGAAAGAATCTGAAGCTGCATGAAATGTAGTCGACATGATGCACAAGAATGTGTGTATGTTATGGTCCGAACTATATTTTCTTTAGCCTGCTTATTTGTGGTAATTTAGAAGAGTTTCTCCTGAAAATGAGGCCGAATCTCTGGTGGATGCGTGTTCACAAAGAACACGCAACTAGCGTCTTGTGATCCAACTGCAATAAAAAGTACTATACGGAATGCGTAGCACGATGTACTTAATTTTCAATGCAATTGACTAATATGAATATTCCATTTCAAGTTCTGAAGGCGTTTAAATTACTGAAGACATTGCGTTTCTTGGACTATGGTGTAATTATTGGCATGCCCTGGGCTTTTTGTGTTAATATCTCTCTTGCAATATTAGGGGAGTTTCTCTCTCATTAACAGATTATTACCTAGCTCCACTGCTATGAATATGGAAGCTTGTTAACGAAATTGTGGCAAATTTGGAAGCAAAAGGAATGTAGTACGTACTACATTAACATTCAATTTATCACTATTTGTGGCCTGTTAAACATGTTTACGTGTTCAGTTAGAACAGCGGTTCCCAACCGGTGATTCCAGGAATTCGCAAAGCTTTATGGAGTTCTCGAAAATAATAATGTAATGGAGGAAGTTTAGATTCCAAACGTATCGTACGTATCCTTATCTGAAAGACAAATACAGAAGCAGGTGAAATGCAGAAAGGCAATAACTTTCTCGTATTGAACAGTTTAAATTTATTTGTTTCACCAAACAGCACAAAGATAACAATGAGGATTATTTCAAGGTTAATTTAGTTTAGCTAATTATTAGTTTGTATTCAATAATGATTATTCTGTTTTGTTCAGCTTACTAGGATGAATATTTTGATTTATGTACCTGTTCTGTACCTTTGTATCAACTGCGTTTATTGACTATTGAAATTATTGTTAGCACAATTATGTTGTAAATTTTATTTATTTTATTTTTAACAATAGAGATGCCCACATTATGCCAGAACAATTTCTGTGTCTTTTTCACTGATGTGATTATTACCAATGACGTTCAAAAATCCTTTGACTGACCACTGCATTATTCCTACTTAAAAAATTATAGCTTCATTGACGAATGAGATATTAACTGTGTTATTTATTGCTCTGAAGTCTATTTATTCAATATTTAACAATTTCACAGAAATCCTATAATCTTAGAGGTTATCAGAACAATCCTTTTATCGAGTTGAATTAAGTTTGAGAGTGGGGACGTAAACTCAATTCACATGACATAGTTAACTTTATTATTAATTTTATTAATAATTTTATATTTTGTTGTCACTTTAATCGTGAACTAGTATTCATAAACATTACTTGGAGTCTGAGACTCCAAAATGAGTGAACTCGCAGTTACGATCTTAGTGAATTTATCGATAATCTCAAAAGCACACCTGGTATTTTAGTGATGTATATCAGGATTTAATGACGATTTTCAATTAACCCAATGAAGATTATGAATACCACCAAGTCCGTAGTACTGATTAACCTTTGTGTGTCAGGACGTGATGCGGCGTGTGCGGGGCAGCGATCTGGGCTTTCGACGCGGAAGGCTCACGTTGGGAGGAGTTGAACGGGTGTCGTGAATCGACTGTTCGTGCCGAGGTGGAGAGCGCGAGCAGCGAGAGGAGGCTCATTTCGGAGAAGTGGAGGGAGGCGGGGAGGTGGCGACCATTCAAGGCATTCCTGTCCTGCTGGTGGCCGTCCAGGGGACTCCACGACGCAGATGTATGCGAGTGAAATGGGGAGGGCAGAAGATGAGGTGAATTAATCTTATATGGAGCTCTAAGCATGACCAAACAGACTCCCCTCGTTATTAAAAATATATATTACCAATTATCAATACGCGTAGTAATTGACTAATGTCAAATAATTGACTATTGATACTATGCAGCCTCCCGCCGCGAGAGAGTTGTTGTACACATGTGACTGACACTTATGGCACGAAACTTATTACAGCAAGTAGTGATTGATAATTGAAATGGAAATGCTACGACATCTACAACCCTCATTACATGTACTTCTTTTAAACGACTCTTAAATGGAATACGAAGAATATAGTATGTAAGAGAGCAGGCGAACAATTTGAGTTGATGTTGAACATAGCCTGCGAGAAGGTAGGTGTGTTTGTGGCTCGTCTGTTGTCTGCTTTGATGGGAGTCCAAGCAAGAGAGTGAGAACTGCGGGAAGCTCTAAAGGAGTATCCAGAGGAGACAACGAATTAATGGAAGCAGGTGGGCGGTCGAATGCAAGAGAGAATGAAAAAGCACGTCGCGAAGCGGAGAGGACGTAAATGGTGACATGCAGATTGGCAACAAGCAGATGAGAGGTGGAAAAGGCAAGCAATGGGCGGGGGATTAATCGGGCGATAAGCGGGCGATGGTGGGCGATGGTGGGCGATGGTGGGCGATATGCGGGAAGAGGCCGAGTGCAGAATGAGCGGTCAGCGAGAGTGGGCAAGTGCAGAGGCAGACGTGCAAACCATGGGCAGAAAGACGGAAGAAATGAGGGCGAGCGGTAGATGAGTGTGCAGTCGAGTATGATAGTCGTGTAGGTAATTGTAGATAGACAGGCACTAGCCGGGTCGTACGAAGGGCGGGAGGGAGAAAGGGAGGTGAAAGATGGCCAGGCGGCGAGCGATGGGCAGGCAAACGGTCGGTGGACCAGTGACTGGCGGCCTGCGAACGACCGGCAGGCAGGCGGCGAATGGGCGCCGGTAGTTGAGCGAGCGAGTAGCGGGCGAGAGTTGGCCGAGATGGCGGACAAGCGGGCGGACTTTGGGAGACAGGATGGCACGTGCACGTGCAGACAGCAAGGACGGGCGAGCGGCGGCGGGCGAGTGGAGGTGGGTGAGTGGAAGCGGGCGCGTGGAGGCGGGCAAGCGGAGGCGGGCAAGCGGAGGCGGGCGAGCGGAGGCGGGCGAGCGGAGGCGGGCGAGCGGAGGCGGGCGAGCGGAGGCGGGCGAGCGGAGGCGGGCAAGCGGAGGCGGGCGAGCGGAGGCGGGCGAGCGGAGGCGGGCGAGCAGGGGCGGGCGAGCGGAGGCGGGCGAGTGGTCGCGGGTGAGCTGTGGTCGCGCAGCGGGCGGTATGCCCGGCGCTCGGAGGCGGCTGGTAGGCCGCAGCCCTAGCAAGCGGACCGCGACGGTGTGTGATTCCGCTAACAGCGGCCAAATTGCGCTGCAGAGCCGGCCATTGTTTTCTTGCGGATTTATGGACGTCCATAGTAAACAAATGTTTGCCTCCGCGAAATTGCGCGCTCTCTGTACACACAGAGACACACAGGCCGGCGCGGTTGCCAGCGCTGATCGCGGGTTTGTATTAGACTTTCCTGTGCCTTGTCAACGCTAATGCCTATGGAGCGCTGCGAAAACAAACGGAGGGAGATGGATTATCATCAAAATGGGCTAGAGAAATATCGGAAGCTTAGAATATGCCTATTTTTTACATATGGTAGGAATGGAAAACGGAATAATACGCGTAATTACATGCTGCAACTAGATCAGCAACGGATGTACTACTTTGTTTGAATTGCTGTCATCACTGGATTACTGTTGTATGTTTGGTGTTCAGAAATCCATTTGTGGTTCCATTGTGTGTCATGTCAAGAATTGAGATTGGAACTCTATTGCGATCTCGTTTTAGGCTTCAAACATATGTCGCTATGTCCCACGCGATGCTTTGACATAAAATCGCTACCCCGAATTCCAATTAAACTTTGAACATCAAAGGCATCCACGGTTCACAAAAAAATTGCTTGTAAAGTGCATTTATCCTTTTGCTACACGAATAATCCCCGCTCTTGTAAAAGCAGAGAAGGCACAACAGTAATTCATGAACGTACTTGTTCATGAACGTTCCATACGTTTCAGTGTATTATTATTTTTGCGCTGGTTTGATTAGCATGAAGTGATTATCTATTTTCGCAGACCAAATTTGTAAATTACCATTCTCTGACCAATACCAATGATTAATAATGGTGTCGTCGTAAGTCTTCTAAGAAATTTAAACAGAAATATCGCACTGATATCAAATATGTTCCAAAGTGGAAACGAATGAAACAGTGGGGTCATGTTGTAATACAATTTATTGTTTAAAATATCGTTTATGTGCTCAAGGACGGAAGTGTAATACACTTTGTATTCATATTGCCGTTTTAGTATTGATATTTTTTCGGGCAACATTATATAGATTAGAATAAATTTAAATAAACTATCTTCTGCCGTTTGAAAATAGATGTGAGAGATTTATACTTATGTGATAAGCGTGATGTACTACAACATGTAATGGTAGTTCACAAAACTACGAATAGAAAACAGAGGAGTAATTACGCTGAACTACGCCTAGTATACGTTTTTATGTGTGCATTTGTTCGTGTATCTTGAGAAAGTTCGGTGAAATATAGTATTTACTACACGTTGCGGTTTGCGCACTGTTTTCCAATAAATGAATGCTGTCATAAAAACTGTTGAATGTCTTCTTTCGTTTTAATCGTTTACATTTAACAGTAAATTGTCATATTTCATGTCAGCATGAGCCGTAGTGATGGTAGACTTTACTAGGGAATTTTCACTATATTTCTTATATGTTTCATGCATATTCCATATAAGTGTATTACACGAGAACGTAAAAGTAGTCATTAGTCTCCGTTGAGTTAATAGTGACAAGTAGTTACAAATCTGCACATAAAGTGAGTCATGTCGTGTTAATACGTCTGAACGTTGAGATAAACTAATGTTTTCGGCATCAGTTTTATTAGGCTTCTTTATTGCACAACAATTTGAGGACAAAATCCATTGTTCAAAAGCGTGCAGAAACTTCTGTTCCTGAGGAGTTGAATCGGTGAATTACTCCATTACAGGAGAAAAAGTTACTTGTTGCGGATACAAACAATAAAAAACCTTAATTTGTTAATTAAAAACACTGAGGCGGGAATAATGACAACCGCAAATAAAGTATCATGGCTATCATGGCGTCCTCCTTCGGCACTGCATCGTCAGTGCACTGTGCGATACAAGAAACATTCAAAGCGCTTTTTCCAGATATCGAAACCTGAGAGGCCGAAATAGTAAAGGCATTATGTATTGGTATTTTTAGAGGAAAATATTGTTTATTTTTTGCACTTGAAACTATTCACCTTCGAAGTGTAGGCAATGTGTTCGGTATAATATATCTTTAATTCCTATAAATAAGCTTGTAACTCACGAAAACTAATTTTTCTAGAGAGAAACTTATCTTGTCACCCTGTGATTATTTGAACTAGAAAGAACAGTAAATAAACAGAAAGAATAAACAAACAATTCAACTTATTTCATATATCAATGCTATCAAATCTGTTAGAGCGTGAATAATCAACTTATCTTATTAGGATTTTTTATTTTTAGAAATTAAATGTTTGTATATATATATTTGGTTCGATTACTCACTAACCAGAAGAAATTTAACTTGTCTGATTTATACACAAATGTAGAGATGATTAGGAGAAACCAGTATCTAATCAAAACATTCTACTTTATCTTATACAAGAATATGTTTTACACAGAGTAATGTTTTAGTTAAGGATTAGTCAATTACAAGCAAACAAAAGATAGAAAGAATCCAATTTCTCTAGATATTTTGTATAAAGTATGTTCTATATCGATAACGCCTTATGTAACATGTTTGGCACTCATTACACTAGTAAAATGCGAGTTATGAGTAACGAAGACAGTAATAACTTGCCGGGCTTGTCGCAATTATGAAAAACTGCACTGTCAAAATTTAGATTACTACTGTGCTCGATTTTTGAAGTTATTTTAAGCAAATATGTCTTTCAGAAAATCATTGATGATGTCAACAGAACCTTTTCGATTTCAATGCGAGATTCTCACTGAATATAAGTTTTCTCTCCAAAAGAATTCGTTAAGTACGTTTATGATCAATGTCGAAAAAAAAGGGCAATTGACAAATATTATGCAACATTTATTTACTTTTATGCAGTAGTCTGGAGTTTTAGGGGAAAAATATTATCGGCGCGTCACTACATGCAGTGTACGTACAACGGTGGCTCTTGTGGTTAATTCAGTATATTGAGAGGTTTTGAAATTAACGATAAATTCAAGACTCGCATAGTGGAGAGTGAAGTAGACTGGTTACTTGAAATATTGCGTGTCAACGTGATTATAGAGATACCCGACTCATTTTCCCCTATAAATTTGTTGAAGTTTGGAAGTTTGGAAGTTTGGAAGTTGAAGTTTAGTTCCCTTGTTGAACCTAGAATTTGTTGAAGTTTAAGTGACTATTTACTTTCCATTCTTCAATTGGCATTTGAGCGAAAAATCATTAAGAAAATATATTCTATATTAATGGTCGATACATAAGACTATGATACATTCTTGAACGGGACTTAGATTCACGGGAATAGCTTTAGTTTCTTTACCTTTGGGCAGTTAAGTAGTTGCAGTAGTAATTAAGTTCAAGTTTGTGTGAACACTGTTGATTGTTAATTCATGTTTTAGGGGTTGTTATCCTTAATGTTGGAAATCAAGCTTTTGGCACGATTACTATATATTTCATGTACATGCACTAGTTATTTCGTTGTTCTATACGATCAAGCTTGCTTCTTATTTGATCAATCTTGAGTGTTAACTCAAGCATCCCTATTTTTTTCATAATTATATATCGATCATTTTGCTAAGCAGACACTTTTGAGTACTTTGAACCTTTCAACATACTTATAACTACATTTTTTGACATAAAAAAAACAAACTTAAGTGCTTGGAAACTGGTTGATTGGCAGAGTCAACCATTGCCTGCCAAACTATTTTGTCGCCACCTGACTGAGAAGGCCCGAAAATGCTTAAGTCCCCGTAACTAAGAACACAGGTCGTTCGGCAGATAATTTGGGGGTCGAAACCTCATAAATGTACACGTGTTAACAGTGAAATTGTCATCATTGGCATGGTTTAGGCAATTCTGCCTATTCTGTCAAATTTATCTTGAGAGGACTATATCTTATCTGATTTCCTATTTCTTCTTTGGTCATAGGCCTGTTTCGCCAATCACTCGCTTATTTATTCATTATTCTAATTCTGGGTATACTCTTTCAGATTGTCCTCTACGCTGTACAATTCTATTTTTTCTGATATGCGATTGCAGAGAAGCAATCCTGCAATAGAACGGGAACATGATGGCAACTTTGGCGACACATTATTAATAAAGTCTTTGGGATGATTCAAAGATCTTCATTAAGAAAAATAAAAGGGTTTTTTAATAAAGATTGACTAGATTATATTATACGAGTATAACAAGTGGATTTCACCTTAATATATCGTAAATATATTTTACCATCACAATGTTGAATAATTTTAGTCAGTTATTGCACTGCTGCCGACCTGGCTGGCCGAGGTGGCGCAAAATGTGCACAGACCCAGCGCTTTGGTCCGAAGGGTTGCGGATTCGAGTCTCGGCTTGGCATGGTTGCTTGTCCCTTCTCTCATGTATGTGTTATCGCGGAGGGCCTCGTGTTGTGCTGACTCCGGATCAGAGGAGCCCGCAAGTGTGTTTGTGTGTGGTGTATGATCGAATATCCGTCCCATCGGGACGTAAAGTGTAACCGGCTGTCGGCTGGAAAAAGCCCTAGGGGAAAATTGAACTGATTTGTCACTCGGCTTCTAAAGTTTTGTAGATATCGTTCTATAGCTATCTCGAGATCATGGTTTATATGATAATTTATATTTTTTGCGAATTTCCGCTTTCTGTAACCGTATTACCTCTTTTCGGGAAAGAAAAATACTCTCCGATTTTCGTTACTATTTATCCAATATACGTGTTGAGTTTATTTATTTTTTATTTATTTTATGTCAAAAAAGAGTTAAAACTGCGTATGACGTGCTATGGGGAAAAGTGAATTGTGTGTACATTTTCAAAATTCTGTGATCCCTACACTAAGTCATATACTACTTAAATTTTGAAAGAAAGAAGAAAAACCTCCCATGTAATAAAATCTATTTTCAAGGATAAATAAGCAATAAATTTTGTCTCTTATCCATGTTGTTATCGTATCCACGTTCATTTAATTATTCTATTTCAACAGTAGTTTTATTTATGTACCCCAACTTTATATTAAACAAATTACTATTATTCTCAGTCATTCATCTCAACTGTTTATATGTATTACTAACTATTTATGGTTTTACTTACCTCTTTAAATTTTCCCTTACTGAGACATCACATAGCGAAACATAGGACATCAAGTCGAAACGACCTTGTGTCTTGTGTAAAAATATTGAATTGTTATTGGTTTTCACTAATCTCTGCTGACAACTCAGCGCAAATGATGCGCTATTTTACAATGTTTTAATCTATTTGAGCAACGTCTTGAAAGAAGAGAGTTCGTAACGGAAGTGTAAGTTGATCGATTTTTGAGGAAATATTTATTAGAAGAGAGTGAGACATTTTCTGACATCTTATCAGTATATACAAATAAAAAGTATTGTAATCAACATAAACCTTTACAGGATCATGACACATCAAAAACACTAATTAAATGAAACCAATTCGATTTTTTCTGAGATAACAGAAAAATTTCCAAGTCGTCCAATATTAAAACCTCTCTTCACATAAAGTGTGATTCAGCATCCTAAGACAGAATTTCTTTTTCATTTAGAGCCTTTACAATTGCGTACGCGATTCGGCCGTGACGTTCAGAATTAAATTAATATATATTATTGTATTTTAGGCCAAAGTAGTATGTAGTACGTGATTTTTTCATCTATTGAAGAAAAAGGTAGTCCCATAGACAGCTTACATTTCAACAATGTTACAATTAGCGTATAAATTACTTTATAATGTAAAACAAATGAAGTATTAATATATTTATTAGCATACAAGCCAGCCGATTAAAAGATTATGTGGCACCCACCCTAGGTTTTTGCAGGTAGACTAATATTAAGTTAAATGACTGAATAATTGCGTCTTGGGATATATGGCGATAAAATATATAATTAACATTACAACATTAAACACAAGTGCCTAGGCAACGATATCTATTATAAATCAAAATCAAAATAAAATTAAAGGGGAAGTCGGAGTGAAATCATTTAAAAAAATTAACGATCGTACAGATATAGTATTACCCAGGAATTTGTAATAAGTTTCAATCATGTTTTTGATTGGCTTCACTCGAAACTGCATAAATACTTTCCTAAAGTGATGATTTATTCATTTTCAGGTTTTAAAGAATTTTTGTGGTTTCAAAAGTAAAGGTCCTACAATTAGCAGCTTTTCTGATGAGTTTCCGAATAATCTCTATTCGTTCATAGCTGGACATGGATTATGTAGCATAAATGTATACCACAATCATTACACTTGGGATGTCCTAGTAAGCATTTGAGAAATTTTACCTTCTAATTAGGTTCCCGAGAAATGGCGCCCTTTGAAAACTCAGCGCGGGTCGCATACCGATGCCGTTTTGAGGCAAAATTGCTTCCTCGTACGTTGTTTAATGCATATTACTCAGTTCAGCCGTTTCATTAGCTCCGATCGGGCTCTTACGCCTCACCACCTTCCTACAATCCAAAGCCCACCGATCGGCCTAAAATCTCGCCATCCCGCGAACACGCCACCCTCCACTACGCATCGCCCCGCAGCTCCACCGCCCCTCTCCGCCCACCACCCACAACTCACTGCCTCGGCCTTCAATCTCCTCAGCCTGCCACTCCTCCGCTCCTTGTCGCAAACTCGCCACCCTCACCGCATTTTCCCGCTCCGCCACGCCGCCCCGCTATTCCGCCGCCTCGCCGCGCCCTACCCCGCCCACCACCCACAACCCACCGACGCGGTCTTCCATCTCGTCACTCTGCCACCTCCATCCTGCAAACCCACCCCGTCGCCCTGCTCTTTCCCGCTCCATCAGGCACCACCCCCACCCCTTCTCATCCCGATACACTCCATTCTGCTTCTCCCCGTCCTGCCCGGCTCTAGCCAGCCCCGCCCACCACCCACCGCCATCAGCCCGCCCGCCAGCCCCCAGCCGTTCCACTCGCCGCCCTAATAAAAGGCGATACCCGAAATAACAAAGCGCGGCCGAGCAGCGCGCTCCGTTGTTCCCGGCAACAGCGCGGCGCCTGCGGGCGACGGCGGCGGCGCGGACGAGGGCGGCGGCGCGCCTGAATCAACGCCTGTTTGCGACGCGGTTACTTTCATGTCGCAAGTCGGCGACGCCAACCAAAACGAACAGTCGTCCGCCGGCACACACGCACCCACGCTCGCAGCCGCCGCAGTCGGCGCGTGGGATCGGGCGGCATCGCGTGGCTCGCTTGCGCCCGCAGCTGGGCTCGTATGGGTGCTCGTTGAAACGTTGTGGAATGTTCTGCAATTGAAGAAATCGCGTGATCCGAAAATCGATACGATCTGTACGGAAAATTTAAAGAACCCGAATGTCTAAGTCTTCACAAATATGGGATCACTACATAGTGTATTGAAAGTCGTTCGACTGGGTTGTCTTTTTTCAAAAACATAAGAAGCAACGTCGAAAACGCTAAGGAACTCTCAACGTTTAGTTTTAGGTGTTATCGTACTATGCATTTCTTCAATATGTAATGATTTTCGACTCCAATATTATTGATATTTTAATTTCGTTTAAATGTCTTTTGCGGGGTAACATTCGCTTATATGAATTGACAAATTTCTGAAGAACGGACAAAATTATTTAATTTTGAAAAAAATGAATACACTAACTTTCGCAAAATCGATGCTTTTGGACCCTTGGATGGTACGCAAATTACGTGTGAAAACTTGTCTGAAAGAACGAGAAGTACCGAATTGCCAGATAAAGTTATCCGAATCACGGAAGAGAACTCACCGGTGTTTTACTTTGGCGTTACTGAAGCTAGCAGACCAACATTTTTCTTTCACGAATTACTATTACTATTTCTAGTACTAGTACTAATAGTATTACTAGTACTAGTACTAATGGTACTATTAGTATTACTATTACTAATAGTACTATTGTTATTACTATTAAAAAAACTAATAGTACTATTACTATTACTATTAACCATTACTATTACTATTACTATTTGCGTATGGGCCATTTCTGACCACGCTACATGTTGTCTTCCAAGGCCCAATCGTAATCTATTTAGGAAAGTGATTGACGGGTGTCATCATTGAGATCTGCTTTTTCGGATGTATCCCGTGTAAGGCAAAGTTGTTACACCTTGAATTATGAATTATTAGGTGATGACGAGGGGTGGAGATACAATCACAAATACGACCATGCCTATTCGAGACTCGAACCAGTCCCTTCGGTGCAGACGACAGATGCCGTAAACGTCTGAACCACCGGTCGGTGTTAAATTATTATTATTATTATTATTATTATTATTATTATTATTATTATTGTTTTAACTTTCATTCATCTTTCAACTATTTATCGTTAAAATGTTGGGATGGGATTCTGGTACTGAAGAAAACGTGCGCAGATAATCTTCTCCCTCATACGTCATACAAAGTTTTTACTGTTTTCTGACCAAATAAATCAAATAATGCTGGACGTATTCATGTTTTCATACATGTGGCCTCCTGCAATATTTTATTCTTCCATCATTCACGGAATACATGATCAAATCGCTTCTGAGTGTTTATGTCGCATTTGATAAGTGTTCGGAATAGCATGGTTTGTGTTCAGTTCGGAATATTAATTATCTTCAACGACACGTCTATCTTCCTTGTTTATGATGATTCCAATCTAATGAAGTGTCTATTTTTTGTAATTATTACACTTATTAACCTGGCAGACACACGCGATTGGACGTGTGTATCTTGCAGCATAGTAGTGTTTCCAATTGAAATCGCATTAGAATAATGAATTTATTTTAATATAATTATTAATCGAATATACTTATTTTTTTTAATTTTACTAGCGCAGTACATAATAATGGGAGAGCACATTTCTGAAACAGCTTCCATTTTGCCTTATGGAGGACAATATTTTGATAGTTGTAACAATGTTTTAAAATTACTTTTATTACATCGAGTAAGTTTCTAGATCGCGAAGTACTACTAGGTAGCGGAATGCTACTTATCGGCCGAACTAAGTTGCGTAGTTTAAGAACAATATAACTCAATATAACTATAATAATTAATTAAAAATGTATGAAATATTCAAGATGCTACAATATTCTTCCAACAAAATACTTTCCATGTACTACGTATATCCATTTATTGGCGAGCAGCAAATGAAGATTCATTTTCGTTACTGTTGATGTAAGTAGCAAATTACTATACTACAATGTTTTAATACACAAACAACTGACGTCCTTTCTATGTACAAAAAAAATCAGCTTTACAAAGTCACATGAAAACCAATAAAATATTCAGCTTCAGTACAGAAACCACAACGAATTCTCTACAACGACCATTCATGGGAGTATGAAAGACGAGCCAAACAGGTATTAAAGACATCTCCAAAAACAGCCTCCTGTCACGGGGCTCAACGAAACATTCCATGCCGTTTGAAATGATCTCATGTCGCCGTCGTACGAGCGGCATTCCTAATCGCATCACCGCCTCCACCTCCGCCTCCGCCGCCACAAGGGGCCACCGCGCGCCCGCCGCGGCAGCCGGCCAACCCGCTAGGCGGAACGTCTCATCATTATTTTAAGGGATGCACCGGCTCTATATATCGTGCGCGGCCCGCGATGTCGCCCTGCCCCTCCCCGCTCCTAGCCCTGCCCGCCCGCCGCGCCGTTCCGCGCCGCGCCGCGCCGCGTCGGCCGTTCCGCGTTCCGCTCCGGGGCCGGGAGCGATTGCGCGCCGCCTGCTGCGAGGCGCCGCCGGCCGCCCCGAGCCGAGCCAGGGACGCAGGCTGGCACGATGGCGGGGGCGGGGCGGCAAGGTGGGGATCGGAGAGGGGGAGGGGCCTGCCGAAGCTAAGCAGCGTTGGCTTCAAGAGAGATGACGTGAACCTCGGTCGCTGGTAAGACGTATCGTTCTAAGGAACTCCAAAACTAATGTATCGTTGCTCCATCAAACATTATGTGCAGTATCAATTGCTTATTGGCTAATCAATTATTTCCATTATAATTGTTACTGTAAGTTGGTAGCAACACTAGCAGGGACTGTCTTGAACTAAAGTTGATTTTATTCAATGAAATATTACCAGTTCTCCAATTGAAGGGTTACCTAAACATAATTCACATCTGAGCGTTGTCAGATACCCAAGGCTTCACAAAATAATATGAAGTACATTTCATCGGTTTTCAAACAGGAATTAAAAAAATAATTTCTGTTACAAGTAGTGGGATATTTACTTTTAGAGGAACAAATAAACAATGTCTCTTTCCTATTCATAAAAGTTTTTTCTATTAAAACAAACGTTGGTTTTAATGCGTTAGTCTTGTCTGCCAATTTCAATTTTTAAATAATTAATTACCAAACATATACTATTATAACTCTCCAATATTAAGAATAAATTAATAGATACACATTTTAACTCTTTATAAACGACATGAGGTTTTTCTTATTTGAATATCGAACGAAAAGTTTTCATCTCCGTCATGCAATATTTCTCGAAGGCCCCTTTTTCCTCAGTCTTCTCTTCAACAAAGAACTGTTGCCGAGTGGATGAAGATAACGAGACAAAGGACTGCAGAATTATTATTATAGTCGGTCTTTTAGGTTGCTGGAACAAATCCTGGAACATTCCCTTAAAGCAAGTGCAGTACTTCTTGATAACTGATTTATTACAATTACATAATTTCGTCGTTTCATCAAAATTGGATCTTTTTATAAAATGATTGGAAACCACCCGTAAATCTTGCCACGTAGCAATTTCAGTATGCAGCGACGAGTAGCAGTTTCTTTATTCAGTCAACATATACATTGCCAGAAATAATGTTTTCATTATTGAGGTAAAATATCATAATCACACAAATCTATTAAAAAAACAATCGAGTGGTTTGGTGCAAGAGACAGGCAGCTCCTCTTTTATTAAATGGAAAAGTGAGACACAGTGATTAATAATCGCCTGTTCCGCTGATATTTTTAGTTATATTCCTATTACAACGTAGAGAGAACTCGGGAGGTTTGATCATAGATGATATTTGATCCACCACGGCAAATACTTTATATTGGTATGCGTTACCACACGGTAACCCGTACTCGGCGTAGGTCGGTTCGTTCACCAAATGATTTTCCACGTCGACCTGTCTCCGCCGGTGCCATGCAAGCACAACTTCGTTAGCCTCCGCCGCCGCCGCCGCAGCCCGCCCGCCCCGCAGGCTGGGCCGCGTCGCGCTGCCGCTTCGCCGCCTGGCCGCGTGCCGACATCCTCGCTCGGGCGCGCGCCTGCCAGCTTGTCCACACATCAACAATCTGTCTGGAAGCACTAATTCTCCAATGCTTAAGATACAAATTACTTGCGCCGTTTATCATCCGCATTTGGGGTCACCGGTCGGCAAAAATGCACCTGTACAACCGATTCGCCGGTTTCAACAATAAGTTTTGATGGCAATTAATAGCAGACATGGGTAGGAATAAAATGAAAGAAAAATATACAGAGTAGTTGCACTGTTTGTACGATACATCAACATTCGTAAAGGAACAAGAGATAACGAGCGCCATCCTGAAGTGTCCTATCGTTGACGTCTTACCAGACGCCCAACCAAAACAAGTGATTTTTCCAAATGTATTTCACCTTTATCTTCCTCTTTATACGCAATCGATTGAATAATTTAATCACGCACACTATAGAGAACCATACTACTGGTCAAATTATTGCACATAGCCAATGCATTTGACAGAGAATCGAATTATATCCTCCACATACATGCAGCAGGAGAAGGTTATTATCCAAGAAAGGGCGAAAACATTTGGTGGGATATGAAAAATACAACTCTCTTCATTTCTACTATATTAAGTGGAGATTAAATAAAGCATACTAAAGACAAGCAAGACAAATTTCCAAGAGGAATTCCATTCACTCAACACTGTTGTAAATGACTAATGTCAGGTGTCACTTGGTCGCGCACTTCGGGTAAACTTACAAGTAGGTTATTTTTTGCTGTTGTAGTGTTAGATTCCCAAAGGGGAATTTTTATTTAGCATATAACTGTTACATAGAACAGTCGGCGTTGACGTTATTTATTGCGGCGAACATAGAACTGCCGCAATAAATAATACACGTGTGAGTAGATTGTTCACTAAAAGCAAAATAAAATTATTCATTGATTACTTGACGAAGGAGTCATGGGAAGCGGTTTATAATACTGTTGATAAAACGATAAATACAATTCTTTTTTTAACGCTTTCATTTCATTTTAACACCTGCTTTCCTCTTCAAAAAAAGAAAATTAAATATTTCACGGAAAAGCAACTGTTTGATAATACACGGGATTAGGACATCATATAAAAATAAGAGAATTCTTTCTTTCATTTCTAAACATCATAACGTATCTCAATATTTATTCCTCAACTTTAAAAAATAAAAATCATTTTTAAGAAAAGTCATACGGTAGGCTAAAATCATGAAACACGATCAGGATATTTTGAACTCAAATAACAGAACAAAAGCAATGTAGAATATAATAAAAAATACGACCAAATCAACTAGAAACCTTGTAGAGAATGTTTTAAAATATAACGATATAAATGTGAACGATCCGGCAACAGTGGCTAGTCTCTTTAACCAATACTTTTCGAGAATTGCTGCTGATATATTTCGAAAGTACGCCGAAAGTGAATCTGTATGTTATAAATAGCAAATAAAGGTTTCGCACTTGTTCCAAGTCAGGCTATAAATAATCCTAATACAAAGTAAGAGAATTTAGAATCATTCTCACAGTTTTTTAACATCTGCAAATTTTATAATCTGTTCTTTTAGATCACTCAGTAAATGATTTATAATGTTAACAATAACATTGTCATTGATTTAAATTAATTTAGTAAGTGTTTACAGTAGCGGTTTGATAGTTCCAAGATGTGTTCTGTTTCTGTCTGTATATGTTCACTGTTTTCAAGTAGGTTGATTGATAGATGGTTTGAATGTTCACTTATTTTCTTCTGATACTTGTTTTCTTTTTGAGATGACTTCCGCAATAGATGAATTGTTTAGGTCTTTATAAACTGTTTTGTTAAAAACGAACCACCTACTCCACATAGCATTCTAAAAGTTTTGGTTACGAATCAAACTCTAATAATCTCTAAGATTCATTCACTGGCGGAGCTCATTAATTCTATACCGTAGGTTCAAGTAGTTTTTATCATTGTTTTGTACAGGAGCACTTTGTTGTACTTTGTAGAGTTTTGTTTTCTTGCAAAATTCTTGTGTGTTTGAGAGCGATGTTTCACTTGATCCCGCTCAAAACACAAGTGCAGGAATATATCATTTTAAGTAGCGGAAGCGTACGGTTAGGAATGCGAAAAAAAGGTATGATTTAATCACGCAACACTATCAAATCCCTTATCAACCCTTGCTCTTCTTTTTCTCTCAATGAGTCCTGAATGAGTTAAGCTTGCAGAAACATTGATTCAGTGTCAATTCGCCCTTGCCAAATCAAATTTACAGATGTAATATGTATTGAAAACGAGAAAATTTTCAACCATTCTGCCAACATTATAGCAAATTAACTTACCGTATTTCTCAGAGGGATGTTTCACCTGGTCATGCATGAACCATACATTTTAATGTAAGTCGTTTAGTGCTCTTACAGAGCACGGTTTCGAATGCACGACCAAAATATGTGATTATGGAAACACCATTAAAATCCTCGGAAAACCCCTCAATCTTTTTTAAATCAATCCTCAATGCTTAAAGCTTTCGGGAGTATCGATTAAGTATCGATTCATCTTTACCTCTTGAAAAGGATAAATATGTAAAATTCACTGATGACACGAAATGTTCTAGCTATTCTCTCCACTTTCCACAAACTACTGGCATTTTTTAGAGCAATGTTTCACTTAATCTCGCACAAACCAAAAATGTAGGCACGGTACCGTCTCAAAAGAGGTAGAAAACGTACGAATTAATCTCCAAACACCTTCAAACTTCTTGTAATATCGTCTCGCGTTCCTTTTTTCTCACTCCATCCTCGAAGTGTAAAGCTTGCGGGAACATCAATTGAGCGTTGCAAGGCGGACAGCAAGCATCCAAAACGTCCGTTTATGAAGAACGCAAATATCAAAGATGACCATATTTCACAAGGGACGCGGTTTATTTTACTTTCCCCCTTGAAGTTCCCTCCCAGAAACCTGCACGGCGGACTCGCAGCGCGCGTTTGTCCCAGTCAGTCGGTTCCGATCCGCGTTCTTCTTCTTCTTCCCATTCTTCTTAAAAAATCATAAGACGGGTAGACTCGCGTTGCACGCCGTTGACTCTCTCCGTCCACTTGGAAACGCCGAGGAGACGGCGAGACGTTCAAAACGACAACCGCGCCATTTTGTCCCCATCTCGCCTCCGGGGTCGGCGGCGGCGGCGGCGGCGGCGGCGGGGACGGCGAGCCGTCCCCAGCGACGTATGACGCCGTCCGCATTGTTCTTTTGTGGGAGGCAGACCCCGTCCTCCTGCGACCCCGCGTCCTCGCGACCCGAGTCGCAGCTCCTTTCAAGTTCGGGAGCCTGTGAAACGGGCTGATCCGATAGGCCGGTTTTGAATGTATCGGGAGAAAAGAGGACGCTTCTAATGTGGACGCGGAATAAAAGAGGTGGATGCATCCGGCATTCAGTGACGTCCTCTCGATGATATTTGATGTGTGACGAGAAAGGAAACGAGCGGACGGCCAGAAAGATTACTAGGGCGGGAGTGGGAGTGAAGGACCGAACACGAGTTGAAAATAAGCATTTGGGTGGGAGATGCGCGCAAAAGTCAACTTAAACTAAATTAAAGGTGTTACATATACACACACAAATATATATATATATATATATATATATATATATATATATATATATATATATATATATATATATATATATATATATATATATATATACATATATGTGTGTGTGTGTACGGAGAAAAAACGTCAAAAAAAACTATTAAGACAATTTTAAGCATATTTTGTCTAATAAACTACTTGGATATTCTGAATGGCTCAGCCGTAATAAGCACTCAGTAGTAGGTTTGATAAAAATGCTTTCTAGGCAATGCGTATATACATATGCAACACACGCCCTTAAGGGCAAATATCTCATCCACATCCTTGGTTTCATATAGTTTGCTGGTCCAGTACTCCCCTGGAAGTATCAGGGAAACCACAAAAAACATCGATCAGAATCGTAAGATCTCGATTCCAACAGGCGCCACAAATTTGCTTGTGCAGAACACATAAGTTAATATCTGGTCCCTTTCGGGATCGAAACCTCGATTCCCCCATCATGACCTCTCCATAGTTATGCTTTGCCTTGACGATGGCAGCTGCCGAGTACTCAGTAGAAATATCTCGGAGATTATACAAAGAGAAAACCGCCCCCAAGTAGTTTCTATTGGGAAAGACCTTGGGCCACAGGAGACACATATGAACTATGAGTAGAACAGTTCCTCTTCTTGTAAAGTCGAGTTGCTTGCCAATCGGCTTAACCTTTATTCGTGTGGGGTAAACATTTCGATTTCTTGAAACATAGAGTCTGCGGATTCTTCACGAATTTACTGCGTTGTTTATTGGCATAAGGAAGCAGCAAAACGGCGCTACATCGCGTCCTTTCTTTACAGAGGCGTTATTGTTATCTGAAGCGTATCTCGTGGGGAGGCAGTTACACGTTGTTGACATTACTTTCGACTGTATTTCCAGCGAGTCTATCGACATTTTAATGAAATGCGGCCACAGCGTGGGCTAAGATTTGAGTGGAAACAGTTGACTTCTGTGCTTCTAAATAGCCTGAAAACTAGGCCCTCGTGATTTTGTAGCTTAGCACTGGCGGTACACAGCTATGCCACGAACACATAGACACACATTCAGGAATTAAGAAATAAGTCGGCGCTCGGATCGGAATTCGAACACACTTCGGATAGTACAGAATTTCAATGGTTTTGTTAAACGCATTTTGATAGGTTTCGTCGATAAAAATCAGGGCATATTTGTAGGAATGAGTAAATTTTGAAACGGATGTGTAGATATTTTCGATGAACGGACGGTGTATATGAATTGACCTTCATTTATTGTACAAAACTATAAAGAGATACTTTATTTACGATAGGAAGGTATTATCTAACAAGCGACGTTATAAACGAGAGGTATCAGTCTCGGGAATATAAAGTATTTTTATCGTCATGTGTAAAATTTTATTTTATTCCAAATTTCAATAAAATACAAAATAAAAAATATGTTAGTTTATTTCGCGTCAAATAGTTTGCTGCGCCGTTAAGCCATTTGGACATTAAGAACTGTCTTTTAACTTATGAACAAAGAAATAATTTTCTCCAACCACTCAATTATTACTTGACTCATTTGTTAATCATGAAACATCATAGTTTCATGATTTCATATCACCCATATATTTATAACTCATTGCCTTGATCAATATACAAAACTAGGTTGAATTATATCTGCTTATTGATAAATTAGTTTCGCTTCTGTTCAAGGAACTACCTATATATATATATATATATATATATATATTATATACCAGCAAATATTATGCAGTTTTTACACTTATATACAGACATTTACATAGAATTTACTTTCTGTTAGGAGTTATTATTATTATTATTATTATTATTATTATTATTATTATTGTCGTCGTCGTCGTCGTCGTTGTTGTTGTTGTTGTTGTTGTTTAGTACAGTCCAACCTCCATATATCGAATCTGACAGTTCCATCGATAATAATTGATATATAGAAATAATTACGAAATGTTTGCTAATGTTTTTAAACAATTCTAGAAAAAATGCAAAATGGAAAATTCATCAGTAAATAACTAACAAATTTTTTAATCATTCGTACTACATATTTATGGAAAATAACATGAAATTAATAATGCATATGTAGGCTGCCTGACCAAATCATTGAACTGAAATTAAAAAATAAATAAAAAACAAATGTCTTGTTGCACATATGATACACTTCGTTCAAAATATTTTTTAAACTTGTTAATCCACTGATACACTTTATCTGAAACATTTTCTCCCGATCGAAAAACCTGCCGAATTGTTGGACATAATTTGAAGTATGTACCGAAGTACGTTTTTCTTTCATAGAAAAAACAGTCAAGTCAGAAAATGAGTCGTGTACATAAAAATAATTTCCGATAAATACACACGTTTTTAAACAGAATCCTCAAGTGAGGTAAGAATAATTCGATTGATAGAGAATTTCGATAAACAGTGGTTCGATACATGGAGGTCTCACAGTATTATTATTTCTCGCACAGGAGAACGACTCAACACTAAAATAAAGCAGAAACGACAAACAAAATCAACGATTATCTTTTCTATGACTTACCTTCATTCACCATCATTTAGCATTAAGAAAGACTGTATTTTGCACGTAAACGTTTCGGATAGTCAAAATGCACGATTCAGGTAATTCAAGAACAGTAAATGTTGCAAGGACTTTCAGTAGATTTAGTGGACGCTCCACAAGCTTTTCATTTTAGTTTCTAATTAACTGAATATTATTATAATTACAGTATAATTTAGATTTCTCCAGGAATAATACAAAAGGAGAATTTAAAAAAATCGGAATGACGCGATGTTGAAGAAAGAATCTATGTAATCTATATCAAAGCGTTTCCTACATAAACGTTACGTTTATGTGTTTAATATATTTTATGTATATGTGAAAATAATAACTGAGAATACATTTTTTTGCTTGTAAATATTTCAAATACTTCCTTAATACAGTATATTGCTTTCTCAGTTTATTTCAAGATATTTCTGGCTTAACATGGAGGAATTTTGAGCTAACACAAATTTAAACGCATAGTTTTCTCTGTCAGGGCAGCTCATAATAATTTTTTCCAAAACATTTTGAAATTAATAAATGCGATATTTGCTAAAGTGTGCGTAAATAATTAACAAATTTAGAATAATTTTTATGCATAAACTTGTTTTGCAGAATCAGAATCAGAGAAAACAATTAATATATTCAATCCTATGAACAATAAGCCACAATGTTTGTCTGCAATCTGCACCGCACAAAATTAAAAGGCTGAGAGAACACAACGGACAGGAGTGCGTTCGCCACATTTCTGTGGTGGATGGTCTGTTGGACAGTAACATAACCCGACCGGTATTGCGGCATCCCGGAATTTTCTTGTTTGCGTTCCCATTTATATGCGTAATTAAATAGCTATGTTTCTGCAATAAACCTGAATCCACAGAATCAGAGGTACAGAGGATAGTATTTGAATTCTCCTGTGGTTCCAATTATACCGGCAGGAATAATAAGGCCAGAGACGGCAATTGGTAGGTATGCGCTTAATACGATTTTCAAAAATTTGCGATATAAAATCATGACGTGCACTAACAATTCTGAAGATAATGAATTCCATTCGTGATGCTACAAAAATAATAATCGTACTTCTCAAATTACGTACTACTTCTACTACTAATCTAAATAATAATAATAATAATAATAATAACAATAATAATAATAACAATAATAATAGCAATAATAATAATAATAATAATAATAATAATAATAATAATAATAATAATAATAAATTTATAATTTATTGCTAGTAGTAATTCTTACAAATCAATGTTAGCAAATTCTAAATTAATATCATTATCATTGATTTTTCAGCGTCTCTCTCAATTGTTAAATTCTCCAAACAACTTTATACTCTAGTACGTTTTGTTCACCCAAAATCGACAGAAGAACGTATCTCAGGGTAAAAACTGTTGTAAACTTAATTTTTTTGTGTTCAGAAAAGAAGTTGTTGTCAGAGAGTAAAATCATTGAGCAACAGGGATTTATCGTCATTTTTTATTTATTTTATGTCAAAATCAGTAAAATATGTATGAAATGCAGTATAAATATTTACTTTCTGGAAGAAAAACGGAGAAGAGATCTCATCATTTATTTTATGGACCAAGAGAAACTGAACGAAAAATGACATGAAGATGGAGAGCACTGGCTCACACAAAATTTACAATATTTGTTTCGGATTAAAGTAATTAAATGTTGACATTAGTAACACCATTCATTGCAAATATTTTCCATAAGAACACGAGTACAGATTTTGTTTTTATTTCCGAGTGACACAAAATCTACGAACGAAACTGAGCAGCAACTGAACACAATGGCACAGCACCTCAACATGCTGTGCCATATCAAAGATTTATTAAATTTGTTTTGTTAGCTTTTTCTGATAATCTGCAAGTCAAATCTGCCTCGGTCTCGTGAACAAAAGCATATGTCTGTCAACCGACTATTCTCACAGATCTCGCTGATGTAGGCGTCTGGCGAGTTCCCTTGCAAATTATAGAAGAAACCAAAAGTAAGACAAAATATTTCATTCTTTATATTGTTTATGTGAAAAACACATCTTATTACTTCCTAAATAATAGCCCTTTACTCCTTTACTTTGAATGTTTCATTTGGCTTGGTACAAGGAATCTCGCCTGAAGGCGAACAATATTTGGAGAACCAGAAATGTAACAACTTCACAGCAAACACTATTTTCTCACACACCAAGTTAAAGAGTAGTAAATTCCGAGAAATACTGTATTTAAAAATTATACCGAGAAATATGCGTTCTACAACAAACATGTGTATAGGTTTAATGTATCGCAATGTTATTGCGAGCCGCCGTCGAAGAAAAAGTCTGGAAAACATTGCCCCGGGCGGAAACCGTTATTCATAGCGGCCCGGGCTGCAACATTCGCTTTGAAAGCAACCGCAAACACGCAGAGCGCTCTCTGGCGAGAAGACTTCAGGACAAAACGGCGCTTCATCACTCGCAGGCTCAGGCGCGGAGCTGGGGGGCGGGGCGGAGGCCAGTGCCACCTCAGGGAAAGAAAAAACACGACAAGAACTCAAACAAGATTATCTTTTAACTGACAAAATGTGCGACTGCTGCAAAAGGCCATAAACCATTGAAATCATAACAACTCTCACCTGAAAATCCGTAGTGCCACTAAAGCTATCTTGGCATTTTACATTTAAAAATTCACAGTGGAAAACCACCCTTCCTTCGCGCAGTTGTGTGAAAGTAACCCAGAATCGACTTATAGTCATGTAGGTAGGTCATCATAAGGTACTACAATGAAAACAAGAAGTGTAAATGATACTTGTAAGTCATTTTATTACTGACGCTACATACTTAACAATCAAATAACCAAACTCACAAGTGGTTTTTCTGTCCAGATATGAAATAATGAATAAAAGTTATAAAATAACGCATCGGATAACTCTTTGTTTTGCCTTTGCCTATCACCGCAGAATCACAAGATGAAGACATAGATGCCTTAAGCAGGATTGAAACTAACAACCTGCACTTAGAGAGGTTGTTGCCTCTGCCGTCTTCACTAATTAAGTTAGATTTACGTATTTCAATCACTTGTACGTAACTACAGTTTTTCAATGACTTGTACTTGTATATAACATTATCGTAACCGGGTGAACAATTTTCTGTTCCACAAATTACATATCAGGACATCCAAAATTATATATTTATTTTAACTGGACCAAAAACAACCTATCTCCGACCCCTGTATTCTGTTCTTTTCTGTAGTATTTGTACTGATGAGGATTTTTACGACCGGAGATTCAGCGATCTTCATTTAAGCTATGCATTTAGTAGAGTTCATCTGGTAGTACTATAAAGTCTCTTAGATACAGAAAGTATTACTTTGCGCCACCGATTTCGATATTTTACATCCAGTCACGAGGAGAGTGCGCACTGTGTGGAATTGTGTGTTGGAAACAACCAATCTACACAAAACCAATATCTTTGAAAATGACAATGATGTCTTCAATTGTTATCATTTCTCTTCAATTTCTGGATGCTGCCTGACGGGGATATCGGATGAGAGGATATTAAATGGCGGCGGTTGCAGTACTCTCTATCTACAACTCTACAGCACTAGACGCCGCATTGTCATCCATTAGTAAATAGAGGTATTACTAGGGTATTAAACGGTTTCTATCTAAAATTATCACTATCAAGAACGTGCAGGGTCCCTTTAGCATTGGCGCCTGACGCGTTGACCGCGGCGGGCCGGCCGGAGCTTTCAGAGAGACAGCCTCTCCTTTCCCCGTAATTGAGAGAACACACGCCGCGTCACATCGCACAAGTGGAGGCTAATTTACACGCCTCCCCGCCTTCATTACTGGTTGCTTGGATTGGAGTGTACGTTTATGTTGGCGTCGACACGAGGGGCGGTGGCGGCTGCCGCGGCGGCGGCGGTGTGGACGGGAGCCCAGTCGACGTGATCTCGTTAGCCAGCCAGCCTCCGCCGCCGCCACCGCCGCCGCCACTGCCGCCGCCGCCGCCGCCGCCGCCGTCGCCGCCGTCGCGTCTCGGTGATTTGTCGCGCCCTCACGGGGTCTTCTTCGGAGCCCAAGCGACTCGAGGCTCCGCGCAACCGTGAAATGAAAATATTTGTGCGGGCACGCCCGACTCCGCGGCCGCGGCGGCGGCGGGGATGGGAGGCGGAGGCGACAGCGTCGCCAGAATAGAACGCGCGGCGCGGCGCGGGGCGGGGCGGGGCGGGGCGGGGCGGGGCGGGGCGGCGCGGGGCGGGGCGAGGCGGGGCGGCGCGGCGGGCGGCGCGGCGCGGGGGGGGGGGGGGGGGGGGCGGGGGGGGCAGGGGACGCGTGGAGCGGCTCGAGGATGCGCGAGGCACGCGAGGCGCGGGAAGGCCGCGGGGACACAGGGAGCAGGGAGATGCGGGGAGGCAAAGGGCGCGCGATGGAGAGAGCGTGAGACATCGAACGAAGGCGGTGAGTGTGAAATCGTGTGAGACGGAAAGCGGAGAGTGATGGGAGAAACAGGTTCGAGAGATCGGATTAAATGGGGAGTTCAAGCGATCCCGTCCTCGCGGTAGACGTCGATGGGAGCCGATAAAGAATTGTGTGAGGTGACTGTTTACAAGCCTTTGATGGACGATGTTTAGGTGGGGAGTAGTTGGGAGGGTGGCATTCGGATGGTTGATAATTGGGTAATTTGCGGTTGGTAGTTTTGTGATTAGCGTTGAGTAGAGTAGTCCGTTAAAAAGGAACAGAATGAAGGACTAGAAAATGAAGTATATCCGCTCACAAGTGAAGGCATTGTATATGGTCCATCGAAGGGCAAAAGTATGTAATGCCAAGGTGCATGTTGCAAGCGACTGCAGAACTTAGAGGCATAAAAGATCAAACATTTTGGGTGTTTAAAAAGCACACCTGCGTGCTCTGCACATTGGAGAAATGTTTATATTATTTTGATAAGAAACGCATCTTTACCGCACATCATTTTATCCAGAAGCTCGTGCCTACAGTGAATTGAATCAGTAAGTGTAGTTCTAAACATCACCGGAAAGAGAATCTACTTTTTTCGAATACAAATTATGAAACATGCAATATTGTGAATTGATGGTACAGTGAAGCGAATACAGATAGCCATCTATCAAACAACGCGGCATGCGACAAAGTTCTGTCAATCTCCCTTGCAACCCAAGTTCAGGAACTGGGGAGCGTCGTTCTGATTATGCGGTTATGCTGATCCCAAGTCTGTCAGGGGCATTTCATATATCGGGAGAGTTGTTTTCTATTTTCTATATGTAAATATATACAGGATGTAACGAAATAATAAAAAATTACGCGTAATACATTCCTCAGATTGCCGTGAGTCCGAAGACAAAATTGTAGAGAAATTAATAATTGGTAATAGTAAAAAGAACCCACTTCAGTGTTTGGATACCCAAAGTAAGTCGCTATTTGTTGGATAACCTTAGAATACATTAACACAGAGACAACTATGGCACTGGTCATTAATGTATTTTCTTCGAATTCATCCGTCGACGTCGATCCCCTTCCCCTCCCCACCCCAATGGGTTCGCCCCAACCATGCTTCCGGCACCTTTGGGCCGCGTATTTTCCCTCATATTGCAGAATATCACGAGTTGCCACAACCCCCTGTTTCACCCCAACCCCCAAAAAGCGCGCTCAGCCCTGTATCACTCCCTAGCTTTATAGTGAAATTGAATTGTGGGAATTCTGATTCGGTGTTGTTGACGTTCTTATGCGAATAAATAAAAGCGGTATACATAGTATACTATGTTGACGAAGATGATCTCTTTTATTTATCAGCGAAAATGAAGTCTGCGTTGTTTTTTTAGCTTAACGGAAGATTCAATTTTGCCGCAAACGCTCTCATAGTATATTTTTTACATGTCGTAAAACCACCGGCAGGCATGTCATCTATTTTTCGCACTCTAAATATCCATCGACTGTGTCCGGGTTTAAACCCAAGACTAGCGACTTATAATCCGACAGTAATAACAACTAAGCACCATTGCGACCATGATCAATCAAGGCGACATTTTTATCTTTTTAATTTTTTTCAAATCATTAAATATTTTCCCGTTCTATGACAAAAATGTCCTGGAAACAAAAGCTTTTGTTAAAATTTATTGGGATTTAAATGCGTATTTTCACATTTAAATGTAGTCATTTTTAAATCTTTCATAAGTTTGCATTTCAGCGACCCATACAATGAGCTCCGCTTTCCAAACACGCCATTAAATTATTAATTAATGCTGCGGTCTGCGGTCGGCGGTGGGAGGGGGCGGGCACAGCCGGAGCTCGCAGGCGGAGCGCGACCGCCCCGCGCCCACGCGCGCCGCCATGGCCGCTTGAACACGCGCGAGGCGGTCCTCCTTTTGGCGACGCGGCGAAGATTCCGATCTCTCCCGCCAGGCTATATGAAGGGTGAGGGGTAATACATAACGACCACACGGAACCGCTTTTGAGAAACAAGAAATGGAACGTTTTGGATCATGATTTTAAGGAGTGACATAACAATGACAACACACGGGAGCCGTATGTCAGCTTCGTGAATTATTTCAGTATCATTTGTTTGGCGACAAATGTCAGAAGCGAACATATTTAGTATCACCAAAACCTTGACATATAATTGTATCAAACATGCAATTTTTACAAGAATCGAATAGTTCACAAAATTATAATGAATTTCAATTGCATTTTTGAATTATGAAGACCTCCATATCGGAGTAAATCCAAAATCTCGAAAAGTTGTTAGTCGTAATATAATAAAAATTAATAAACAATGACCAATTTACAACTGTACGTTTTAAATGATTGTCTAAAATACCGAGGGACATTCTATATTCACAATCAAGATACAATCATAAAATTTAGATACATGTATCACAAAAGCTTCAGTTTTCATCTTTTCCACTCTAGGCTTTCATATGTCATAGGTAAAATAATCAATGCAGATTTTCAGAGCGATTAAATAATATTAATCTGTGTGCTACCGAACACTTGGAGTTCTTTTGAATATACGTTTTTGATTCTTTTTTGGTTTTCAGAGGCACAGCTACTGCAAAGGTAATTCTGGAAACGTCTTATGGAAAAGCTCCATTTGATCTACGATACATGTTAGTTCTTGAGTTATTTTTTAAAGAGCCGTCGAAACGAAGGCTGTACGGATTTGATACTTGACATAGTGAACGGCGTGTTGAATGGTTTGGCATGTCACAAATGTTTTGAGTATCAACGCTGAACGTTGATACCCAATTGGTGACAATTGGTACCCAAGTCCAATTTACGATTGGGCATTTTATTTAATAATATTGTGAAGTGAAACCATCTTATTTACCACTCTTTTCATTCAAAAATGCACTCTTTTATAGTCTGTGTTTTAGAGAATAATGAAAAAAGGAATGTGAATAAATGCATGTGCTCTGTGACATGCATTTATTTTGTTTAATTGCACTGAAAATGTTTACCCTAATTTATTTTACATGTAATTTATAATGTGGATGAGAACAAAGGCCTTCCAACCTTGTCGAATTAACGGCCACCCTAATATTAGCGAAATGAGGACTCATGTGCAATATAAATGTGTTTTAACTCAATGCTAGCAGAACAATTGAAAATATTGTGCAAAAGCACTTTAGTTTAATTTTTGCTAAAGAAACGTAATCATCAGATAAAATCATCAAAATTATACCCAAGTGATGTAAATTATTTATCATTGCAAACACTGTCTTGAATTTTAAAGATTTCAAAATGAAATTGACTAATTCGCTACAAAATTGGAAAAGAAGTGCCAATTTAAAATGAAATTGAATGAGAAAGTGGGTTTTTTAATTGTTTTCACATTTTTAATGGAGATAACAATTGTATGCCAGAATATTGTATATCGTGGTGGTGTAATAATTAGTTTAATGCATTTTGTGAAGTTAATGAGGATAATTGTGTACATTAATTTATCGACATTTGGAATCAATATATCATAACCGGTTAAATTATATTTTAGAATTACCAAAAGTTATGTTATATAAAAGGTTTTTATTTTTATAATTGTCATATTTCAGAAAGAAATATATAAAATTGTTAATAGTTAAATTGTTTTAAACTTACAAAATTTAACCAAAAGTATGTATAATTTGCATTGCATATTGAATTCGTCACGAGAAACTTGTTAAGTCGTAGGATGAGAACTATTCTCATTTCGGCGCACAGGCAAGTGATCAGAGTGGTAGTTTGTCTTTGCGTTACAGGTAGATTGCATGCATGTTAGGAATATATAGCAAGGTTTAGATTATAATTGATAATTAGGAGTCAACGATGATAGATAAATAATTATAAATCAAAGGATGATTATGAGGGAGACATGGATAGTAGACCTATGATAAACCAACAACGATGTACGCCACAAGGACAAGGTGAAAACACTCACGTATACACGAACTCGACCCCGTAGTTTTCAGTTCCGTGTTCTTGAACGCTGGTCCAAGCCCCCGCGCCACCAGGGACGGCAACTTATAGACAGTTCACGTGCCTTGAATGCGTGACTTAACACGTGTTAAGTAATGCGGGAGAGGATCCTTCAAATGATTTGGGCTCAGAGTTTCTCGTGAGTAAAAGGTGACCGTCGCACCTTCCCACCGGCAGAGGAGGAGGAGGGTGACGAGGAGGAGGCCGAAGAAGTGCGGGAGGCGGTGTCCGAGGAAGAAGGGGACGAGTAGGAGGTTGAGGAGTTGGCTGACGAAGACGGGGAGGAGGAGGAGGCGAGGAGCCGCAACGCGGCCCCGCCCCCGCCGACGCGCCGCCGTCGCGTTTCGCTGCGCTGCGCCGCGCCGCCGCGCTCGCCCTCGCGGCACGCCACTCCCCCTCGTCTCACCCCCTCCCCCTCCCGAAGCCTCCGCCACCCTCTCAGCGCACGCGCACGCGTCGATGGACGCAGGATCCACCCAAGGGGCGCTCGTCATGCAACGCGGCCGCCTTGCACAGTACGAGTATATGCAAGAGACGTTTTATACCGACAAGTAGAGGTATGATATTTCGCCAAAGCGACAAACACTAGAGTGTTTTTGCACCCTCGAACGTTAAAGCAATATCGATCTTCTGCGCATGCGCAGTTAAAGTTTCGCGGCACTTTTGACCATCTGCGCATGCGCAGAAGATCGATAATCGGTCCGCTAAGGCGGGCACAACTCTCTAATATATTAAAGCAGTTTCGCGATATTTTGGTGAATTAAATTGTTGAGACTCATAATTCAATGCATTTTTTACGACAAAGTGTTTCTAATGTGAAATTGGTGTACTTTCGTGATAAATGCGAAATCCACGGCATATTAACAATTAAAAAAGATATAACCATGAATTTATGCATTGCACAAAAGAGGAAGAATCTCGCGCGTTTTTGATTGAGAACATATACAATAAACTGTTAGCACGAACTAGCTTAACACGAATTTCGCTGTAACACAACTTAGATCTCGGCAAGGGATTTCAGTAATACGGACATTTATAATAATCGGATAACACGAGTTTTTATAACACGAACTCCGAACTCCGGTCCCTTAGAATTCGTGCTATTGAGGGTTTACTGTATTGAAATAAAAGTACTAAGTCCAAAACTTGATAAATTAATGTACGCAATTGTCCTCACTGACATCACAAAACGCATTAAACTAATTTTTACACTACCACAATATACAATTTTCTGGTATACAATGCTAATCTCCATGAAAATGTGAGAACAGTTAAGAAAACATACATTTTCTCATTCAATTTCATCTTAGATTGGCACTTCTTATGGAATTTTCTTGCAAATTAGTCAACTTTCGAAATCTTTAAAATTAAAGATAGTGTTAGCAATGATTAATCATTTATATAAATTGTGTACAGTTTTGAAAAATTGATCTGATAAATACGTTTCTTGAGTTTGAGTTAATTGTGTTTGACAGTCTTTCCTGCCAAAAACCAACTCCGTGTTTGTAACAAAATTTATAAGTAAAACTTTAAAATGAAAATTTAATGGCAATTATATACAATTATGTATCAACTCTTTTAAAAAATAAAGTTAAAATATTAAAAATGCGACAAACGACAAATTTTTATATGATTTAGCTAATTAAAGTTTAATTCTCGATTCCGACAATTAAAAAGAAAACAACCCCAAAAGGGGGTTAAGTCATATCATACGTACCGTCTACTGATTTTCTTTGACTTTTGATTGATTTTCTCAGTGATTTCGGTTATGTATAACTTTTTAACCAACCACTAAACATCATTTAGCATCATCTCAGATCTTGACCTACATAGCTAGAGAGTATATTTAGGATTTATAAAGACACAATCTGGCGTATATAGTAATAAATACACACAGTATCATATGTCATTTTACGAAACCGGTATGTAATATTTGGTATATAGAATTTATAGTAGTATTGAGGTTTTCCCTACTCGGTTTAGTTTTCGACATTTTGCGAATTATCTGCACATGTTTTTCTGGCAAAAACGTCTTTGATTAATTTGTTCTTTGTGCTTTTCGACAGCATCATTTCTAAGTATTTGCACACTTCCTCTTCTTCGCATGGCTTAACTATGTCTCCACGAGTTAGTTCGAATTCAACACCTTTGAACTTTCTCCAAGAAATAGTTTGAGTTTTTTCAATGCCAAAGTTCATTCAAACACTGTGGAATATATTTCAACTATTTTCGTGAGAACTTCCAGTGTTGCTGCACTTCCATAGAATTTGGACTTTAGATGTCATCCACGTATAGGAGATGAAAGAGCTTCTGTTGGATTGCTCAATGTCTTTAGAAAAAGTCATTTTAGCTTTCACTTAACACGAGTAAAAACGCATTTAGAGCAGTACAAAACTAAATAATCAAGACTGTCCTTTCTTTTATTATAAGAATGTATTAAATTCAAATCTACAAGTATGTATTACATCAAAATAATTTTATTCAGTGTCTCATGTAGTCAGAACATGCTTCATTCTACAATGTTTGAAAACATGTATGATGAAAAATATATTTTTGAAGCATGACAATATGCTCGAATTACAAAATTTAGAATTGTCAAAATAGGTCACAGAAGAACGTTTGATAATATGTAATGGCAGGTTTACAGAAATTTTATGTATTTGCATGTAATTAAAATCTTATCCAAGAACGTTTTCAATTTTTAATAAGAATGGTACTTCATAGTAAAAAATGAGTTAATTATTTCTTCGGAAAATGAACTTAAGTGAAGACAACTTCCGCGTAGAACATTGTTGTATGTTCATTTTGCAAAATTTATTTTAAAGGGTCGCACGTCTTGCCCAAGAAAATACTTTATAGTACACGTGAGGCGGAAATTTTGTAGTACGTAAATTAGTCGTGTGGTAAGACTAAAACACCATAATAATGCCAAGATTCAACTAATATCGAGGTTGGGAACTATTTAGAAAATTTTCCTTTTTTCAGGAGAATTTGGAGTTCCTGGATTTTCATCTATTGATTGAATTTTTCGTGTTTCCGGGGGCCTCAACTGCTTTGATCATTAGTCCTGTTAGTGTAATGCATGTTTTTTCTTGGAGATGTCGATGATCTTCCCCCGCTGGATGGCGAGATCCGGCGGCGACCTACCTTTCGGCTAGTGGGGTTTCCCCCTAACCAGCACTCTCCCACCAACGGAGTACCGCCCCAGCCGGGACAAGCTCTAAGCTCCCGACCGGTCCCCCGGAATATGTGGTAGTGTAGTGCATGTTAGTGTGTGTGTGTAAGGGGAGAGGATAGGACAAGGAAGAGGAAGGACAGATCGCGCGCGGTCCATGGCCCGTTTGTTAGGATCCGGCATTCGCCTGGTGTTGATCGGAGAAACCATGGAAAACTACCGATCAGAGCAGCCGGCCGCTACAATTCTCCTCCAAACAGCGACTGCATTCGACCTAGCTGAAAAGATAGTGTCGAAAATCCTGCGGCTGTCACGACGCGAACCTAGGACCTCCCGGTCAGAGGCGCTGCAGTGACATCAGTTGATGCACTGAGCTACCGCTCCCAGTTTGGAATACCTGGAAATATACGTAGCTCAGCAGGTGATGCAGTTTAGGGTGGAGAGGGGCAAGTATGTGAATAAAGGTTATGTTTCCTTCCCCTTCCTCCTCCTGGTGTTATACCCCTGTTACGACACAGGTGGGGCTCGAGTATTGGAAATACTTGGCAATACCGTTCCCAAGCACTTAGAGATTAATGAATGACAGATATTACTATTCTAGGATGCGATGGGATTTGCCTTTGTTGCCCATGAGTAGTCAGATGGTGGAAACATCCATGCCTTAGGCAGATTTTGAACCCAACGCAGATATCATTTCCACGGGGACGCTTGCACCGCCTCATTCAGTAGAGGTTTGCATCAGGCTGTGAAATGGAATAAGTTCAGTGAGGAGAGCTCTGAATATTTCTGTTCCTTTTGCGTAAGATCCGGAAGGAGGCGGCCTTTGATGTACCGGTAAGACGGCTTGTATTTCTCTGCAAGGACTGGGGTTCAAATCCCGATCAATGTACTACATGGAATTTGTGACGGAGAAAGCGGGGTTCGTGGGGGAATTTCTCGGGGTCCTCCCTTTTTCCTGACTCGGATTCCAACATTGTTCAATCACCATTCATATCACACACACTCCTGATTTCTTATCTATTAAATGATTCGCCAATTCGAGATATGACATTAGGCTTAGGAAGCGGTATTTTAATAAAGAATACTTTTTGGAGAAAGTGTAAATATTCTGCACTTTGCAAATTATTGTTTTCAAAGTGAAAAAAGCTTTGTACTGGCACCAAACTTTCAGCGTATACGGCAATCCATGCTGCAGTGTGGTGAAGAACGCCGCACGTCCTTTTTGTAGTTTACGTAATAAGACGCATAACTCGCATGCAAACGAAAATTCTATTTTGAAGAGCCTAGAAAGTAGCATTTCCGAATTACACACAATGGTTGCGTGTGTCGAAACGTAATTTGAGATGCGGGACGCATGGGACTCCCTGCTTTTCCATAAAACACTTCCAATATTTTGTCATCTTAAATTTGTTTGATGCAGGACTGCAGGGTCATTTTCTCTCTAGCATTAGCATACTTAAAAAGTTTTGTGTCGAAGGTTTCTTATAAGTGGTATAAAACCGTCGTCTTTTTGTAGTGTTAACGTAAATTATAGAGGAGATGTGGAAGATCTGAAGCAGTTAGTCATATAGGCTCCATGGAATTGTTAATCCTCCACCTATAATCAACACTAGGCATACTAAATCATGTTATCAACGTTTCATTCAATAAAGTCTAAATGAAAATATGTACAAAGTTGCTGTATCAACTTCGCAGCATTTTCCACGCGACGTACTTAGTATGCCTTTATCCTTATTGTGGCTACAGTTTAGTTTTATTTACCACCCACTTTATTGGAATAATTTTACGAAGAAACATTATTGCATACGAAAATGCTAGGCTTTGGGTTCTGATTGATAAATCTCTCAGCAGAAGTTTTTAAGAATAGTGATAGTCTCGAGAAAACAGAATATGAAATGACAATATTAGAGATAAAGCTGGAATGTCTTATCTACAAGAAAAATATGAGAATACAGGGAATAATGGACAGAAACATGCATAGAATGGACAAAACTAGAATATTAAAATTTACAAACATTAATACATCTAAAGAGAACCGGTTGACCGTAAGACCAATATTAAGAACGGAAGATTACTGAGCGCGTGCCAATACTTGAAGAAGAAGAAGAAGAAGAAGAAGAATGGAAGGAAGAAGAAGAAAATGAACAAAAACGAGAAGAAACGAGGAGGTTTAGAAAAAGTAAGTCTATCTCCGTTAAACTTTGTTATATTTGTTATTTCTATTGTTCAGTTAGAAAGGCTTTTTATGTTGATCCTTACTAAGAAACATTTCAAAATCACCACCTCTCATATTTAAAAGAGCAAAGAAAGAACCAATTTTTATGAAAATGAACACCTGTCCAGGATTGTCTATTTATTTTTTATATATTTATTTATTTATTTATTTTCTGTCGAAAACAGTTAAAACTGTGTGCGACGTGCTACGGGGAGTAGTGAATTCTGTGCACGTTTTCATAATTCTGTGATCCCTACCCTAAGCTACATACTAGTTGAATTTTGAATACAGAAAGAAATGCGGATTTTTGCAAGGATTGTTAACAAAAAATATTCGTTCCTATGTAATAAAATCTATTTTCAATGGTAAATCAGCTATATATTTGGGCTCTTATCTCTCACCATGTCGTTCGTTAAGGAATAATACTCCCTGCCGCGACAACATGGAGAACGATAATTTGAATAACTATATTTCCTTCTGAATTCGAAGACGTGCACGGATAATGAAGTTACATTTATGTCCAGAAGCAAAACAAGGGGAAATATCAGCATATACTCAAGGATCAGGGAAACTGGACGAAAAACCTTATCGAGATGGGGGGTCATTGACCCAGAAGCTGAAGTACAGTACTTGTTAAAAGTTGTTTAGAATTACGCAGTACAAATGGTAAATAACATATTAAATATCATTGTTAAAATTAATATTACTTTCCCTTTTGTAGTGTAGTGTACAATTGTATAGAAACAGTTATGTATCAGAAACGATTTTAATAAGAAAGCAACTTTAGCAGAGGGAATATTAATCAGGCGAATGCATTCAGTTTAATTATCAAGGAAACAAAATTATGTGGTCAGGTGGACAACTATTTAATAAAATGCACTGAACATTATAGATTTGAACGTGGAAAAGAAAATGGAAAAAAAATGTTTAAAAAAGACAAGCGCATGATACAGCTGTGAGAAATTGCTCTAAAACGGCCAATAGGCATAGAAAAGAAGAGAGATATTACAAACATTTTCGGGAAACAATTCGGAGAATACTTGATGAAAAGAAAAGAAAGGAGATTGAAAATGCATTGGGAACTGAACAAATTGACATTGAAACTGGAGAAAATCATCATTTGAAGATTGTGATTGTTTACACTATGAGAGTTGTATGAAGACAAAGTATGTGCCTTAAGAAAATGGGAAAATTAATCAAATATTTCATATAACAACTTCATTTCCATACGATTTCTACGCAATTATTTCATTTTTTCTTTAAAAGTTCACACGTCTAATTTTGTCATATCAAACGGACACTTACTTTGAGCGGTGTGACAAGGCACAGTTCCATTAAATTATTGCAATTTTCTACAAAATGTTTATTTGCTCTTTAGTGAAACGAACAAAAACTCTCACAATACTAACATTCTGTAAAATTACTTTTTCCATTAATTGAAAACGTTCCATTAATAGTTCTTATTTCCTTGAAGAAAGGAAAAGGTTGACACAGCCCCCTTTTTTGTTCTGAACATCCATGAACGTTATATTTTAAGAAAATCTAAAAAAATCAATGCGGCAATAACTACTAATACTCTCAAATTGTACTGACGCAGAAAAGCAAATAACAATGTTTTTTACTGAATATTTGAATGTTTTGGTCCGAAAGTAAATGTGAAATGCGTGATCACAAAGAATATAGAAATGGTTTGAAACATTTCTGAACAGAAATATAATTAAATAGTAAAGTCTTATAAAACGGTATATGATCTAATAATCTGAAATTAGACTCAAATGCATATTTTTCCAGTAAGTGGACCAAGGTTTTATTTTATATTTGCCCAAATTTTCTGAAGTACCACGTGTTTTTTAAGTATCTACCTTTCGTTTATCAAATGACAGGAAACAGGGAAAAATAAATGAAAGCACTCTCGATGACTAAGCATAAAGATTCGAAACTGTTTTGTCGCTGCATTCCTATTAGAATTTATGAAAAAATGAAATTCGATTCAGCAGATAGCGAGAGTCGTATTTCTCCGAATTACGTAGATGCATTCCTCAAAGCAACGGAACACCTGTTTGACGTAAACATTCACCTGTCATCGATTCACAAAGAAAAAGTGGGAAATTTCAACACTTTTATAATGCATTGTCTCCTCAAATATCACGACAAAGTGTTTTCAAAATAGAACACAGGAAGCAGCTTACTCATCTTCGCTGAGCAGCAATTAATGCTTTGTATCGTTCCTCCAATTATTTCGTGAGATCTTGTTTAACTGTCAGTTAATAGTAACTAAAATTTCCTTCAGATAGTCTAATCAACTCTCTTCCAACGCCCTGGTTTCATTTTAAGTCAAACTTTAGACCCGGAAAGACCTAGTGCACCACATTACTATGGGCGCATATGCATTTTATTCAATGTAACATTACTTAGATCAAGTAGCTTATAGCATCTAATCTAAATATTACAACTAACATGAACGAGGTGTCACTCTCATGTGGCTAATATTAACCCCAGCACATTTTATGCTCCACATACTATACGTACGTATTTGGCATTTGAATCGCATTGTTGCAAATTTTCCGATTAGCTAATGGCCGGTTTTGAGCCCTGGTTTAATTTCCATGCCTGGAGGTAAGAGAGACTTGTGGGGAGCAGGACGTAGTCCATTCTCCGTATCTAGCAAACTCTGTCTGCCTGAGCTTTTTTTTCGTCAAAAAGGTATAGAAAATGTATATTATAGTAATAGAAACCTACAGCCCTATATCAAACCCTTCGATATAACCCTTCGATCCTTTCTGCACCACGGAAAGCTATCACGCTCTCCGTGAGCCACTCCAGGAATCCAACTACTGTACTTGCATTTAAACCATAAAATTATTCCAACTGGCCAGAATTTTGTGATGCCGGTTTGACGAAGTTCGTAAATATATACAAGTTTCTTTGTAATGTATAGGGAAAGGATTTGAGGTGCAAATCATCGTCGTAAAAGGTGAAAAAAATGTTCTGAAAATGCATACAAAAAGGTGCTGATGAAACAACTGTATTAAGGTTTAAATCAGTTATATGTCAGTAACCAGTCATATATTGGTAGAACACACGTGTCATTTTGCACCAAGTTTTTCTTCTTTTTTTCCGTAAGACGTGATTCATAATACTTTATTCAACACTGTCGTAGATAGAAAACTGTTAAACAAATGCAGGTACTGACTGAACTTATTTTTCTCGCGAATCGCGTAGTAGAAAGCGACGAACGGACTACGTAGGACTTCACAGGCGTGTCAAACTGCGCCAGCACTATCGCCCGCGTGGGAACCTCGGTGCTCTTGCGGGCACAGGCAACTTCCCCTGACTCCCATCTCCTTTCCCCTGCAAATCCGCAAGCGCTGCCAGTGCTCTTTTTCCTCAGGTCACAGAGAAGTGGATTTCTGCACACCCATTTAAATGTCCTGATTTGCCTATCTAGGCAGCACCTTCAATTCAGTGGGAAAGGGTAAAACTGTTGCAGCAACACTATTGAAATTTGACTTTAGAGCTGCAGAGTCACCATTGTTGCTGAGATATACATTACTGGTCCTTTACGTAAATATATTTTAATATTTACTGAATTGGTTGACTTATGACTAAATTAGATTTTAAAAAGTTGTTCAAGAAGAGAAAAAGTACATTTTTCTGCCCAATCGTTTAAAAATGCAGAAAATAGTGGAAAAAAGGTGCTGAAGCATAAAAAAGAGGAAAAAGGTGGCAAAATATAGTAATCTCACGAAAAGATGCAGCAAAATGTGTTTATTTTGCATCATTTCGTCCCCCAAATACATACATTAAACTAACAGTATGAAAACAGCTATACTTTTCAAAAGATGCCGCACCTTAAAATCCTTTCCCTACTAATATAGTTTCCTGATCAATAGAATCATTTGCATTCAGTTCTAGAATATTAAATTAGCTTCACTTCAGAAGGTATTAGAAAAATTATAGAAATCCATAGCGCTTAATTGTGATTACTTTTTTGGGGAAGATAAAAGTTAACGAACTATCCTGATTATTTAGTGAAAAAAAAATCTTGGAAAAGTACAATTTCATCTTAATAAATGACATAGTAAAAATACAACAATACTTACATTTCTCGAATATATTTTATGACCGAAGTGATTAGTTGTAAACGTTATGTTAATGATTGTTCATTTTCTACAATTTGTTCCTCATATTGGTGTTTCTTCGTATACTCCGTAATTTTTTCTGTTTTGCAATCGAGCTAACATTTTACCAGTCCAATTGAATACGTGGAAATAACTTAGCACAATGTAGCAAAGAAGTCTACACAATAACAAATATTAAACTAATATAGTATGTAGTACCTAATTTTACATTTTTTAAAGTGTTACTAAAATTTCTTTTTCTTGGGATTCGTTTCGTGCTTTATTGTATTCTTAAGTGTACTATACATTACTGAAAGAACTTGGATGAAGATATTATGTTCAACTTATACACACTTCAAGAAGAACTTACATGATTTGATCTAAATGATATATGAAATAGAACCCGGGTATTTTCAACCAACATTTCCTCATATTCATTTCAATTACAAAGAAGTATTAAAACACCTTTCCGCTTCTTATTGGTACACACCGCACAATCAATCAACGCTTCGGCATTGAATACCAATTTCCTTTACTGGAGTAATTCAAGGACAGACGTAGGTGTGTCTGAGATCACAATACATTCAGTTTCCCCAAATTCTCTTTGCAAATTGAACAAAAGCATACTGAATAAATTTATTTATATCTAGATACATTAAAATCTTTTTCATTTCACCATACATTTTACGAAAAAAGGCCTTTAATGACTTCCTCTTCTATCCTCACATATCTCTGGATATCTATTGTCATCGAAGAAAATAAATTACTCATTGCCACTAACATTTTGTAGTTCCGGAACTGTGGATTGGAAAGATCAAGAAAGGACATGATTCTTGCTGCATCTCAACACTTCTCATTGAGACGATAGATGCCAGATTCTTAGGAATCTCCAGTTTCCAGATTTTTAGGAATCCGCACCAAAGAATTCATGTCATGGTTTTCAAATTTAAGAAAGTGTAAAGAAAAAAAAGAGTTTTAACCTTTACAAAATTAAATTGAAAAATTAGAAAATTAGAACCAAATTGAATCTCCTAGATTGTAAACTTTCTAGCCAAGTCCGTAATTATTGTCATTAATTTAAAACCGTCATAAAGTTTAAACTAACGCTCAATCAGGTATGTTTAAGAGTGTTTCAAAGAACATAATATCACATGAAAACGAAACTGACACATGACAAATAGTAATGAAAAAACATTTTATGGAAAGGAAAGTAAATTGAGAATGCATTTTGTCATTATTATGTCTTATTTTAAAAGTAAAAAATTACACACATAAAATAATGGAAATGTTGCATAAAAAGACTAAAAATGTATACATATTTATATTCCTACTACCACGCAATACATTACTGACAGTATTGTTCTAGTGGAAATTTTCAATATCCATATATTTTAACAGATACCTTACTAGGCAATGTCTTAAAGATCACATATGTCGTATTTCGAACCATTGTCTAACTAGTTACGCAATAACAACACATACTTTCTCGCATTTTAGTAACTTTTGCCTTTTTAAAAAATTCAGAGAGTTCAATGATTATGAGACCTGCGCCATTTTTAAGCGTCCTTCGCTCTATCCGAGGGAAAATAAAGATATATTTGAAGCTGTTTTTGAGAAAAACATTTTTTTTATTAGCTGCCTTGAATCCAAGCAACAGTTACACAAAAACTATTCGCATTTTGAAATAATGATACCTGACCTCTTTTGAAGATCTATCATTTGACGAAGAGATTTTCTTTGAATTGATTTTGTGAAAATCTCTATCTTTAATATTGTAATTCCAGGGAAACTTCGAAAAAGGTTTCAGATTTTAAAATGTTCGAAAATTCAAAGATTTCAACGACAATGAAACGTATACTTTTATGCGATCCCTACGCTGAGGACAAAGTGTAGCCATTTTCATTGGAACATTTTCAAAATATTTTTGAGGCTTCATGTAAAGTGCCTCAAAAAATCAAAAAATCCGATTCAACCTCGCAGGTCCTTTAATTCGTTTAGGTCGATTCGGAAATATCAATTTTGGAGAAGATTATCTGGACTGTTTTGGGCTGCTCGACAGATAGAAGTTTTGCCGTAAACCAACTTTTCGTTATCAAGGACCAACAAAACGATGATTCGTACTACACATGTTAGAGGAAGTAACTTACTACCAATAGGAACAAGATTTATCCACTTTTTTCTGTCAGGAATTCACTATAACAGTGTCTCTTCCAATTTTTCGCTGGATTACAATATTTTCTCTTTACAACGTATGTACAGAGAAGGCGAGAAAGTAAAAGTCTATGCATCGGAAGAAATGTCTATGCAACATCACTCTGCTACCAAGGTTTGAGGAAAATAATTTTTCTGTTTTTTTCTTCTTTCTTTAAAATTTTTGGTCATTCGTCTCACTGTTTAGCTGTTAGATATCCAAAATCACAGAGATTAAGGAACTATTTGCGATTAAAATTATTTTCCTTGAGTTTGAATAAAACGAATGCCCACTAGGTATTTTTATAACCCCAATAGTTTGAATCGTTTGTTTACCGAACGAAGAACGATGTTCTCATAAAGCATGCGCATCAATTAACAATGCCAAACAAAACAACGGAAGGTGATTAAGGATCCCTGGAGAATCTTGCGTGTCTAACTCATCTGGCCAGAGAATAATTTTATCCTTGAAAATCGATTTTATTACATGGGAGTTTTTTTGTTGTTTTTTTCTCCCTTTCAAAATTCAAAACTTAAGTAGTATATGATTTAGTGTAGGGATCACAGAATTTTGAAAATGTGCACACAATTCACTTTTCCCCATAGCCCGTCATACGCAGTTTTTAACTGTTTTTTGACGTAAATAAATAAATAAATAGAATAAATGTTAAGTTAAAAATAATTGATATTCTAGGCCAACCTACGAAGGTGAACACTAACCCTTCATGACGTGACATCGTTAAGCAACAAAACGTGAAAAGTTACATTTTAAAATATCGCTTTGATATAACTGAAAGCCGAATGAATCATTAATTGATTAAAGTGTAAAAGGACATTGCTATTCAGTGTGCGCAAATTGTACTATTTTCTCTATCAAAGACAGTGAACCGCGAACCATCAAAAACTTATATAGTAAATAACCTTGAAAAAGCTAGTAAGAAATTTATAATACTCGGGCTTTCATACAACTAAGGACTTTGGCTTAAATCGGTTTATTATTGAAGTGTCGTTTGTATTTGAATAGTGTACGTGAAAGTTGTAATGAGTTTACCAATACTTCTATTCTTGTTCTCTAAATTAGCTTCTTTTGATTTGATATCGTCATCATGAAGCCTTGAAGTAAAAGTGCTAAAGAAAAGACCTTGTACAAAAACTTCACAAATGACAGGGATTATGCCAAATAAAGGGGTTATTGCATAAAAATGATCAAATATCAATGCAAATTGAAAAATAGGCGTTCATTGAACCTCATGCAATCAATAATATTGTTTCAGGTACTTAGTGATGCTTTTCATGTGACGTGAATTTTATCAAAATTGTTCTCTTGAGTCAGAAAGTCTTTCATTGGAAAACTTTCATGAAAATACTGCTACCATTATTGTAGTCGTAGTATCCAACAGAAATAAAACAGAAGCCATTAAGTAAGTTCACTTACCAATCAATGTTGACAGGATTTCGTTTTTAGCATGTTTGAAGCAATAGCAAACTTTTGTAGAAAAAATAAACCTCTTCTTGTTTGAAGGCACGAGGGAATTTGTTTTAGAAAGTACGTAGTGAACCCACATAAAATGGTGTTTAGAGATTTTCAGATCTGTCGACAGGCCATTTTCGAAACTCCTGCATTCATAAACACCCAAAAATAACGACGATTAAAATTGTGCGTTGGAAACGTGTTGAATTCCTTCCCAGAACATATACTTCTATTGCCATAGTAATTCCCCAAAAAACAGGCACAAGACAAACCGAGAGATAACTAATTCTTACTACACACATATTGCTTCCAAAGTAAATTTGTAAGGCAAAAAAGGATGTTGGATGAAGGTACTAATTCACAAGAAATACCATCTCCATTCTTGAAAATTTATTCTTTCAGTATGTATTTATTGTAATCTTCCGTTTGATAAAGGTTCGCAATTGGTAAAATATCGATATAAGTATTTGCATCTCATTATACCGCCTATTTATACAGTTTATATAGGTAGAATAATTAAAACATAAGTCAGAAAAACCCGTATAGTCCCATTTTTATTTTTATTTACAAATAATTTCTTTCTACACTGACGTGTTTTCATTCAATCCGGAGGAAAGATTTTGTGAGGTTCTTTTCAGCAGCATTTTTTCTGCTGCAAGACACTAGTTCATCTGAAAAATGTTTCAAAATGTAATGTGGAATTTGACTGCTCGCTTTAATGAGATGGATGGTTTAAAAGGTAATATTGGTGATTGAGACAACAATTACTTTCATTAGTAAGTCAATGAAATACGCTGTGGATGAATCCGAAAAAGCTGAATTTCGAAGAGTAAAGAACGAGGATATTCTCTCGAGAGCTAAAATCAATACCGCTTCCACTGGGAACAGAAAGGACATCGGATGCTGGTCAACTCAAGAAGAGATCGTCTTTTTATAAACCAGGGATGGCAAACGTATGGCCCGCGGACTATCTCGTTCTCCACTATCATAATATGTTTGGCACAACCTATTAACACATTAACTTCTAGGACTTCCGGCAAAACTTAGGCCTATATTTGCTTCTGTGCATCTGTGACCAGCTCTCTTCCACCAAGAAAATCATACAATCATAATAATCAAATCAACCATAGGAAATCGGTTTGGTATAAATCTTAGTGCAGCTTGCGAGTCGTTGAAGACATGTTTGAGCCCCGTATTATATACCTTGCGTAGTAATTGTCAGAAATAAGTTTCATCTAAAAGCGAATAATACTCGCTCTTGAAGATTTATTAATAATAATTCACCAGTTGTAAATGTACTACGTCAGCTGAACTGTTTGATTCATATTAAATTTATGTGCTACAAAGTGTATATAAAGGTTTGGAACTGCACAAAATGTTTACTTTAAGTTACATTAATAATTCATTCTCAACTTTACTCTCATGTTTCTTTACTTTTAAGAACTTTAAAACATTCTAATAAGTTAATAATGTGCAATTGTTATAAGTTAAAGTACAATAGACTTTGCATTTACATAATAATGTTTTAGTACTACCCTTGAAAATTTAAAGGAATATAACCAAACTAAATGAAGTGACACACTCACGAAAAACCGTTCCTGTTATAGAACCTAGAGGGTGGCAGCGATCATTTTACAGGAGAGGCAACATAGATTCACACACATAATGACAGAGGCGTATCTACGGTGTGGCAGGCAAGAGTGCCATGGGCGCCACTAACAAGGGGTGCTATTTAGAGTATACCCGCTGAAACAAATAACAACCCTAATTTGGAGTATCCTGTCAAGGACCCTAATTCTAAGCTTGCCACGGGTGCCTGTATATCTACATATGCCTCTGAGTCAACCACGGATGGGCTGTTCACGGAAAGTAGGTGAAGTGACACTTACCAAGTACTTATATACGAATTATATTTTAATTTTTTTAGCACGTTGTTCAAGTATATAGATTCATTCCGCTTTACCCATTTACAAATCCATTTTTCGTCCAATATTAACTTACGCATGCCCTGTATTGATTTCAGCTGCCCGACCCACATTAAATAAGTTACTAATCTTTCAAAACAAAATCTTAAGAATAACAGTAAATGCCTTGGTTTGTAAGCAATTAGACACTGCACAACGATCTTGCAATAGAACCGATTACTTCCTTTGTTACGAAACTGGCACATAATTTCTTCAATAATTTAAATCACGTGCAAGGAACAGTCACTTACGAAATAGGAACTAATCAACTCCCCACTCTTCCGCCTGAGAAACAGACTCCCATTTCACATTTTCCTTCAATACCTCTCCGACGTTAGATTAGGTAAGAACTTTTCTTACATTTACCTGTCTCTTCAACCGTATTTTCTCTTAACCCTGTCATCGCTCTCTAACGAAATTTCCTCGCAATAAACTTGGTTGAAGGTATAACCTAAGGAAATCACTTTCAGAAGGACAAGAAATTACCCCCTTCACACTTTGCTGGTGCAAAGTTGCTCGGTCAAATAACTGAAGAGTCTTACGGCTGAATGTTGTACTATCTATCAATGTAAAATAAAATTAAAAAAAATACAAGTATGTTGATTTTAATAGAAACGTAAGTATATTTTTGAATGGCACCCGCGCGGAACTACTGAGCAGTTAAAACTCACGAAGGAGGCGGATGAGTGCATCACCGACCACGCCAGTCGTTGAGTTGAAGTTGGCGTCTCAACCTCCAGGGTGCGATTTGCCTCAGTGGTTGCTATGACAACCGTGACGTCACCCGCGGTAACAACGTGGACTCCACGCTACTGCAGTAGTGCCGATGAAGCAGAGACCAAAGATACATGATTTTTCTCCAGTATGAAATTTTTTCGTATCGCGCTTCTTTAATAGTGCTGTGGTGTTTTAAATATGAAACCAGTACGTGAGATAGAGTGTATTTACTAGAAATGCCATTTTCACGTTGGAAAGATCAAGATACGGAAGTTTTGAGTTGCGGGTACCCTATTAAATCTCCATAAATATCTGATAGGTCTACAAACGTTCAACACTTAGGAAATCACTACAACCTCATTTTCACAGTGTTATGGTTTAAGGAATTCCAGATGTTTTGTTCCTTTCGAACTCCACAGAAACTTTTCTGTTGGTCATGCTGCTTTTTAGCAAAAAGAGAGCAACGCTTGAAACAAAAAAGGATTTGCCGCTCTGTCGAATACAGCTCGATTGTTGCATACATACGGCAGAGCAGATAAAATGAATTAATCGAGTGTATTTCCGATTACATCAATGATTTTGAACAAACAGATCTTGCAAAGTATAATAATTTATGTTCAGGTAGATACGGCAGATACAAAGGATACACATGGGTCTCAGTGTTTCTTTGAAGAATTTTGTAATACAGAAGAAATTTCTTCAGTTAATAAGTAAATAGATTAATGAAAACATTACAGATAAGCCCGCATCATCGAAGGGCCGAAGGATCAATTTGGTGTACTAGAAACAAGCGATTTCAATCATTAAGACAAGCACGCATAAATTAAGATTTCTCCAGTAGTTCTTCATGTAACTTTATAGTCGCGAGTCGCGAATGCAGTCTACTGCATTTAGAAATACACATAAGAAAAATAAACACCCCAAAAAAATACAACTAAATATCGACGTTATAAAATTTGATACAAATTTTCGTACACTTGATAACAGAGGATGAAAAGCTGAATCTTAAGATCACATGTCACTGTCAGTGATGCAAAGGATTATTTAAAATTAATTTTATATCTAGAATCCCGCTTCAAACTTTCAAACCGAATATTGTAATAAAAACCTACTGTGCAGTTTTCCAAACAACAGGAAATCAGTTTTTATTTGAAATTAATATATCCGTTTCATTTTTACATGTTCCCAAACATTTTAGAGGAAACACTCCGGGCGAATATTCGAGATAAAAAAGACGAGTTGTTTTAATGGGCATTCATTTCCATGCAGCCGTCCATACTGGGCCGCACCAAACCGGTGCGGTTGGGGGCCGGGCTAGCGGGCTTCCATAACCGGAGGAGAGGGAGATATTTATAGACGGCATGCATTGAATCATAACAGCGGTGGCGAGGCGGCGGGGAGGGGAGAGGGGAGAGGCGTGCCGTTAGCTCCCCTCTCCTGGCTCGTCACCGCCGCCGCCGTGGCGGCTTCGCAGTCGGGCGGGCCGACCGACGGCAGTGGCGGCGGTAGCGACGGCGGTGGCGGCGGTGGCGGTGGCGTCCGGGATTCCGCGGGCGTCCAACAGGGACGCCGCGCTCCGCCGCCCCGCGCCTCTCGCGCGTGCTGGTCTCCGGATAACTGGGTGGCAGCAGGATGGACCGACTCGGGCCTGACCGGTCGCCATACCCGAAGTCCATGTAGCCGTTGGAAAATCTTTCATTTTTTCAGTATCTTGCAATCATTTTGCAAATGTTACTAGTGTTGTTACAAAATAATAATAATAATAATAATAATAATAATAATAATAATAATAATAATAATAATAATAATAATAATAATAATAATAACAATATTCTCCTCTTAAATCTGGTATTTTTATTGAAATTTGATAAATCAATACATTTATTTTAGAGTTGATTTTCCCAAGGTGAGTGTACTACCGTACGACTGAGAGGTCGCAAGTTCGATTCTGGCAGGATGCAAGACAGTTATTGGTATTTAGCATTGATGACTTTGTGGTGTCTGTCGGAATCGAATGCGTTTGCCCACTGCATTGATCAGTGGTTTCCCTGGTCCCTTCCAGGCAAATGCCGGAGAAGCAATCTACACCAAGGGCCACGGACCATACACGAACTTTCCTTTCTATTTCCTTTCCATCATCATCGTTCCAGCATCTTCGCCAACCCGGATTAGTAAAAGTACATCGCGTCCTAATTCACCTCGACATACCTTGCACACGCCGGCAGGAAGCCCTTGCACACCCTGCTACTGCCCAGGACTTACCTTGCAAGAAAGAAAATATTGTAAAAAAGATTAAAAATTTTCAAAGAAAAAATATATTTGTTGTCAGATTAAATTACTCGGTGAGGGGAGAGAATTAATGATTTCTGAATTTCATTTTAGGATTTTGAACATTTGGATTCTGTGAAGCTTGAAATATGCATTCACGTGCACTTGGGTGTGTGACGAACCTCTACGATGTCACCGATGCTAATTCTTTCAATTCTAAAGCTTAAATTTATTCGTAAAGAGTCTTTTACTTCTTTAAATTTATTCATTTAACGTCGCATCGACAGCTAAGTCATTAGCGACTGCTTTCTCTTTGTTTTTGTACTACTCGTATTTTGAAAGTATCCCTATTTTTGAGAATTGACTAGATTTGATGTAATTTTTGTAAATCGAGATATTCTATCTTGCAATTTTCACTCAGTTACTTTGTTCGTGTAAGTGGGGGTATACCACTTGAAGCAACGTGAATAGAATAACTTTTTATTTAATGTTTATGTTCGGTCATTGAAATAAAATCTAAGGTCTTGAACATACTAGAGCTTGAAATCATCTTAAAAGAAAACTTTTTTATTCACAAACTTTTCATTATTCGAATCTTTTTCAGCATAACCATGTTTCTTTTTATATTCTTTATTCTGATGTCCAGTCATTCAAATGTTTAAAATACGTATTAATGTAATAACATTATATCACCAATTACTATTACCAACCAATTACATAAATTTCTCAACCTTAATTTGGATTGACTGAACGTTATTCAGCAAAAAAGACACAGTTGTTAATGTAATAAAGTAAATCTGTCTTTCTTGATTCGAAATTTGTCAACTTACCATACACAGAATAATCTCCATTAACGTTGATACTTTATTTTAAAAACATTCTAAAGATTGGAAAGACCTGGAAATATTTTAGTTCTAGCAATGGAAAATATTAAACATTCATACAAATATTTAAACTATATTGTGAACGCAGCTCGCTCCACCCACACAATCTATTTTGGTATAACGCCGAATATTAATAATGAGTAAGCACAGCAACGTACCGAAGACTCACGGGGTTTCAGCCTTCCCCTCCCTCTCAGAATCCAATGGCATATATTAAAAAAACAAACAAAAACAAAAACAAAAAAAGTTTACTAATTTTCTATCCTCAGTATAAATGAAAAATTCGTTTTAAGGAAACATCAAGTCGGTTGGACACTATTCCTGTAGCTCATCTCCTTCCTCCAGGGAAAAATTCTGTGTGCACTTCAGAGTATGCAACGCCAAACAATTTCGAACATTGGCCGAATACTTTTCCATTCTGTTAGGCTTAAAAAAATATTATTTGATATTTGATATCATTTCGAAACGTGATGAAATAGGAAAGAACGTTGTTTCGATTTAAAACAAGAAGAAACCTCTGCGTTCGGCCTCGGCAGGACGGGACCGAAACCACTAACCCTCTACCCTCACTTCCTTTTTTGCCACTTAATATTTCTTTGCCCATCTCTTTAACACTTCTACATTTTCATAACGTTTATCACGTTTAATTTGCGTGCTTCTTCAGGTGTCAGTTAAATGACTACAAGGTATAATAATCAAAATAAATGAACAGTAATTGTTTTTTAAAACGTGAGAACCAAAAGTGAAAGAAGATACAAAGCAAAGAAAATACATTACTTTAGTAGATGGGAGCCACGCGTAATATCATGTGACCTAACTTAATGTTGTAATATCATAAGTATAAAATTATAAGACCATAAATCATAAAAAGTATTAGCGAATTAAGAAAAGTCAAGTCAACATTGCAAATACATGATTGCAGACTACCCTTAACCCAACATTAGGATAGATGGCGTGAGGGCAGAATGACCCCGGCAGGTCTTCTCGACTAGGCATAGCTCTTCGACTACGCATAGCGGGTAATCGTACAATTACATACCATTCAGAATTTTTTGAATAAAAAACATACGGTGCATGGAATGAAATTTGCACTCCGAATTGGTGCCCGACGCTTCATCCACAATTCTAAGCGCTGTGGGAACTTCGCAGGGATTCGTGGAACCGATAAGGCACAGAAGTTTGTTAAGCTAGGGATAAGTTTTGCACGATCAGAGCGCATGCCTTCTCTAAAATGTCTTGATTGGTGCAAGATGCTCCATCAAGCAGAATGCGAAGGCAAGCAAACAATTTTACTTTCTCACGCTTACTTCGTAAGAAGAGAAAGTTACATAATAGTAATCCGGAAAACGGTGAATTTTTGGCAGGAAAACTCTTATTGCCGGGCCCTGGTAACGAAAATGAGGATAAATCCTTTTGCTCTATATAGATAATTACTTTCTCTAACATGTGGTGTAGTCATAATTAATGATTTATGGCTCCTTTGAACGGAAAATGGAATGACGGCAAAACGGCTGTCTGCCTCCATGTCCGACTGTGGTCAACTCTAGCGCCTAAACCGTACAGACGTTTTTTTTTCTCTCAAACTCGATATTTCCCGTCGATCTGAATGAACTCCAGACTTTGGGAGTTTCAAACGGATATTTTGAATTTGGACGGTACTTTACATAAAGCTTCAAAAAGATTTTTAAAATTTTGTTGAAAATTGCATCAAACCTTTTCATTAAATAAAATAAAATTAATAAAAATTTTAATTAATAAAAAAATCTGAAAAACTGTTCCAATTTTTTCTTCAAGATTTTTCCACGGATAGAAGAAGGGTGGCTTAAAAGAATGGCACGGTCTCATTTTCGTTGAACTCTGAATTATCCAAAATTGCAAATTTAGAAATTATGCAAGAAAGCATGTACAGTTGGAGCACCACTAGTTTTCACACATTTTGCTCCGAATATTTTAATGCAATGCCTTACTTTAGAGGACACAGGATATGGAACGGTTAAGTTCCGGTCTTACAGGTATAAAAATTACAATTAGGAATGATATTGTCAGCAACAAAATATAAATATACTGACTCAGATTGTATCATATTGTATAGAGATATAATATTAAGTAATGTATTTTTAAACTAAATCTACTTGTAGTTACATGTAGAGTAAAATTTTCAGCAAAGAAATGGCAGAGAATATTTTGATGATTCATTTACGTTGATTGTATTTGATTAGTGGAATTTGAAAACAAGGCACTCATTCCGTGAAATTCTGTAAACTTTAAGAAAATATTTAGAGTAAGATAAGTTTCTCTTTGCTCATGGAATTTTTGTTTTGAGAAAATTGAAAGTATAAACAAGTATGAGATAAAGGAAATAAATTCTCAAATTACTAGAAAGTTGTGGAACTTGCTGCGCCAACAAAAGTCGAACAAATTGGGAAAATTTCATGGATTGTTTTTGCACGTCAGGATAATTGTGAATATTAGCAGATTACATTGTTAATGAATCAAAGGAATTTAGAAAGATGCAACATAAATAAAACAGACGTTTTCCTGTAAACGACACTTCATTATTGACTTTCTTTGTTTAAGATCAGCATGAAACAATATACGTTTCAGAGCACGCTTTCTTGTCTCGGCATGCCAAACACGATGCTAGGAAATTATTTTGAAAACGTACGTTCACTAGTACAGAAAATTAAATGATGGAGCAGACACCGATTATGGTCATAATTAATTATTCTGATTATGATACTAGACAGGTTTTCTTTCTGCATTGGGTTCTTAAAAAAATAGAACTGGATAAAATGAAAGTATTTCTTTCGAACCAAACAATTACAGTCGACTCTGGTTATAGTAAACTCGGATATAGTGGACAATCTATTATAGTGAACTTAAGACACTGGTCCCTTTTCAATTACATTACACTGGTTTCACTTAAATTTCAATTAAGCATAAGAAGATTCGGTTACAGAGAACCTGGATTTTGGCTATAGTGAACGTAGGAAAAACAACGTCCTGGAAATTAATTCCCTCCTGGAAAATAATATATCGCGTCAGTACCACAAATTCCATCACTAGACAGTTTTAAAAAAAATATCGTCGACCAAAGTCATAATGGAAATCTCCCCTGGGGTGAAGCTAGCGGATCCGGAATGGAGACCTTACGCCACACAGTTTCACTGCGGAAACAAAGGCTGTGTCCTGCGAAGGCTACAACTGGCGGTGTCGTCAGGCAATTGCTTAATTCATTTTCAAACTTGATGTTACTTGATATTCCGCGGGATAAAGCTTATTGAGTGCTACGGAGGCGACAGGAAGCACGCGACTGCCACAGACTGGCGATATCCGCCGTGCTGTGCGGAAAAGCGATTAGTTTCATTAGCCGCTTGCGCCATCCCGCTACCGAAAGCATTTCGTATGTTATTAAGCGAATAAAAAGGCCTTCGGAGCGATGGACCGTGTTCCAGCAGTGCAAGGGACATTGATGAACTGCATTACGATACTTAGATATAGGGGACAATGCAGAATCAAGTGTCGAGAGAGCACGAATTCTGGAAGATTTTCTAGAGACATTACTAATGAAAATATTTTAAGCAAACAATTGAAAATAATCGACTTTTTAAGGACGAATAAAGATATTAAAATGTTCATTTCGTATTGTCAATGTATTTTGCTGTATATCTATAATATTAAAATCGATCGTTATGGAGAAATTCTATTTAATTTTGACATCATCAGATTTAGTGAACCTTGGATATAGTGAACCAAAAGTGTTAGTTCACAGAAGTTCACTTTATTCGTTGTCGGCTGTAAATATATTACACTTAATTAGCAAGCACTGATTTTTCCTTTCCTAATCACCATGATTATTGTTATCGAAGAATAATTATATATATGACGGTTAAAACAGATCCACTAGTATATTCGTCTTTTCATATCCATTACTCTTAAAAGAGGGAACTAATCCTTAATTCTCTCTTTTCCACATACGCGTGAAGTCTATAGTTCATTTCCGTACAATTATGAATACACTACTAAACTAGTGGCGATACAACAACACATACTTTCTCGTATTATTTGTAACTTACAATGTTCAAAAATTCCGAAAGTTCAACGAAAATTATACCTGCAAAATTTTTAAGCGTCATTTGCTCAATCACATTAAAAAAAGAGAAAAAAGTTTTTGGGGAAAATATAAAATCTTTACTTCAAACAAAAAAACTTTTATCTTCAACAAATTGTACGTAACTTTATTCAATGATCTGATTTGTTAGAATAGATTTTATTAAGAAAAAAATCTATCTTCAAGTTGAATTTTTGGAATGTTATTTTTTTGCAATTTTCGAAAATATAGAGAGCGCACCGAAATGGGAACTGGGCCAATTTTAGGAGAGCACTTTGTTCTATCTGAGAAAAAAAGTGAAAGAAAAAAATTGAACCTGATTTTTAAAAACATTTTTTAAGAATTGCCTATGGCACGTTTTAAAGAATTTTTAAAGTGTTGAAAATACTTAAAATTATAACATCCGTTTCAGATTCGCCGAGCCTCAATTTCGGTAATATCGATTGGAGAATATCAATTGTGGAGAAACTCGTGTCAATGATATCGTTCACCTCGGATCGGTGGGCAGACGCACAGACATACGTTTTGCGGTAAACGAAGTTTTCGGTATCAATGTCACACAAAACCTGTCTGACTACATGTCGTGTTGTAGGATGTAATTCACCCCACAATATGGGTTTTTCTGTCGAGAAATAACCTATTTTCGTTACTACGCGTGTACTATGTAGAATGTTGAGAAAGCAAAAAAATAAAAAAAATAAAAAATTTAAAAAAAAAATAAAAACGCAGGTGAATATCAATTCTGTGATAGCGTCAGGTGTTTTATGATCACTACAATAATTGCAATTAAAAGTTCTTGCGTCTAAAGACGCAAGAACGTATAATTACATTTATTTAATTTTTTCATTCATTCATTCATTCAATTTATAATTTAACATTTAATCTACAAACCTGTCAGAATGGTGATTTGTTAAATTGTCCAAATGTATTTGAATAAGAAAAGATTCATTATTAGATCTCCGTATAAATGGACAGTCATTACTCGAAATCTCAGAAATTGCATTCTTAGAACCTTAATTCAAAAGTATATTCTTCTGTGGCGTACTGCTTTAAACTAAGGATTTCATTTTCATTTGAATCTACAGAATTCTCAGTTAAAATATTAGAATGGGACTACACACACAATTAGGCTATCCTCACCACAATCGATTTTCACAAGTAGGCTATAGTAAGATAAACGTATTTCCGAAAGGAGTTCCTTTTTGTGTTTTCTTTATCGCACATAACATTGAACTGTCACTGTCTCGACCTTAAGCCAAAAAGATTTTTCTCGGCTAAGTCCTATAAAGGAATGAACAGTAACTTCAGCGAGACAAACGCCATATGAAGAATAATCATAAGGAATGCCACGAGTGTTTTGGAAATTATGGATAAATTCCCGACTAGCGATGTGAGGAGGGGGTTTATCTGAGAATTTGCAAACACGAGTAGTATTGAATAGGACTATCTCATGAGTGAAATTATGTCCAACAGAGTTCCATAATGCGCCAAATATTGAAAATAACCGAAAGCTATGTTAAAAACAAAGAGGTTATGTTATAGTACTTTCGCCGTTTATTGGACATCGACATAGCGATCGATGTATACCGCTTAAAATAGATGAGTCACAGTTTATGATTGGCCAGTATGGAGAAGCGGTAAGAAAAATCGGATAGAAAAAGCGATAAACATTTTGAGATCCACCGCCCTGATTGGGGCATTTTGAATGTAAAGTTAAATTCTGTTGGTTTTAATTTCACGAATGGAATCGCCCATGTAATTTTTTGACTTTAAATATTTATTTATCATTGAATCAACTTTATTTCACTGAAGTTTATTTTGAAACATCAAAGTTGAATACTTATTTTTCTTTATATTATTAAATAATGTTAGGTTTTCTTTGATACTTTTGCACTTCGCTATTATAGCATTAAGGTTTTTTGTTAAATAAACTAAATCACAAATAAAACTTGGCTAGAAGTTAAAAGTTGCGTAGTCGACTCGAGTTACAAATATTAGTAACTGTAATACCACCTTCAATTCTTAACTAAACATTATCACAATTTCGAAAATAATCAGCATTTGAGCGTTTGCGTTAATATACAACAATAAAAAGGTAGGAGTAAGTGTGCAAAAGTAGATGTAAACCCCCTATGTGTCACATCTTTTACAATTCTTAGCTCCACTACGCATCTCTTTGGATAGAAAACTGCTTTTCCAAAAAGGTTTCTTTTGAGCATTGATACATAAAAACTATTTCCTCAGATGAAGATCATGAATTAAAATGTCAAAAATGTATTAAAGTAATTGTTTCGTTACAATTTATACAACGCCAAGATATTTGCTACAATGGCACTACACCGCGGTGCAAATGCACAAGTTTTTATTTATTTCTTAGTATACGGATTTTGAACGGTTTCTATAGGATATTTAAAAAAGTGCTGAATGGAATAGCATTAATAAACATTCACTGGAAGCTTAAGGACGCAGTGTTTTGGATGATTAATTTGATTTAACATTGTATAACTTCCTTTTAAAAATATGAAAACACAAACCCAGTGCATCTTGCAATACGTGTTACCAACGTGAATGGCTAAAATACGGTGGGTCCTAAGCCCTTAAAATTCAAACTTCGGTTCCCCGGGCTCTACATAATGTTTCTGAAGCTGTATTCTACCAAACCACATTATTCAGACTGTTCTGTTTCATTTTATTGTCCGGCTCTTCTCGGCGCTATTCGGAATTTCCAGCTCTTCTCTTGCTATTCGGAATTTCCGGTTTCATTTGCCACGGGAGTCACTCCATTGTCCGTCTTCAGAAGACTTAGGAATTATTTGATTTGATTTATTTTCATTAAAATAGTACGAACTGTTTGTGACGTATAGGAGAGTAAATATAATCTGGGAGGGTTTCCTTGAACTCCAGAATCTCTTCTACATCCTTTTATCATAATAGGTAAATGATGAATACAAGTACAAACAAAGCGGGGTTAGAATCATTTCAAAACTAGACATTTTCACTACCGAGTTACAGAAAATGTATTTGTTCGGTAAACGAACTACAAATTTGATTCTTTGTATTGCTAATAAAATAGCAATCCAGAGCTCCCGGCTCTACTACCATTACTAGCAAAATGAGAGCTTAATAACATGTGTGCACGATGAAGCTACATTTATCTCCAGAAGCAAAACCAAGGGTCATCTTTGCTCAATAAAACTGGACAAAAAATCTCATCGAAATGGAGTCATTGACCGAGAAGCTCACGCACATTACTAGACACAAACATATTTATTATTTTAAAACTACCCAGAACAAAGGTTAAAAATTGGGCAGCGTCGTAGGACCGTTTTTTACGTTTCATACATTTGTATGCAAAAAAGGCGATTTTTCTTTGTCGATACTTCGAATTCTCGTCAGAAGATCGACTCGTTAACATTGTATTTACTTTATCAGTGCAATTTAATCCCATGGACGTAAATCTTTCTATTTGTTAAAAAACGCTTATCCATATTATAATTTTTCCCATTTACCCATTACAGCAATATAGATCCCTAAAACCGGGCCTACAACGCTGCAAAGTACAGTTGAGGGACTGGATGCTCCATGTTGGATTCCAGTATAAAGTTTTTCACTTCAAAATAATGATTTTTTAAGGGTGGAATGAACGAACGTACTGAAATAGTATTCACAAATATACCAATTTAATTGTTTTCTATTAATTTATTTCTTTAAGTACGCGTGCACGGGAACGTACCCAATACTATCTAACGTTTATAAATAGCAACCGTCACGAGGAAATCGTGTGGATCTTTGCTGAGTTAATATTAATACAACAATCATATTTTTCACACGGCAACATCCAATTCCAGATGCAGCCTCAAAGCCCAGGTATACGTTTTATGGCCGTATTCACACTAGAAATGAGTTGGAAATGTAACACTGGGTTCTTTCAATCTTTGTTTGAGAGCTTTAAACAAACGGTAAACAATCAAAGTCCTGTGTTCGTCGTCACACTAATGCCATGTAACTGAAATTTAAGCTACTGGATTCGTTGAATAGTGATAGTGCTGATGTGAGTGTGCGGAGGAAAATATATTGAAATAATCTTAGTTTATATTTCATGACGTGCATGTTTCTTTTGTTCTTTAAGACACAGATGTTATGCAACTCAAATAATATTAAAAGAAAAAAAGTATTATCATACAAGTAGCATTTGATAATAATAAAATTTCCCACGTAAATATCAATATATTTTAATAAGCATTATTTACGAAAAATATTTATACAGCAAAATAGAAACAAGAACGGAAAAAATTCTTATGTGACAACAATTACTGTTCGATAATAATTAGCAGGTCTCCCAAATACAAAACATGTCCCCGTTACAAGCAAATTAAAAGATTAATTAATTAATAAATTGTTAATAAAAATTATTTCTGATTACGCTTGTGCGTTGGGTACTAACTTGAAAAAGATAATACTAGTGCCCTACAGCAAGAAAGCTGCTCCTGAACCAAACCACATAAAGTGACTTCCAAAATTATAGCACGCAAATTGTTCGAAAATAAGAAAAAAAATTGTATAACATTACAGTAAATTGTAAATAAAAAATAGTCTTTACGAATATTAGAATAACATAGTTAAGTTTATTTACTGCTCAACAGTTCTTTACATATCAAAATTTGCAGTTCAATAACGCAACAAGTGAAGAGCAAATATTTAATTACTGTCGGCCTCTTTCTCGATGCCTTGGCATAAGGTCAGATGTGTTGGAAGCAGAGACGCACTGAGTATTAAAAATTAGTTGGTATGCTCAATATGAAAATAGGCGAATTAAGGCACTGAAATATTTATATTTTTCAGTAAAAATCGAAACTTTAATTGTTTTTGGATTTCTGTCTGGGTATCTTGGAGTTCCTGTGTAACAACGTCGTAGAGACCTCATGATTGTTATTGTTATTTCTTAGAAGTAGTATTCATGATTTCTCTCCAATAGTGTGTCGAAAGGTACGTATTTACACGATTCGAGGTAATTTTCTCGTTCCAATTGAAACAAAAAAATGTCAATTAGCCTGCCCTTTTCTTTCAAAGCGTTATATATAATTATGGGATATCTCAGATTCAGAAGCTTGTTTTGTGGTTGGATTAACGCTTTGTTGTTGAGAAAAGAGTTGTGAATTTGTACATTTTAAAGCCGATTTATATAAGTGGACTGAGTTTACAGATATGCCACGAAAGTTAACTAAGTTAATAATAATAATAATAAACGTTTTAGAGACAATAATTAAGACAAGTTCTCTCCTTCAATTACATTTTGCGTCGTGTTGCCACGCCACAAACCAATTTAAATATTATCTTAAATAGATCGCACTGATAATATCTCGCATTTATAAACACAGCGAGAGGGGAAAATACCGAAAAAGCAGTTGTCTTGCCGATCTCATCATCCGCTTACAGAGATGGAATAAATGAGCGGAGTATTCTGGTCAAAGAAGTGTGCCTTCGAGCGGAATTAATGTGTTCTTGTTTAAGAAAGAGTTGTGGATCTTAACATTTCAAGACCGATTTATCTGAAAACAACCAGTACACAGACTTTCAACGACTGTTTGCCGAGTTAATAACGAGAAATATCACAGAAGTACTGAAGAGAGCGTTTTTTCATCTCCTTGTTTTTTCCAACGCAGTAGGCGAGACATTTCAAACCAAATGAAATATTATCTTAAATAGAGCACACCGCTAATGTTCGTTATTTACGACCTCGCAGGAAAGGAAGATATCACTGGCTCGCCATAAAAACATTTCAACTGAAATACATTTGATGCAACCGTAACGTGTCAACCTATCACCTTAAACTACACCGACGCTATCATAAAATAAACACGAAGAAGCTGCTGCGTAACTACCCGTATTACAGCGCGTCCCCAACGCAGTAATGCCCCCCGACTCAGAAGATGTATTATGTCAACAAGTCATTCACAGAAACTACACAACTTATCAGAGCGACGAATCATTGCCTCGCCCCGCCCGCGCGCACCCAGCGTGCGCGGCGGGCACGCGGCGGTGGCGGTGGCGGTGGCGGTGGCGGTGGCGGTGGAGGGGCGGGGGCGGGCACGCGGGCGGAGCGGCGGAGGGCGCTGGGGCGGCGGGTGGGAGAGAGACGGAGGGAACAGAACGGTGGATCCGAGGAGAGAATGCGTTCGGTGACAGAGCACGTGGAGGGCGCTGAGGGCATGGCATGGGAACTGACAGAGAGCACCAGGAGGACTGCTTCGGAGGTCATGAGGGGTGCGTGATATGGAGGGCACGGAGGAGACCGATACGGAGGGGTCGGAGGGAACTGTTATAGAGAGCACCAGATGGACTGACAGGTAGAGCACAGAGGTAAGTAAAAATGGAAGGCGCCAAGGGAAATGATAGGGAGGGCACTAGGAGGACTGGCGGGCACAGAGGTCAGGTATGGAGGGTATCAGAGGGAATGGTATGGAGGACAGGGAGGAAACAAACGGTGATTCCTAGAAGATACGTAGGTGTTGCAAGGAGTAGTTGCGGAGCAGTCGGAGCTTAAGGAGACGGAGAAGGGGAAAGGAACGTGAAGAAGGAAACCGCTAAGTAAACTGACATGACAACGACGAAATTGTGAAATGACTTCGTTGTTGTGACTCACCTGTCGTGAAATGAACTTACTGGAGGTGACGGAATTGGTGATGGCAAATGTGACGAGTTAGTTAAAGAAACTATATGATACAAGAAATGTAATGGTGATGAAAATGAAGTAACTAAAGGAAGGAATGAAAATGATGAAAGAGAAGGTAGGGGAACAATGAGATGATGAGGGCGAGGGTGTCAGTGAAAATAATAATGCGAGATGAAAGCAAGATTGAGAGGGTAAGGGGAAGAATGAGATGGTGAGGGCAAAGATATGAGGATGAGGTGATGTGAGAGTGAGAGGATGAAGGGAGGGTGGTAGTAAGGATGAGCTAGGATGAGGATGTGCGAGCAAAAAGCGGGGCATGTGGGTGGAAGGCGTGAGTGAGGGCGTGAGTGAGGGCGTGAGTGAGGGCGTGAGTGAGGGCGTGAGTGAGGGCGCTGAGTGAGGGCGGGCGTGAGGGCGTGAGGGCGGGCGTGAGGGCGGGCGTGAGGGCGGGCGTGAGTGAGGGCGGGCGTGAGGGCGTGAGGGCGGGCGTGAGGGCGGGCGTGAAGGCGTGAGGGCGTGAGGGAGGGCGGGCGTGAGGGCGGGCGTGAGGGCGGGCGTGAGGGCGGGCGTGAGGGCGGGCGTGAGGGCGGGCGTGAGGGCGGGCGTGAGGGCGGGCGTGAGGGCGGGCGTGAGGGCGGGCGTGAGGGCGGGCGTGAGGGCGGGCGTGAGGGCGGGCGTGAGGGCGGGCGTGAGGGCGCGCCTGTGGCGGGGAGCGGGGAGGCGCCTGGCGGGAGGGAAGGCGGGCGGGGGACATGGGCGGATGCGCGGCCGACAGGCGACGGGCAGCGCCGCCCCAAGAGGCGAGCGCGACAGGAATCCGCCCTGTGCGCCGCCGCAGTTTGATAAACACTGGCTTACGGCGTCGCGCAGATCAAAGAATAAAAGAATCGTTCCAACTGTTATTGCAAATATATGAAAGGCTTCCGTATTTCCGCCAGCGCAGTGTGTGTAGACGCTGACAGGGCATGGCAACGCTGGGAGCGCGAGCGAGGCGGGGGCGGGGGGGGGCGCAGTTTGGCTCTTTCTCGCTGTCTACTTGCAGCGCTTTCTTCCCGCCGCAGCCTCCGTACCTTCTGCTGCCGTCTCTGCCTACGCCGATGCATTCGCTGCTCTGCCCGGACTCCTCTTAAACGAGAGGATTTAGGTATTGGTTCTCTAGATGTAGCCAACTTCTCAAGATACGTATAGGTAAAAATCTCAATTCACTATTTTCAGTCCCTTAAACATTTGGATTAATGTATGTTTATAGGACAAACTCCAAACCCAAGTTAGCGGAAGGCAACCTAATTAAGTATCGTAAGATCGTTTTAGATATTTTGACACTTACCACCTTAGGATCCACCCTGAAATGCGTAATGGGCACTATAAAACATATGCTGTTTTAAACCACAATTTAATAGCATTATTTACTAGACATAACATTATAGAAAATCCTAATTGGAAATATTTACTAAATTGAGAATAATCCTTGAAGAAAGTTGTACATTTTGGCAAATGCATATTGCATACTTTTAGTTGGATTTCCAAAATATTTTTGACGGCCATAACCAACGTTTTGTTTGGAATGGCAAGATTTATAATTGTCTTGCAAAAGTTGCAATGAACTGAGAAAAATATCAAAAAGCGCAAAGCTAAGTAATTTAACATCTTGCTAAGAAGCAGAAAAAAGATAAAATAAATACATAAGACGTAGGCAAATCATTATTAAGGATAGGAAAAGGAGAAGTGTAAGAAAGAAAAGAAAAATAAGAGAAGCAAGTCATAGAAATTATGAAAAGTAGAGAGAATAACAATGGAGTGAAATACGAGGAAGTGATTAAAAGACATACATACTGGTAACCGAATTAAAGAAAACTGTCCATGCCATTCCCCCCAGTCTAGCGTCTACCGATATTTTAGTTCTCTTATCGTCCCTGTTCACTCCATCCCATTATCCATACTCTTCTTCTTCTTCTCTTCCTCCTCAACTTTTCCTCATCCTTTCGCCGCCGCAACTGCTTCTGTTCAGTGGCGGTTCCCTTCCCCCTCCCCCAGCCAACAGAATTTTCCCCAATACTATTCAATATATTCAAAACAGTAACCAAACATCACTTCCATCTCATCACTCATTCCATCTCACTTCCATCTACAGTACTCTCGTATGAATATAACGGTTGAGTTTCGTTCAGTGTCAGCATTGACTTTTCAGCGACCTTCACCGGGAGGTCGTAGAGTTGGAGTCCCGATGTTGGCGGCTTTTCGACACTCCCTACGAGCTCATTCGACCTCTCTAGGTCGAATTCAGCCACTGTCAGGAGAATTATAGCAGGCGACTGAGCTAAATGGCTGTTTTCCGTGGTTTCTCTGATAAATATCAGGAGAATGCCGGAGCAGTACCCTTACAAACGGGTCAGGCACCGCGCGGGATAATTCCTTCTTCCTCCTTGTTCTATCCTCTCTCCTTACATACACTTACTCATATCTACACTTATCCTATCACCAATGTTGAGAGAGTGGAGCTTAGAAATTGTTCCAGCTGGGGCGGTGCCCCACTGGGAGAGATACCTGGAGGAGCATTCCCCCGCATACCAACGAGGTCGGCGCCAGATCTCACTCTCCAGTGGGGAGGAAACCCGCCATCCCCGGAATAAAACATTCACTACACTAACGACCATTGCAATAGAAATGCCTGGCAACATCAATCATTCAACCCATTACAAGTCAAGTTAGAAAATTAAAAATATATTTAAAAACTATTTCTCCGTGAAACACTTTCTGGATGATCATTTGCTTCGGTTTTAGTTTCCTCCGTGCAGCCGCAAGCGGGGCTCCTGGCTTCCGAGCACACATAGGGCTGTGCTGGGTGCTCCGCCACAAAAATGAGAACTGCGCAAAAACACATCGACACTCGAGAGCCCACATGGTCCACGCCCTCCGCCTCAGCAACTTGCGTCCGGGTGAGATGCGGGGGCGGGTGCAGAGAACACGTGAAGTTGAAAATATAATTAACAAGATCGTTTCATCAACATCTTTGTCAACGCCCGGCCCTGCATCAAACCGATAGCTGAACAGTTGGTCTAAACCTACAGTTAAGTGTACATAAGATACATAAGTTGATATGAGCCTCTTAAATTCGAATGATGTAAATCAAATTTTTCTTGTTTCGAGTTATTTAATGTTTCATTAGGGGTGTAGAAAATTCAGATTTACAGTATTTTATAATTTTTACATACATGTATTTAGAAAGGTTTATTTTAACTCAATACTGATTAACTTGGTTCAGACTTGGTATAGGAGACTAAATGAAGTTACACTTACTCCACTTGTGACGTGACAGGTAAACGATATGTGAAAATGTGAGAGGCAGTTAACTACACTGTATTTTCGTATTTTTTATTCCTTATTAATATCAAGATTGTAATTTCCATTCAGTGACCCCAGGATTCCAATATCGGGCGGATAAACATTGCCGTACTGATAATTTTGCCTATTTATTTATTTATTTTACGTCAAAAAACAGTTAAAAACTGCGTATGACGTGCTATGGGGAAAAGTGAATTGTGTGCACATTTTCAAAATTATGTGATCCCTACACTAAGTCATATAGTACTTTTTTTGAAAGGGAGAAAAAAAAACTCCCATGTAATAAAATCTATTTTCAAGGATAAACAAGCAATAAATTTTGAATTTTGAAAGGGAGAAAAAAAACAAAAAAAACTCCCATGTAAATAAATCTATTTTCAAGGGTAAATAAGCAATAAATTTTGAATTTTGAAAGGGAAAAAAAACAACAAAAGAAAAAAAAACTCCCATGTAATAAAATCTATTTTCAAAGATAAATAAGCAATAAATTTTAGCTCTTATTACTTCCTGCCGCGACAACATGGAAACGATAATTTGAATAACTGTATTTTCCACTGAATTCTAGAAGACGTGCACAGAAAATGAAGTTACATTTATGTCCAGAAGCAAAACAAGGGCCATCTCAGCATTTCCTCAATGGATCAGGGAAACTGGACAAAAAACCTGATCAAGATGGGGGTCATTGACCCGGAAGCTGTAGTACAATAGTTGTTACAGGTTGTTAGTTACAAACTTGATATCAGGGCCTAAATGGAGTTACATCACTTGCGATACGGAAAGGTAAACAAGATTGGCAAGAAAATATGGAATGTATTTACAGAACAGCTTTGTATTTACATAATTTTTGTTACTTGTCAATAACAACATCTTCAATTCATTTTCATTCAGTGGATCGATTCTGATAATTTTGTTCAATTATGGGCTTGATAAGGATCTAAATGGATTTACACTGTGATGCAAAAAGTTAACGGATATCACTGACAACAACATGGAATGCAGTTAACACTATTTATATAATTTTTTACAAAAAACATAAAGTAAATGGACAAGTTTTACAAAGTTCCTAATTAAATGGACCGTACGACCGAGACTAGAGAATACAAGAAGTCAAAATTTTAAAGTCATGTTTAAAAGTTGTTTTAGAACATTTTTGTTTGAAAATAACCATAATAACATATCAGATCTCAAATTGAAAATAAAATTCTGAACTTTTCCTATGTTACATAGTTTTGTTACTCATCAATTAAAATAAAAAAATGTTACTCATCAAGCAATCATAAATCAAATCAATCAATATTGTCATTTCCTTTCAGTGGCCAGATGCTTCATTATCGTCAGAAGTAAAAAGAGACTTAAAGACGTGATGGCTAACAGGTGTGATATAAAGATAAACGCCTTCCATATCTTATTTTGTAACGGATCGAAACTAATGGATTGATTCTTTTATTTCCCAACGCGACAACTGTTAAGGTCATTAGTCCAGTTAATACAATGCATGTTATATCCTGGGAGTTGAGTGTGTTCCTCGCCTTCTGGAACGTAAGATCCGACGCCGACTTAAGAGGTTCCTCTTCAGGTATTTCCGCTGGGCACAGTCCCAGGCGGAACAAGCACTAAGCTCCCGACGCGTCTTCCGTCATGTGCGGTAGTGTAGTGCATGTAAGTGTGTGAGTCTGCGTGCAAGGGGAGTGTGTTTAAGGGACACGGACGAAGAATGGAATATCACGCGTGGTTCGAGGTCAGTTTGTTAAGGTGCTCCGGTACACCTGGTATTGATAAGATAAACCCTGGGGAAACTACTATCGTACTGTGGTCCACTAAACAGTTTTCTCTGAAGTATGTTGGCAAGAGAAATTGGGCGTCAATTTTTAGTTCCCAATTTGAAGGACAACTTACGAAACGACATGTACTCAGAAAGAATTTCTTTAAAAAGGATTGTTAAGTTTCTCTCTGTACATTCTCTTGGTAGCGGTTGAATATTCACAGAAAATGAGAACACAAACCAATAACGCGTAAAATGGTCCAAATCCCAAATACGCCGCTTTGCCTGTCAACCAACAGATGGCTCTATCGAAGGCATAAACTTGTGTTCCTACCTATTAATGTCTTAGGTGGCTTAGGTATCAATTGATGTCACTACAGTATCTCTGACCGGGACGTTCTATGTTCCGAGTCGGACAGTGGCAGGATTTTTGAAACATTATTCCTTGCTTTGTCGAATACAACCGTGAGGAGAATTCTAATGGCCGGTTGCTCTGATCGATAGTTTTCCGTGGGATTATCCGATCAACACTAGGCGATTGCTAGAGCAGTACCACAACAAACGGGCCATGGACTGTGCGAGATCTTTCCTTCCTTTTCCTTGTCCCCTCGTCACCCCTTACTTACCCACTCTTACAAAGACATGCATTACACTACCACACGTGTCGGGAAACCAGTCGAGAGCTCAGAGCGAGGGGCGACGCCCCGTTGGGGGGATTCGTGTTGGGGAAAATCCTGCAAGCCGATGTGCAGATCAGCGCCAGATCTCGCCACCCAACGGAGATCACAGCTACCTCCTGCGATAACTGCAAGTACTATGCATACGGGACAAATGATCGTAGCAGTTGACGTGCCCGGAAACATCAAATAATCAATCAACCAACTATTTATTCGAAGCATTTTGAACGTCAAAGAAGTCATGTTTTGTAGTCCTTCCAATTATTACCGCAGTTACCTCAAGTTACAAATTGCTACTGATTTACCTTTTGCCTTAGTCTTATTTATAACCATTGCCTACTTTTATTACGCCATCAAGTTGCCATATTTATCGTTTTGCAGCATCGTGTCTTCCTCGCCACAGCTCACGTTCCCACTTCCGAACCCGCTCCGTCCCGCCCCGCCCCTCCGCGCCTCACCAACCGATCCGCTGGTTGCCAGGCGACCGGCCCGCTCCAGCCAGCCACGCGCTTAGTTGCATCCTCCTTTGTGTTTTACGATAGCAATTTTTGCGTCCTCCGCGCCAGTCATAATATTGTGAGCCGATCCCCCTCCTTCGCCCGGCACGGGAATATCGTTGATGCAGTCCAAACATTTTGCACGCAAAAAAAGCGGCTTTTCAATCGCCGTGAATTCGCCGGCGAGGAGTCGCGTTTTGTAACGGCGCGGCGGGTGGACGGGCGGGCGGGCGCTTGCTCGCTCGTTCGCGCGGCGTATCCGCCTCTGCCTCCGACGCCGCGGAGAAGCGTCGCAGGGATGAGGGCCCGCTTTGTGATGCTGAGCGAGCCGCCACGGAGCCGGGGGCGGGGGTGGGAACGGAGGCAGGCGGGAAGGGCGAGCGACGGATAGGAAGGAGTGGGGAGGGTTGGTGACGGAAAGGGAGGTGTTGGAGTTAGGAAGGGCGGGGATGGCGATAGATGGCGGAGGAGAGATGCGGGAGGCGGGATAGAGGTACAGGACTGTCGACGTTGTGGTGGGGTGGACGCGGGTAGAAGCGACAGGGGCGGGGATGGTGGTGGTGAGGTGGTAGAGTGAGGGTGGGGCGAGTGCGGGGCGGGGGCTGAGCTGTAGCGAGACGGGGCGGGGCAGGGGCGAATGGGTGGAAACGGGGTAGGGTGAGTCGCGGTGAGGCGGATACGGACAGTGGTGGAAGCGGTGCTGTGGCGGAGGCAGGGTCGGAGGTGGGTGGGGGGAAGAGAGGGTAAACTGAGGCAGCGGCAGCGGCGTTCCGCCACTCGTGCTGTCGGGACAAATGGCTGTTTCCGTCGTCTTCGCTTCAGCGTTCTGTAAATCAACACAAATATAGGGTGTATCCAAACATTTCTGGCAGCGGCACGCGAAAGCTCGGATTACCTCCATCAACTTCTACTCGCTTTAATATCGTGACAGAGTTGCTGGCAGCCCTTGTGAGACATTTCTGCAATTTTGTCGCATTAAATACTTATTTATTGTAAGTCTGTATCAACCAGTACACGTTTTGTTTCATATTTAATATGGCCTCTTTACTTGATTTTGATATCACTTCTGAGATCAAAGGTGAATGTATTTTCGTTTTTGGAAATATATTATAATTGTGGTTGTAAATTGCTTCCTTCGGTCAATAATGACGATATACATTAAAAGTATATTCAGATAAAACATGAGCTCGTATGTCAGATATTCAATTCCTCATACGGTGTAAGGACCTCTCTTGTTGACTGTCGGGACCATACAACAATTGCTCTCAGGCCTTCACGAAACGGATTTTAAGACGACATATAATTTCACAGATTACAAGTGAAAAGCGTGCGCCGCGCACATGCAACCCGCTACACACGTCACTCAGCAAAACACCTTACCGTCGCGTCGAACAGAACTCAAGCTAGGCCCTTAATATGTTTTTTGGTTCCTAAAGAAAGGCAACTAATTTATCTCTTACCTTGTATTTTAAAAAATGAGACCATTTTGACGGTCTTTTAGGTTTTTGGAGGGTGATCTCCACTCCTTGTAAATGGTCGTCAGAAACGTTGGAGGTTGGGTTCCTGTGGGCAATTTTCATTTTCAAAACAATGTGTTACAAAGTCGAAAGTGCCCAAATAGTCTCTCTTAATGAATTAATCACAGATTTAAGAAGTGAAAATGAAGAAAATGAACTAAAACCGTGCGGGTTAATCAATTCATGTAAACCAAACTCGCAGTCTCTAATAATAAAATATGCGGGAGTTGTAATTTACCGCACAACAAAATGTATTGCGCCATCTAAACACTCAATCATATTAAACGGATCATTTCCAAAAATTTTCCTGCTTCGAAAATGCGATCAAATCGATCAGTAGATTCATACAATGGTATTTCCTGACCAACAAATTGGATTTGTGTATAGGACTCTAAATTGTATGTAACTTGAAGAGGACTCCATCTTGAAGACGAAAAATTGGTCATTGTACAATATGTAGAATTTGCTCTCGCTATGAAATAGACAGTAATACTGCAGCACGTATGACTTATTCGTCGTTACACATATTTCATCGTTATTAATGCTATCTTAAACTAATTAAACATTATCGGGTCATTGGGTTCATTACGAAGCTTCAAAATTGGAATAAAAAACATTTACTTTAATCGACGCACATGAAAGGGAACACAACGTCGAGATTGCGGGGATTTAGCTTCGAAATGCATCGCTCAAGAAACGCACTCTTTCAGACAAATTACCACACCACTCTGCATTCAGTTGCCTTCCACACCCTGTACGCTTTCATGTCGTCGCAAGAGCTCCGAGAGATGACAATTTTCTCTCTCGATCGCTTAGTGCATTAAAGCAGGCTACTGGGCGCGACGCGTCGCAAGAGAATAAGGGTGGTGCGGAAGGCGGAGAGAGCGGGGAGGCATCGGGACGGAGCTGGGGCTGGCAGAGCGGGGCAGAGAAGGGGGGCGCGTCTCCACGGTCGCGCCGCGGCCACGTCAGAAAAGCTGAATCAACAATTTATTTCTAGTGTCCTTCCCCGTTAAATTGAGGGAAAATGGAAGCCTTTTTCTCTTTACGGCAGTGAAGGCGGAGGCGGCAGAGACAGGCTCTGGGGATGGCGGCGGCAGCGGCGGGGGCGGCGCGAGGGACATGGAGGAGACTTTTCTCTCCCTGAGGCTGCGAAAACACTGACTCGCCCCGCCCATCCCCCCACCTCGTGCTCTTCGAGTGGGGTCTTCAGAACCTTCAGAAGCAGCCTTAATCCACCTGGAGATCCACCCGAGCGGCGATGGCGCGGCGAGGCGGAGGAATAAGTAGGACTGAGATTCCTTCAGATCGAGAGGAAACGCCAGACTGTGTTTGACAACAACAGCTGTAAATGTGTTCAAAGAGTTGTAATAACAATCAGGCTGACTGTGAACGTCAGGAATTACATTTGGTTTTCCTTAAATTAATTCCGGTTAAGGAATCGCACATAATCAGTTCTAGAATTCTCCGGTTGAAAGGTGTCTTGTTACCTTATTCTTCTATTATATCATGCTTCTTTCTTGAAGAATTAGCACAAAATTCTATGCTTGTATGCTTACAGCATTGCTTACAATGAGTCTTTACTTACGTACATAGAGAAATTCACTTAAGAGCTTGGGGCAGTAACACGGCAAGTCCCATCAGCCACAACAAGCCACCCACTATTCTTAAATGTGTATCTCTATTGTGGTCGAAAGGTGTCTCATCATTTGACACATCTAAGCCCTTCATAAATAGATTAATACTTATATAGTAACAAGTAAGTCACACATCAAAATTGAGATATCACTTACGAATTGACGAAGGCTTGTTATGACTGGTCTGGCTTATTTTATTACTGTCCCACTGTCCTTCAATTCCACTGCTTCTATCAGGTGAACTAAGAACTACGATCACTGGTAATTCGAAATTTTAAGGAACACATTAACAAATCTAGCAAGTGTTTTATAATGAAAATCAAAAGAAATATAATAAAATAGAAGCCACACAAAAATTAATTTCTCCACTTCACCTGAAATGAGTTGAAATGAGAATCAAATGAAATGAGTCATAAGTTGCATGGAATTATTCCTGGAACGAAAACACATTACGTTAGACGTCCCTGAATCATCTAAACGCGCGATAGTAACAGAATTGCTGAGGATCCAATGTCAGAGAATTGTATAACTTCAAATCACATTTTTCTCGGCACACAAAATGAAACAGGACGTGATAATATAAAATTGTGGAGTTGATTGGAATGAGTGAGACGGAATGCAAGAATGACGAATGGTACTAGACGTTTTATGACATGTGGGATCGCAAAAAAGCAGAAAAGAGCACTGAGGGTAGGTACGAGATAAAGTAAAAAGAGTGAGTGTTGTTAGCGAGAGATTAGCCACAAGAGAATGAAGTACCAGCACTTGCGAGAAAGATCAAGAGAACACAAGAAGATGACAAGGGACATACGCGAATACAACAAAAAATGAAGTGTCAAAGCTTTAAGTTTTCATGTCGAGCTCAAAGCGTAGCCTCTCCATGTGGAGTTAATTGCGGTAGAATTTCATGGAGGTCTAACGTTTTCTCTTTGTTCTTTATTTCAACGCAGATTTATCTTAATAATGATTCAGAGATTTGTTAAATTACCATTCGTTTCACTATTGTCCACCATTTCATCCATAATTTCTTTGATTTCAAAACTAAAAAAATCGATATATATATTCACAATCCCTTAATACCTTCAGCAAATTATTTACCAACAATTATTTAAACAATGCGCATGCAGTATCAGAGTATTTTCGTTGTCAAAATATTAAAAACATCTTAGGCAATATAATATCGCATATTCTTTTATGTGATTCATCAGTGTATGTGGAACTAACTACCCTTTTCAAAACCGACAATCACTCCACTATGTGTGATGTAGTACATTCCAAATAAAAGTTAAAGTATTGTAGAAATCTCTGCAACCGAGAACAGTATGCTTGTCGCACGATGTTACTGGGGTCGGAGAGATTATACTCACCGATCAACTCTGAAGATAAGAATACCGATACAATACAAATATCTTTTATTTATTCGGTTGGGCCGGTCGATTTTCGAACTACTTAAAATCCATAGTGTGTCAGAGTACAAGTGTGTCAAATAAAAGATCCCAGAACAATGGTCCGACTATTCTCTCCACAATTATCGTTGTAAATATATTCCCTTAACCAGAGAATGAATCCAAACACTGATAAATTGACAGACCGTGAATGCATTGGCAGCAAAAATGGGATCCAAAAATAATTGGAGGCATGCGCTCTCATGTGGAACCCAAATCGAAATTGCTTAACACTAAAATCCATGTCAGATTTAGGTCAAACAACTTCATGGCCCGGAGAGGCAACAATAACATTTATTATTTTGGGATATAAGGAGAAAATAATTCCACAATTTAGGTCTAAGTAATACCTGAGATTAAAGAAATCAATCACTTATGTTTCGGAAATATTTTTCCTCCATTATTGTGGTTTAAAACATTAATCAAGTAATGTGGAAGAAATTACATATGATGTACAAAAAACGGGTTAAATATATAATTTGGTGTACAATACTCGGTGTATGCTGTAAAACTTCCGATGTCAGGGTCCTTGCAACATGTCTAGCTGATTTTTTAAAACATATGTACATATTATTATTTAGTACCTACATTGCGGAAGATTATTTCTTTCTCCATAATTTTAAATCCTGGAAGTTCACAAACTGTCTGACTGAACCTTCCAAATGGATCTATTATTTCGACCGCATATATCCTGACGCGTTATGCGCGGTGGAATAATTGGACGAAAACGAGCAGAGCGAAAGCGGAGAGGGCGAGGCTGGCGTGAAGTAATGTCGGCGGCTGGTTCTTTCCACGAGGACGGCGCCAAGCAGGCATTACGAGGGCTGGCGGAGGAGGAGGCGGCGGAGTGCAGCCCACGCGGAGTTTAGATTGCGAAGAACAGCAGTGGCGCGCTCTCTCGCTGCGGATGGCGAGAGCGAGTTGTGCCACGGGGTGGGGCGGTGCCGAGGAGAGATAGCGTAAGATTCAACGGCGGGGAGGAGTGGTAACGGAGTAAGGTTGTGTCTGTGACGGAATGATGGCGGGGAAGGACGAGGCGGGGCGATGGAGCAGCGCTGATGGGCGGTGGTCGCAGCGGTGAAGTGCACGGATAGTATACCGCGAGGGCGGTGGGTGTCGAAGCGGGGATGGAGGCTTGGCGGGACGGATGGCGAGGTAGCGATCGTGGTGGTCGAGAAGAAGAGGGTAGGGAGAAACGAACAGGAATGTGGATAGGAACTTAGGAGTGAAGGCAGGCAAGGCGAGGAGTTTGGGGCTAAGGTAGAACGGAGATGAGGATTAGAGTAACTGAGCGAAGTTGAGATGGGAGGGGGAGCGGTGGGCATGAGCCAGGGATGTGGGAGGGAGAAGACGAACGATGACGAGCACAGGGAGGGGGCGGGGCGGAGCGGTGTTTAGAAAGAGGCGGGATGGCTAGAGAAGGGGCGGGAATGGGCAGAGCAGTGGAAGTGTTGAGTGGGAGTGTGACTGCAAAAGGATGGTAATATGCGGTAGCAGTGGTGCGGGCGGGGGTGGCAAAGGGGCGGCAGCAGGGGTTTGAAAAAGGGGCGTGGTGAGGGGGGAGATGCGGAGGGGAGAGGCTCGCGGCTCCGGCGAAAGGAGCGGCCCGCAAACGAGAGGGATGGGAGAAGACGAGAAGTTGGTGGAGCTTTGGAATTTTCTCGTTGCTTTTCTGAGGGAAAATTAGAACGCTTTGATGTCTCTCGGCGCTCGGGCGTTTTGAGACGGGCTATGAAAATTCACGAGTCTCCGCAAAATATTTCCGCGCTGCCTCGACGTAGTGAAATTGTGAATAAATGTGGTAGTTTCCGTACGGTGCTCTGAAAAGCGTAAGAGAACAGTGGCATCCGTTTGATTTTAGTTTCAAATGTGAATAAACGACTGTCCATTCACCAAAGCCTTGTTTTTGGAACTAAATATCTGAATGAAATGTTGCAAACATAAGACATAAAACAAAGAACTCTTAAAAAGAAGGAATAATGAAGGTAACATATCTAACTACAGTACGGTCTACAACAGTAGTTTATTTGTGTCGGATGCGAAATAGTAATATAATACTACTTGAACCAGCAAAATTATTTATCATCATAAGCATTTATTCGACATTGCGTTTTAAACTCAGATTCAGCACACCATTCACGTTGCCCTCTACACCACCAGAGAAACACCATATTCCCAACGCTTTAAAAACAAATTAAAACATTTCCGTTCGCAATTTTCAAATATTCAGAGATTTTCATTGGCTTTTTTACAAGAAGAATACATTTCATTAAGAAAATATGCTCTATCATCAATATAGTAGTGGTAGAAAGAGGCTGAAAAATTGTTCTGCACCATTCTACTTTACTCTAGTCGAGAAAAAATAAAAAAAATTGGAGTCGTTCTTGAGAAAATATTTTAAAAATTGCTTCGTATCAAAATTAAGCACAAGTTACCCATCTTTTCAAAAAATGTACATGACTTTATTTAAAGATATAATTTTTACAACAGATTTCATTAAGGCAAAATCTCTATTAACACATTTATTACATTAGATTACATTATAACTTTTTCTAAAAACTAGATCTGATGTAACGGCAGTATGCATATTACGGGTCCTTTTTGACGGTCCCGTTTGGGGTTACTGATACCGCAAAAGCGTAATTATGAGGATATTTTACATAAAATTTCTAGAACATATTCAAAATTTGCACAAAACTGTTATCAATTTTGTCTTTAAAAATTATTCACAAATTGTGCATATTTCGTTGAATAGTATAGAATAAGTTTGATTTTCATGAGACACTTTCATGTGGCTTACTTTCATGAATGCACATACTACACGAGAAAGCTGTTTCTATACTACACTAGAAAGTAAAAATAAATGTTCTGACCTCATAAACAAATGAGGTTCATTATACATTCAATTTAATTTTAATTGAATTAGTGAAATAATTCCAATTTTTAGGAACTATTTTTACAATGTTAAACCAGCAGTTTTCAGTTGACGAACTGCCGATCACTGATTGTCCGCAACACGCAAAGGATTTGCAGACTATATAAAATAGAAAAGTCACTATTTCCTGTGTTCGTACGAATTTTGAACCACAAACGCTTCGAAAGTGCAATACGTACTATATTCACGCTCTTCATGTGTATATTGTCTTTGTTTTTCAAAATCACAAAAATCTCAATTATCAATTCTGAGCTGTATTTTTTCAACTATGGTGAAAATCAGAAATAATTATTTAATATGTATGTTAGCTTGTTAGTAAATATAATAAAGTTTTGTTTTCTGCAGTTTTGTGTAAATACGACTTTAGTTTTGATTCAGTAAAAAAATAAGCACAAGACTTGTTTCGACCTTAGGCACAGAATGGTCACAGTATATAATGCGGTTTTCTCAGACTTGCGTTTGAAGGATATCAGCTGTTTTGTTTTGTCCAATCGGGACCTTTTCACGTCATTACAGTGACGTCATAATGGTGGCGTTCAGCCTTCCGATTGGATGACACTGAAACAACTGATATCCTTCAAACGCAACTCTGTGAAAACCGCAGTATAAACGGCAGAATGGGACATTAGTGAAGAAGAGAAAAGGAGAAAATGATTAATTTTCGTCTTAGCAAAGATTTATTTTTTGTTGTTATATTCGAATACAAATATACTAGCATTGCCTAGTGCCTCTGGCGCGGGTACTTGCATGTAGACAATTTTCATATGCTGAGCAAGTTCATCATAAAATGAATTTCTTAACAATACTGTTTCCTGGTATACCTACCCTCAGAAACAAAATTAGAAAAGGTATTGTTAGAAAAACTAAAAAAAAATAGTGAATCATTATATTAGTAGGTTTAATAATAGCAAATATAACTAAAAACTATCGTCTGTCCAGTGAATCACTTCTTAAGGATCACGTCGAGCCTAAAAAGCAGTACAGTATTCCATTCACTTGTTTCCCAGGGGTCTGGTTGCTACCAATATAAATGCAGTTCTAAGACGAGCCCTGATTCGGTTCACTGCACAGAGACTTTCTTAGCGCACTGTATTGACTGTCTTCAGTCTGATGAATAAAATCGTAACGAATCCTGTAACAACCGGAACGAGATTATAATAATTCCCAGCCTTCAATGTTCTCGAAGGTGCATTGAAATCATAAAATACTATTTTTTCTACAATTCTTCCAAAATATTCTAGAAAGAAGCGGATAAGAATTGTGCTAACCATTTGTCCCGGCGAGAGGAATTGATTGAGCTATTGATCACATCTGTAGGTGTCGTAAAACACTCGAGCCGCTTAAAAAACACAAAAAAACACCCAAAAGAAAAAAATTATATACAGTAAACCTTCGTTACCACGAACTCGCTTAACACGAATTTCGTCGTAACATGAACCAAAGTTGAGTCTCACCTTGGGATTACAGGCTTAAGGTCATTATTATTATTATTAATAATAATAATAATAATAATAATAATAATAATAATAATAATAATAATAATAATAATAATAATAATAATAATAATCTTTTCACGAATTTTTATAACACCTATTTTTTCGGCCCCTTGGATTTCGTGTTAATGTGGTTTTACTGTACAACATATGAGTTAAACTCAATTATTTTCCACAGAATTAAGAAGCTTGAATATTAAAAATTAAAAAAATATTGGTACTTAATTTTCACGTTGAATAAGAATATCCATTTTAAATTAGTTGTCGCAGTTTGGTTAAACTTAAAAATTGAGAAATGTCTATAAAAAATCAAGGATATGTGCGTCAAAATCTGAGGAACGTATTGTAATGAAATTTACTGTTTGACCCAAGTTTCAACTTTCCTTTTTTTCCCTATTTATTTACTTAATGCTCATACTGGAAATTGAAAATGTAAGATGGTTATGTCGACATCTGAAAAGGAATTATTCTGAACTGAAGGGCAATTGTATTATTCTCGGTGGTGTGACATTTGAACATTGAGAAAATGAACTATAATAGGGTATTTTTATTTTTTACTTAGTGCAATTACTACTATAATGAATTCATTTGTTACTTTTATTTTCAGTACTTCGTATTTTAAATGTTTAGTTTAATAATTGAGTGGTTAATTCGATAACTATTGCAATGTTGAACAAAATTGTGTTAAAATAAGCAATAATGTCAGGATTGATGCATTATACAATTATGGAATTTAAAACTAATTGCAAGCGGAAGAGTTTGTAAAAGGAGAATACTTCGTTTCAATAACATTTCTTATTTTTATTACTTTAACATTATCTCTAATGTTGATCAACTGTATTTTGAAAATAACGTACAAGAAAATTGCAACGAAATGTGAAAATAATAATAATCGCTTTTCCTTCAACAAGATTAATGTCTCAACTACGATTATACGAATTTGAAACTTTCGATAACCTTACTCACTTATCATCCCATTAACAATATTTTTTAGAAACCGAGACGATTTCTTACTTTAAACTCAGGGCACCCGACAAATATTTATTTTATAGCTTTTCCTAGTCCAGTCATACGCCTTGATCCATCTTCGTTCTTGTCGTGAATAGTTACAAAATTGTCAGTCATTCTTAGTGTTTCATAAAGGTTTAAAATGACTGCAGAACTCGCGTGAGCCTGCGCAGCGCATATTCCTGACTCAAGACGAAAGCGTTACGCTGATATTCGTTGAAAATAAGACAAAGATCACAATATTCATTTACAGTGAAGCAATGCGATATTGCTGTTTTACATCCCTCAAACAGTTCTAAAAATATTTGTGGGCAACATCTTGAACAAATACATTTTGCGAATGTTTCACATTCGATGGCTATTCGGCCGCAATGTGTTGCGATAAGCTGAAATAAACCTTAAACATAGTTCAGTTCAATACTGTTTCCACTGACGAATGTTTTGCCTATTTAATTTCTCCCTACAGAAAAAAAAGAGAAAGTTATGCAATGCTGAGTAACGAAAAAGTGGATAAATATAGTTGCTAAATTTAGAAAAAAAACTCTTAACAAGTGGTATAGTCAGAATCCATGTTTTGTGAGTTCTTGATACAGAAGAATCAAATGACGGCAAAACGTCCGTCCGTCCGTCTTTTCGTCTGTGAGCAACGCTAGCGGCTAAACCGTTCAACCGATTTTCTCCAAAATTGATATTCCTTAATTGATATGGCTAATATCACGAACCTTTCAATTTGAAACCGATATTGAAATTTTTGGGGGTACTTTACTTAAAGCCTCTGAGACTGTTTCAAAATTTTTAAAAAAATGTCTCCATCGTCTTTGATTAAAGTTTGTTGTTGGATAGTGTAAATGACATTTAAGAAAATGGTGCGGTTCTCATTTTCGTTGAAAACTGATTTTTCGAAAACTGCAAAAATTCAAACTTTTTTCGGAGTCTTTCTACAACTAAATTATTATAGATAGAGAGTTTTTCCCTTAATGAAATCTATTCCTCAAAGATAGGTTTTGAATTAAGGTCATGTACAATTTTTCGAAAATCGAATACTTTTGTCGAAATTTTACGTGAAAATACGGGGAAGAAAGTACGTGCTGTTTTATCATCACTAGTTTCAAGATGCAATTGCGTGGAAAATATGTGGAATATATAGACTTAATGAGGTGAATATTTTCGACTTTGTTCGATGTGTTGGTTCACATGCTACGAGCTTTTACGAACGACATAAGCGTAACACATTGACATAAGCATTCTCTCTCGCCTATGCTTAGCAGCTGAGAATGACCATTATCATTATCGAATGAGATCGAAGGCATTGCTTTGTCGGAAACCACACAAATTGCAAAAAATGGAACGCTGATTAGATTAGTGTCATGAACTCTTTGGAGAAGGGCATTATAAAAAAGGAAGAATGTCGGTTCCGTGGTTGATATTAACTAAACCTTTTGGTCAATATCAAATCGCCATTACGGGAGGATCTGAAACGCATTTTAAGCGATCCCAATGCACCTCTATTGAAACGATTCCTGTGAAGTCTGTGTTTCTGGGTTCACAAATTCCCGCGGTTGAACTCCCTCGTGGCTTCCACTGCATACTCCATGTACCCCTGACCTCCGCGCGAACACGCACTACCCACCCGCCCGCCCCTACTCACGCGCTCCCATCCCGCTCGGCGCGTCCGCGTCCGACGAGCGGCGCAACCCGGCTCGGCCTGGCGACGCGTGCTGTTCCGGTTGCGTCGCGCTGCCATCAAACCGCAACATGATCAAATTCGCGTCCGATTGGCCGGCCGCGAAGCGCGCTCGAGACGCGGAACGCAGCAGGCGCGTGGGGTGGAGCGGAGAGGGGCAGGGCAGGGCAGGGCAGGGCGGGGCGGGGCGGAGCGGCGGGTGGCGTGGTTGAGCGGAGTGAGCGAGGCGGAGTGGGGCGAGCGGGTGATGCTGGCTGGCGTGGGGTGGCGAGGGCGAGAGGACGGAGTTTGTCGGAGAGGGAGGCAAAGAGATAGGAGCATAGGAGGCGGAGAGGCTAGGAGAGGGTTGGTGCGATGGAGCGAGGCAGGGTGGTGGGCAGGGTAGGATGGCGGAGACGTGATGCGAGGCGCTGCTGGTTGAGAGGGGTGCGCTGAAGCAGTCAGTGTGTTGCGGGGTGAGGTGTGCGAGCGGAGAGGAGAGGGACGAGGTGAAGCGGGGCGCGCGAGGCAGAGCGGAGCGGAGCAGGGCGGGTCGGGTGGAGTGGGCGTGGTGGGCGTGGTGAGCGCGGTGGGCGGGGTGGGCGGAGTGGGCAGAGGAACGGCGATTGATCTATCGCTTTCGCGTGACCGCTCCCACGCGCTCGCGCCCAGTCGTTCGCGCGCCCGCCTGCGCAGGGCTGGAGGCCGCTCCGCGCGAGCTCAATAGAGGCGGATGCGGGTGAGGGAGTCCACAGCGACGCCCACCCCTCCCGCAACCGCCTGCCCGCGCGTCGAACTCTCATTACGAGGGCGTTGCGGGTGGCTCTGCGCGCTTTGGTAGGCGGATAGCCTCGCGAGCACACGTCCTACACAAACTGGATGGATAAGAACTGATCTCAAAGTAAGTTCTTTGATGTGATATTTGGAAAGTAAAGTAGCTTTTGTGTATCGCACAAACAATAACATAAGTAAACGTAAAAATATTGTAATTTATAGAAAACGATGTTGATAAAATATCCATAGACAATGTGTATTCAACACAATTCAGGGAAAATAATACAGTTCAGCAAGTAATCATCGCAATTACCGACGAGTTAGAATATTCAAAACCTCGCCATTTCAGAAGGGTTATAATATTTTTGTCACCTTAGTACTGACAGAATAATAATGTTCACGATAAAGTCTATCCAAATCTGGTCATGATCCTCGTTCTCGCTATCTGCGTTCTACCGTCCGCGACTGCGAAAGGATTACAACTACAATCAAATAGTTTGAACACAATGCGGACCATGATAAGCGTCATGGTGAAAAATCGACTTGTGTTAGGAACGATGATTTAGCGCATTCGCATGGGAATGCATGAACTATGGAATTATAGAAACAGTTGCAAAAGAGGAAGTTTTCAAAAAATTGAGGCGATCAGGAAAACAACGGCAGATCACAACCGAAATTCGTTTTGAGAAAAATTACTTTTTCTGTTTTCGTTTACGTTCGCTTACATTCCGGACACACTGTTGCAGGCGGAATTTGAAGGTCTTGCCATACCCCAATTCATTTGATATTTCAGCATGTGATAGGTACATGGCAAGAGTTTACCATCATACGTCTAAATGAAAATGTGAGGTCGTTTGGGATTTTCCATTATTATCCTGAGCGCCTCATTTCTACGGTGGAATTACATTTGAATGTGCTGAGTTGCCTAAGGCGCTGAGTATGCTTTTAATAAAATATGCAATTGGCATTCTAACGGAGAAACGCCAAGAATCAATCAACATCTTATCCAAAAATTAAGTCAAACGACATAATCACACTGAATTTACTCAATTACCTGTAAGAGCGTGTTTCCCGCATGTCGAAATATTATAACCACGAATAAATAAATGGAATATTTTATAGATAATGCAAAACAAACTCTAAGAACACTTTTCATATTTACTGTAAAGGAAAAAAAAATTAAGGAGCTTGGAAGTTCGAATGTCCTGTCAAAGTTCAAAGTTCTGTAATGACAATCAAAATCCTGTAATGACAATCCTGCGCGAATTTTTCAATCGACATTTGATGTTGATAGTCAACATAGCTGGTACTTTTCAAACATACTTCACATACGATTCTTACTGTTTTTTGGGATTAATGAGATACTGAAGATATTGAATTCAATTAGTGTTGTGGGAAAAATCATTATCGTACTTCTCTAATTACGTACTACGTCTACTACTAATAATCTAAATAATAATAATAATAATAATAATAATAATAATAATAATAATAATAATAATAATAATAATAATAATAATAATAATAATGCCGATCCGGATGCCTGAGATCGCTAAGGCAGTCGTGCCGTGGCGATTACGGGACGTATGGATCGCGGGTTCGAGTCCTTCCTCGGGATTGGGTGTATTTGTGAATGTCTGTAGTATGTGTGTGTCCTCCATTCAACCCTTCTTATCTTCATCATTCCACATTCCGTCCCCCCAGAACTAGCAACCCTGGGTGATAAAATTTGGATTCAGTGCAATGTACATCTCTTCAAAAGGGAGTCACATTCACTTGCCACAGGATAAATGTAACTGAGCCTCCGTAAGTGCTGGCGTATGCCCGCGTGGTTCTAGATGGCAAATTCGCCACAAAAGTGATTGTGGACCTGGATAGCCGAGGTCTCTAAGGCTGAAGCCGTAGGTTCCTCGTGCCCGGAGGGTCGCGGTTCGAGTTCCGCCCATTGTCCATTCTTTCAACATCATTTCATACCTCATCCCCCAGGACTAACAACCTTGGGGTGTAAAAATGGATTCAGTATAGAAATGCTGCCCCCTCCAAATAAGTCACGTGCACTTACCCCCGGGAAAATTTGACAGCCTCGGTGGGTTCAATGGCATTTTCGCGAGTTTAAAAGAGGCTCATTTCGCAGCTAAAATAATAATAATAGTAATAAAATATAAATAATAAAAAGCTTCTCCGATATCGCTATAGATGTTCTTCGCTTCATTTAATTAATTTAAAATTGGTTAAAAATTCTACAAAGTATGAAATATTTTATAAAACGAATCTCCGGGAGGAGGACTCGTGGTGTAATGGCTAGTGTCCACGCTTTCCATCGCTGGGGAGCAGGTTTGCTCCCCAACCAATACATATGGAATTTATAGTGGACAAAGTGAGCTCTCGCCAGGTTTTCTCGGGGTACTCCGGTTACCGCCACCTGTCATTCAATTTCTCCTTCGTCACTCACCTCACCATAATTGCTATCATCTGCTCATTAGATCATCGTATATAATGAACCTCAATGACTTCAACAGTTGGAGTGCTTCTAAATGCCAATAAATTAATACATTTTAATAATTTGTTTATTATTAATTAACCTTTCATTAGGTACGTATCTAGAAGACCCATTGAATTTTAAATACTTAATTAGCGGAGTTTTAGGTGTAAGCTTACGAGATGTGATGATATCCTGTGTTGAATTATTTTGCATTCGGAGGCAAAGTTAACATAAGACAAGCTGGAGAGCAATACTTCGCTTAACTCCTCTTTCGTTTTGCGAGCTACGTGTGGAATTGCCAAGGCCCGCGTGTCTAATGGTATCGCATGCGGTTCTCAGAAATACTTGGTGCTTGTGCCGTTGTGGTGTAGGCTGCTCTCGCGCTTTAGCTTAAATGCGTGCTTCCAGTGTTTGTAGATGTTTAGAATAACAATTTATTCCCTTTATTATAATATTCTCAATATGAGTAAACATTTTGATATGTAAATTGTAGATGATGTAGGTAAGATACGAGAACTTCTTTCCGAAGCCGATTTGAAGATGCGCACCTACGTAAAGAACTTGGATTGAAGTTTGTTAGTTAAGCAGTTGCACAGAAGATACACTATTACTAGTATTCCGTGAGAAATTTAACAAACACTGACAAAACCAGAAAATTGAAGTAAAATTCCTTCGTAACCACAAAGTACAAAGAGAAATAGCTGCCAGCCCTCCAACAATAAAATTATTGTAAAAAAAAGTTTCTATAAATGTTGTTCATGTTTATGCAAGCATCCACACTTCTTTGTGAACTGTATTAATCTAAACAAACTTGTATTTGATAATTAATAACGCAGGAAAATAATTATGACTTCATGTTTCGTATTGATTTTAAGAAATATTCTGTTTTCCTGTGCTAGATAATTACGTTAATGAAGTCATCCCTAAAATATACAATCTTCTTCTTCTTCTTCTTCTTCTTCTTCTTCTTCTTCTTCTTAGGGCGCAACAGTCCGTAAGTGGACTTCGGCCTTTTTCAAGATTTCGTAAAATATACAATATTATCTGACATTATTTTTTCATTAAATGTCTTCCTAACACTTCCTCAGATAACGTAAAATATAAATTTCCTCCAATAGATCCATAGAATGTTCTAAAACCAAAAAAAGTATAGTATGGGGGCACTAGATACAGCCCGACTAACCTTGTCCCGAAAATTCGCGCGACTAACGAAGTTGTCGCGCCAATTTTCGGGACAATGCACCAATGAAGAGTTTCGTTGAATAATTTTTTAGTCGTAAGATCTGTTCGGTAATTTAACTTGTGATATATTTTTTAAAGGGAAAGTGTTTCGATTTTTGTACGTATTAGAATACGCATTTTAAAACCCTGAAGTATACAAGATGATGAACGTAATTGATGTTTTAATTATGTATTGCTCTTCTAATCCCTTGAAGGTCATTTTCAGGAAGGAGGAACGAAGTTGCAATTACAGCACTTGATTAACCAAACAAAGTTTTATTTAATCACTATTCTCAAAATTGAGAATTATGTAATTTTTCATTTCGGCCACTTTTGGACTGCATTTTCAAAAGACCCCTGGGTGTTGAGGTTAAGGCTTTACTAGGAGAAATGGCGAGTATTTCTATATAGTCGACCGGGAGCGGTAGCTCAGTGCATCAACTGATGTCACTGCAGCGCCTCTGACCAGGAGGTCCTAGGTTCGAGTCCTGATGGCGGCAGGATTTTCGACACTAGCTCTTCAGCTAGGTCGAATTCAGTCGCTGTCTGGAGGAGAATTCTAGCGTCCGGCTGCTCTGATCGGTAGTTTTCCGTGGTTTCTCCGATCAACACCAGGCGAATACCGGAGCAGTACCCTACCAAACGGGCCACGGACCGCGCGCGATCTGGCCTTCCTCTTCCTTGTCCTATCCTCTCCCCTTACACACACACTTACACTAACATGCACTACACTACCACATATTCCGGGAGACCGGTCGGGAGCTTAGAGCTTGTCCCGGCTGGGGCGGTGCCCCGCTGGTGGGAGAGTCTTGGTTAGGGGGAAACCCCATTAGCCGACGGTAGGTCGGCGCCGGATCTCGCCATCCAGCGGAGGAAGATCACCGCCATCTCCCGAAAAAAACATGCACTACACTAACGGGACTAATGACCACAGTAGTCGACGCGCCCGGAAACACGAAAAAATCAATCAATCTATATACTCGACATGTAAAGCGATTTATATGCATGGTCGTTATTAAAACTACGGTTAGGCGTAGCGATGATTTATGAGAGAAATGAGGATGATTCAAAAAAGCCAATTAACAAGCACTTGCGCTCACACCCAAAGTCAGACTCGAATCACTGACTTTCGCAGGCAGTTAGGGCGCTCTCGCCCTAGGCCATTCTGTTCGTCGCGTCGGCTACTTCCTATATTCTAGAGGCCTTTATTTTGCATGACTGACATTTGTTATGTCGGTTTCTTAACAAGTACTGCACATCTTGCAGTTTCTACTTATATATACCTTATATACCTTATTCTACTAATAGTAAATAATATCTGAAGTTGTTCTCACAAATATTCATTTTCACGAGGTACCAACAATAATGAATGTTGCCAGTCTCCATTGCGGGGAATAATGTTTTCACTTGCGAAAATGGTTTGAAAGTCTCCTTTTGTTTTCCCTTTCATTGTTCCCAATCTTTTTCCTGATTCCTTCTGATCTCTCCCTACTTTATTTTACCCTTCAGTTTCATCATCTTGTACGTCTTATGCTACTATAATAATAATAATAATAATAATAATAATAATAATAATAATAATAATAATAATAATAATAATAATAATAATAATAATATCGACATGGAAGAAATGACGGGGGATAATGGCGCATTCACAAATATTGCTAGACGTTCGCTTTCAGATAAAAGGGGCATAAGACACAGGTGATTAGTTCAATGATATGACCAATTTCATCTTAACATTCGTCAGCGTTAAAATATACACAAAATATTATTGCCAATATTCTGCTAGATTTAGATTTCATTTAAGGGAAGTGTTTCAATGATAGGTGTTCTCCAATTTTACATTTCCCTCGAGGGAAAAATTACGAAGGAGATTCCTCCCCTGCCAAAAATCCAACGTCCTCGTCCCAGATTGAACCCGCGATGGTGACGTTTGTCTATATAGCTTAGACAGGCGGCTTAGAACGTGGCAGCTTAGTCTATCATTTCTAAATAAACGTCTTATATTTCTGTTGAATCTAATACGAGTAAATCCATGCTATGATGCTCCTTCGCTGGTTGTTGGGAGTAAGCCACGTACAATTTGGTTTTACGTCGACTCTACCTCAGCGCATCCACGATGTGCCGATTCATCGACCAGACAAGAGCACTCTAAGCAGTCCCATGTATCAAGTTGAGCTTCTAAGCTAAGGAACCTAATTTTTTTACGGCCCCTTATGTCGGCAGTCTTAATAATCAAGTTGCCGTGAGACAGTGTAAATTTGCCGTTGAACGCCGGGCTTAGCAGCTGTTTAAGCCATCGAGCGCGGAGCGGGGGCGGCGGGGATGGGAGGGGGCGACTCGGCGTCTTCAAGTGAGTTGCTCCGGGCGGTTGCCGCTCTCTTTTTTCCCCACTCGCCGCACCCTTCGCGGCACGCTGTTCAGAGGAAAAATACGTTGAAGCACGATGGAGAGAAGGGTGCGTTGTCTTAGTATGTCTCAAAGGATTTTCACGTTCCCCTCGCTCAGAAATAAACGCCCTTTAATACCTCTTAGCCCGTCGTAAAATAAAAACATGAAAATTGTTTATACTTCGCGAAAGAAAAAAAGGAGAAAAATAATGTATATTCCATAAAGCAACCAGTGCGACGGTCTCGGCACTGAAACATTGAGCTAAGTTTACGCAAGACAACGCAATCTTCCCTCGTCGCTTCACAAACTTTGTATAAACGTTCCTTTTTCCCTTTTTTCGCCGTACCCGATTTCTTTTCTTTCGCGCCCTGCGCAGTTGCGAGGCGGTGCTAAACGCGCAGGAAAAATGCGGCTCACTTCCACGAGAGAACGGGCTGCGATCCAGCCACGAGTCTCCACCTTCCCCTTCGATTGCCCCGCCCGCCCTCCCGGCCGCTTTCGTTTTGTTTTTTCGGGGGATTTCGCCGAGACGAGCAAGTTTTGTCAGCCTGATGCCATCCCGCTCGTGAATATCGTTTACCCAGCCCCACTTTCGACGCTTCCGTGTACATGAAAGCTACGAGTTTTTAACTTTCAAACTTTGCAATATTTCTTTATTGGTTTTTGTAGTAAATTCTCCCAGGAATTTGATGAAAAAGGAGACCTGAGTCATCGCTAGCTGTTTTTAATGTCGATATTAAATTCTCACATCCTAATGAGTCGGTGACAGGGTTGTCGTCGGTGTTTGGTCGTTTTGCAAAGTATCTTCTATCCAGTAAAAGGGAAATATTGCTTTATCCTAGAAATTAGAGTGACGTTGAGTATCGTTAATTAAACGTTCTTGCCCTTTTATCTTCATACTTTTAACTCTTTTTCGAAAGTTTCCGAATTACAAAGCATTTGTTTTCGATTGATTCACCGTAAATACTCGCTGATTCGGCACAATGAGAAAAGCACACAGTTAGCACTTTCCTCAAATTACTGTTCGTTAAATGTCTCATTTCCTTTGAAGACCCGTCGCGATTCTTTTTGTATAACATTAAATGAGCAATGTTATTATACGATCTAACCAAATCGTCTCACGAATTTGTAATTAAAATCTTATTAACGCCGATGTGAGCATTTCTCTTTAAAATGGAAATTTCTTCTCATTCACTCCGTATTACGAGGAAAGAAGCCAAACAGAGAGCAGATATAAGAAAAGGTTTTATCAGAGGTAATGAACTCTAAAAAGCATCGATATTTTATGCATATCATCGTCGAATAATCATAGCGTTCTTTCTTTTGCAGAGAAGAGAAAAATTTACGCATGAAATTTAATTAACAGTTACATTTACACATTTATACGTTATTTTGTATTCGGCATTCTCGGTATGAGTGGAATTATCCACATCATAGTATCCCGAATCAGCACAAGGGAAAGGCATGGCTAGAAGTTCTGGCATCTATGAAAGTGCTAGATTTACATTCCATTACTGGACCTATGCATCCAAAATTAACGCATCATACATTAGTAGATGGGAAAATCATTGTGTTAAAATCACCGTAAACGAACAACTAGTGTGAATCATTCTTCTTTCATTAATAAAATGTCTCAGGATCTATATATTGTTTTAAGTACTAATAAATTAATTGTGATTATAAGACGCATTTTACAAAGCGTAATTGAATTGATTCTGATAAGTTCTAGATAAATTATAAAGCTTTAATACTACGTTTTCATTAAACAACTTAATCTTGTGTTATAACGAATACATGTCACAGCGAATGGTTTTCTCGTAAATATAACACCACCAGAAGCGACTCTTGGCAGAAACACCAGTCCATATGGCTCTTGTTTAATCTTTGAAACTTTCCAAAATATTCTTCAAACTTTGAGGGGAACTTTACATGAAGCCTCCCAGACATTTTCAATTTTTTCTCAAAAACGGCTCCAAATTCTTTCCTTAAATTTCTTGTAAGAATAGAGTAAAATAAACTTATAAAAGTGGAATAGGACTGATTTACAGGCTTAACATTGATTTTTCGAAAATTGCAAAAGATTGAATTTTTTCGGCGTCTTCCTATAACTATAACTAGAGGTGCTACAGAATGGCACAGACTTTCTCGTAGTAATGTTCTCTAATTTCCTTCGTGTGTACTAGTTTTACGGTGATGTTCCATTCTCTTACCAGCTGCCATCTATCGCCGCCAAAAGTACATTTTTTAAAAATTTTCTAAACCTTTTGATTTCCTAATAGTAGACCGAAATATTACTTTAAGAATATTAAAGAACAGTAAAACCTCGTTCTTAATAACAATTTTCATTCAAAAATTTAGAGACTTTTTAAGAAAATTGCGTTAAAACATTACCGTAAATGTGAAATGTGAAGCGCTTTTTCGCAGGAATCTATTGAGTTTTCGAAAAACTTTATTTTAAGTCATTTGAAGCATTTTCACTTACAAAGGCAATAATGTATATAAATCTATGAAAACTTGCATATTAATGGCGTGAGACATATTTAAAAAAATACATTTGTGTAATTTTTGAAAAACAAAAGAATACACCAAAGTTAACTTTACGTCATATTATCCAGTGTTATTACCACTATCCGTTGCAAAAGTTTGAAGAAAAATTTGGCCATTTTTCAGAAAATGGGGTTTGTGTTTATCTAAAAATACGGAATTTTGACCTCATTTTAACACAAAATATTGAGTTTTAAAGAAACATTATTTGCAATTATTTAAAGTACATGCACTCATAAATATAATAATGCGAAGAAATCGCCTCTAATGCGAATATTACTGACGTGGGAGACAAGTAAACAAATTTTATTTTTGTAATTTTTGAAAAACCAAAGAATGGCGTTTATAGGGTTCGTTTGGCACTACCCTACCAAAAATTAAAAGAAAAAAATTGGAGCTGTTTCTGAACTATTAATGGACAACAAATTTCATTTGAAGGAAAAATCTCTGTTTTCAATTTTTTTAGTTGTAGGAAGACGCCGAAAAAATGAAACTTTTGCAATTTTCGAAAATTCAGAGTTAACCGTGAAAATTGGACCTATGCCACCTTTAAAAGTGTATTTTACTCTATTCTTACAAGAAGTACCCTAAAAGTTTTAAAGAATGAGAGAATGAGAAGTTTCATAATATAATTTTTAAAAACATTTCAAAAATTTACATTTGTGTAATTTACATTTTTAAAATTTATATTTGTAAATATACATATGTGTAATTTTTGAAAAAGAAATGAATACATTAAAATGAACTTTACGTCATATTAAACTGCAATTATCACTATTCATTCTAAAAAATTGAAGAAAAACTTTGGAGTCATTTTTCAGAAAATGGCGTTTGAGTTTTTTTAAAAATGGGAATTTTGAGAATGAGAATTTTGGGGAACTTTCTACAACTATAAAATTGAAGACATTTTTTCTTCAAATTAAATTTGTTGCCATTAAATAGTGTTTTCATTAAGGTCATGTAGACATTTTTGAAAATTTATTTTTCGTGCAATAGAGCGTGTAATTTTGCAATTTTTTATAAAATAACAAAAGCCAGATTTTCTCAAAAGCGGCTCCAATTTTTTTCTTTAAATTTTTGGTAGGGTTAATATCAAACGAACCCTAATCACTCCCCGAACACCATATTTCTCTATTCTTTTGTTTTTGAAAAATTACAAAAATATAATTTTTTGACTTGTCTCTCACGTCGGTAATATTTACATTAGAGGCGATTTCTTCACCTTATTATATTTATGAGCACATGTGGTTTAAATAATGCCAAATAAAGTTTTTCGAAAACTCAAGAGTTTTCTGTAAAAATTAGTTCAAAGTTCCGAATTTTCAGAAACGCGCATACGCCATTTTCTCAAAAATGGCTCCAATTTTTTCTTGAAATTTTTCCAAAGTATATTGCTAATTTCACTGTTTAATATGTCGTGTTGTGTATTTTTGTGTATTCTTTTGGTTTTTCAAAAATTACACAAATGTAATTTTTTTGAAATATCTCTCACGCCGTTAATACGCACATTTCCATCGATTTGTATACATTATTACATTTGTGAGTGGAAGTGCTTGAAAGGACTTCAAATGAAGTTTTTCGAAAACTCAATAGATTCCTTTGAAAATAGTTTCAAATTTGGCATTCTTAACCGCAATTTTCTTAAAAACGGCCTCAAATTTTCAATGAAAATTTATATTTTGGACGAGATTTTAGTCTTCAAATAATATTTGGGATCTACTATTATGTAACCGAAAATTTGAGAAAATATCAAGAAAATGAACTTTCCGTGATGATAGATTGCAGTTGGCCAGAGAATTCAGCAAGACATTAAAGCCAGTACACACCAAGGAAATTAGAAAAAAATTCTACGAGAAAGTCTGTGTCATTCTGTAGCACCTCTAGTTGGCACATATTGTGAATCTTTCTGAATAGACGATGTTGGTAACCGAGTTACTTAACAAGAACCTTCTGGCGGTGACTGACAATCATAATGGAGATTATTCCACATCCGACGCCAGTACGAATGCTTAGATAACGTTGCGGAAAACGTAACAGATACGTTTTTAAAAGTTCTTTAAAAAATTGCATTTTTAAAATGATGTTTTAAATTATCAAGACTTGACGTTTAATCAATCAGTCTCTTGAAAATGCCCAAGATATTTTACTCCCCTCTTTCGTTATGGCCGTGGAAAGCTAATTAAATCTCGCCGCAATATTTTATTGCACAAATTATGCGCCACAAACTATGTGTGTCTATATCGTAATTTTGTGGATGAAAATTGTATACCGGTCATCCAGTTGTAGTTTAATATTAATTATTAATCAGAACCAAATTCAGTACCTTTAAATTCATCGCAATGTTTAGGAAGCTATTCGAGGGTGAATAATTTTTACATTTTTCAGGGAATTATTAATATATTTAATGTCGCTTTTTGTCCACTTTTCGACATCACTAAACAGAAGACGAGAGAAAAATGTTTCTTTCCTGGCATGCGCAAATCTACTCCCATTTTTCGTACTCTGTTGTATTAAATTTTCTATTTCACGACTAATTTTTTCACTTAACATTTGCTCGATGCACAAGTTTCTTTTCCTAAAATTCAATCTTTATAATTGAAGTTTCAATTCTGTAAGTACCTTAATTCATTCTTGTTGTTTTATTTGATGGTTCGTTTAATATACATTTACAAAAGCATATGATAAGGAAAACAATACCTCAACAAACCGAGATTAAACAAAAGGTTAAAAGAAGCACAAAGAAACAAATTTTTGAACAGAACACAACTTTCAGAGACGTATTTGCGTGTGCAGGACTCACGGCGCGATGGCACATGATTTGTGACCGGCGAGTGCGATAAGCTCACATTACCCCCTCTTACTTTCTCCCGCACGGCGAAGTCTCCCGATAAAGGGCCTGGTAGCGTTGGTAGGCTTCTTGTGACAACCTCACTGTTGCCAAATCCCGTGCTGCTGCCATACACCAAACCTCGCCAATAGCTTTTGAGCAAGGCTAAACATAACATTTTCCGACTAAACAATTTGTGCAAAATAATATACAATAAGGCATTTCTGCGTTCTCAAAACGGGAGGGGGGTCACGTGACCATGTGACCTTATGGTGGAGCCGAATCTGCCTAGATTTGTTTCGTTGACGACACGCCCAACAAACCGAGCGTCAGCGATAGTCACATAAGAGCGCCGTGAAAAACAAACTTCCCTTTCTTCCGCCAACCACTTTCGCATTCCGTCTTCAACCTCTGTGGGCTCGACACGCGTCAGCGTTGGACGAGCGATGTCTTGGCCAATGCATGTCTGCTGCGTCTCAGTTGACTCCATCGAGAACATGGCTCCTCTTTGTCTGTAGGAGATTCGACCCCAACACCTGATTTCCCAACAAACCACCCACACCCTCAACCCCAACGCGTCCCATTATCCGCCCTCGCCACCATTCCCGCTAAAAACCCAGCGAGGTCGGCGGGCTCAATGCCACCCGCATGGCGATGGCCATTCTAGTGTTCGTCTGAGATATCAAAGCTCAAGACCACTCAACAGGCAGACGGCGTGCGTGATGATGATGTTCTAAGCGGCAACAGTAAAACTGTTATAAATTAACTTATTTTACTATCAACCAATGTAGCACAGAAGGCCTAGTCGCCCAACACTTTGCCCTGGGGTTGTGGGTTCGAGTCTCACCTAAAATAAATACATGCACATTGTGTCTGTAGCAAAAATTGTGCCGATTGTACTATCTCCATTCGTCAAGAACAGATTTCACCCTTTTTTCGATAAAAAAATAACGATAAAACATTCCACATACTCATGTGCATTCATTTCATACGACATGGCTACTCTCACTCATCTCTATTGAGTCCATCAAGAACTTGGCTTCCCTTCGTCTCCTGGAGATCGTCACCTGTTTTCCTAACTAACCGCCGCCCAGGCTCTAATGCTCGCTTACCTGCGCATCCCCCGAAGATTTTACCGGAATTTACCCTATTCTGGGAATGGTCGCCAGAACAAAGCGACGCACAGTGGGTTAGAATCCCAAACAGCTGGCCATAATATAAAAAGTTGTTCAATTTGAACCAAAGTTAGTATGGAAACGTTATCGAAGTTGGTGATTAAGAATATAATATAAAAAAGTGAAAAAAAAACAAAATGGCGGTTCCAAGATTGCGGGAAAATATTGATAAAAGTATTTTTTTCATATAAGAGTATTTGGGGGGGATAACGAGGTTGCTAATAAGATTGTGTGTCAAAAAATTTAAAAGACCAAAATGGCGGATTCATTATGACAGACAAAAATTGATAAACGTCTTTTTATTAGAATAAAATCAATTGTTAGGGAGTGTTGTAGTTAATGGTTAAAAATATCTAAAAAATGGAAAGCTCGAAAACTGACCAAATAGAGGATAGAAGATGGTATAAATTACAACAAATAATTTTATTTCAATTACAATTATTCATATAGTAAATTTTTTATAACTATAGTTAGAAGTTGTCGTTTTCTTCTTCTTCTTCTTCTACTTCTTCGACTGAATCATAATCTTCAAAGACTGTTTCCTCATCATCTGCATAGTAATCTTCACAATCTTCTGTCGTAGGAACTAAGAGGGCAACGGCTTCTGCCGACACACTACAGTTTCTTTGGTGATGATTTGCGTAGAGCAGAAACGTAGGGATCTTCTGTTGCCAAGAATCTCCTGAAAATGTCATCCATAGTCTTAACTCTCGAAAACTTTCATGAAAAACTCAGGTGATATTGCTTTATGAACTTATTAGTTGATTCTTGAGCATCCTCCGACAGTTGGCCGATGTGGAAAAGGGCCGAAGAAATAATGTCTGGTCCGTGGATAAACAATCTATGGACTGCTGTTAGCATGTTGTACCAGAGGTATTCTTTGAAGTAGTATCTGTCAGTTGCTACGGCGTAAAATATAACCAAAATAATCAGTTTAACATACGAAACCGGAATGCAATCATTTCTTGAAGGTTGTATAATAGTAATCTTGACGCGGGAACCTTTGTCCTTTTCCTAAGTTATTGATCCTACTGTGAAGGAGAAAGCGTTGTTTCCGTCCTTTTTCTGATTATTATATTCTTTCCAGTCAGTGAGAACAAACTTTCAGTAAAACCTGTATCAAATTCAGCTGAAGTGCCTAGGGAAGGTGTTCTCTAAAAGGCACCTATTACTGAGTAGTCCATCAGCCATCACGCTAGATGAGCTGCTGCAACAATGAATGCATGTGGCGGGTTGCATACTGCCCTTCTCAGCTCAGGTGAGTATTTGTAATGATAATTTTTGTTCCTTAAAAGATATCATCAATAAAATTTAATAGCTTCTAGAACATCATCCTAAATACAATATTATAGCCGATTTTCATTAATTTAAAAAGTTTGTCTTTCGAGTAATTGCGTTTTAAAGAAGATTTTATTGTTGCATGTCAAGAATAACATGATATAAAATTGATTTTTAATGAATAACTGTACTACGTATCTAATATATACACTAACAAACTTTTAGAATTAGCAAAAAAGTTTAAATGAGGACAAGAAAATTAAAGAATATAGGGATGTTCCCAAGAAGCCTTAGATTTTAAGAGTGTATTGTTGCCGAACAATCATTTAGAAAATTTTAATATTGTACCTCGACGATGTAGGCATCATGGACAACAATATCTCAAAATATTTTAAAGTTTGAAGGAGTCGTGTCAGAAAATCCCCTTTTTTGCATGGAATGACCCAATAACTATTTGCAACAGCAAATGAACAACAAATTTTGGCCGTGTCCCGCGTGAAGGAACAGACTAACTACAGTGCGAATATGGAAAACGTTTATTTGAATCCCTACATTCTCCATCCCATAGAACTCAAGACAATGTAGTATGTACTACATACCGAAGAGACATTCATGTCCAGAAGGAAAACAAGGGGCCATTTCAGAATATGCACAATGGATCAAGAGAAAAAGGACAAAAATCCAGATAAAGATGAGGTCATTAACCTAGATGCTGAAGTAAAATACTTATAGGCATATATATTATATTTTAGCTTTTAGTTTAGAAACATATAAGCAGCAGAAAGGGTTTTCCTTGACACTTACATTTGAATATTAATTTCAACTGCCTAATGTCATCTGGCAATATGATGTAAAAATGTAGTACATGTATTGTATGTGAATTTTTTGTTATCAGCTGTTAATTTTGTACATGATGAGTAAGGCTCTCACGTCGTATTTTGTAAAGAACATTCGTATCACCAGCAAAGAGAACTGTTCCTTCGTTTCGAATCGACGAGGGGATATCGTTTTCATACAGAAGTCTGAGTACAATACCTAAATTCGAAACCTATGAAATTCGATGTTCAATAAGCAGTTTAAATTATTTCAAATGTAATGTCATCTAAAACTATTTCTTCAGCTTTTAGTAACTATATTTACATTTCATTATCGTGTACGTAATATAGAGAATGTTATTTAACCCTTAAGTGGTAGCACAGGTCTCTCAGTCCCTATGGCCATTTTGTTTTCTTATATTGACTATTATTGGTGGAATATACATATGTAATCGGTACGTAAAGGGTAAGTGGCTGTCTGTTGGATAAAAGTCATAGAAAGAAGACGATATTAAATATTATACTATACTTACGTTGCAAGTTCCAACGCAGAGCTAAGCGTCATTCGAGAGTTTCTCTTCGATGTGATAATATCATTCTGTAATGTTACTTCTGCCCATATGAAAAGACGAGGAAGACTAATTGCAAGTGTGGAACACCGAATTGCGTGGAGTGTTCCAAGAAGTTCTGCAATTAATGTGTGAAGGAATAGTGATTATCATCTCTTGTGATTGTGTGCAATGAGCAAATTTATAATTTCGAATTACGAAAAATAATTTAAAACAAAACTACGAAACAGTTTCACTCTAGCTTGAAACATTCTTGTAACAACTCTGTTTTAGAAAAATATTTTCAATTAAAAAAAATTATATTACGAAAATTTTGATTCATATATGTATTATTAGTTATATACGAAGTAAACTTAACAAAATTCAATGAGTAATGTGCAAATAACACGAAACAATCGCAGGGTCTAAGAGACCGGTGATACCTATAACGTAATAAAAGTTGTTACCACTTAGGGGCTAGTGCTGCAAAAAAATCGAAGCCTGAACTGTACACATGATTCTTACAAAATTTTCCAATCGATCTGGACGATCTCGTTACACTGCAAATTTAAAATTATTTTTTTTTCATTTTTCAGCATAATTTATTTGAAGATCGTAGGGCACTTTCATTTTAAATTGCTCGAATTTTAAATTGTTTTTGTCGGATGTGTGTTTTATTTGTGGAAACGGCGCGGTTGTAAACACGAGATATGTCCGAATTTCATTAAAACCTCCGGAATTTTGAAAATTGCACAAGTATTACTTTGTGCGAACCTGTTATAAACTTTCAGTATTGTATTAAACTTTCAATGTTTTAATTTATTAATAAAATATAACTGCGTTGTCATGTTAGAAGATCGCCTGCAACCAAAGTTACAGTTCATACTTAAAACAACATACAAACAAAAACAAAAAACCACGATTCGAAAAGTCTCATTACCAAAAGAAGGTATTTTACCACAACGATTCCCAAAAGTCTCATAAAAAATAGATTTCGATTGAAAACGTTCATCAAATACCTTAACTTCACCTTATTGTGTTTACAATTTAATGTTAACTAGTGGTCGCTCAGTTGGTGAAAACGACCGTATTTAATTTTTTTTCTTTTCATTTTTCACGTTACTGAGGTGCTTGTGTCAAAGAGGATACCTGTATAATTAGTGCATATAATTTTTTTAAGTGTCGTTCCATTACATCTGCGAGCGTGTACGACGTACACGTATTAGTGTGTGTTGTTTACCTCAATTTCCTGCAATACCTAAATTTGAAAAACCGATGAAAACCTACCAAGAAAAACAGGGATCATGGAGCTTGTCGTTCCTCACGCATGACTGAGAAATACAACGGAAACTGGTCTTCTCACCTCAACCCCCAACAGAGCAAAGTCCGAAAATAAAATATACTATCTCCAGTACCTTTCGTTTATTTGTAATGTGAAGTGAAGTGAAAAAATGTAATAAAATGAGTTTGCCACAATGCACAATTTATACGTTAAAATTGGGTGATGAAGTTAATAATAGCACAAGATGTGACAGATATAGAATTTATAATAAGAAAATTAATTTAAGAATATAACAATTGAGGTCTTAAAGTCAATATGGAGAAAATTAAATAAATGGTAATTGGAGACAATAGGAAAGACTTTGTTTTAGAACACATTGGAAAAATTATATTAACAAATGAACATAAGTATTTGGGAATTAAAATTTAAAATGATGCACAACAGTTTAAAGAAATTCGTTCAAAAATAAATTCAAGAAAATTATCTCAATTTTATAGTATTTTATTAGATTAAAAGTAGCAGAAAGGAGACCAAAATTAAAATATTTAAAACGATAATGGGATGACTCTTGACTTATGGATCAGAAGTTTGGATATTATATTCACAGTTGAAAAAAAATTATTGGCAACGAAAATGGATTCTTGGAGAAGAGCGACATGAATTTCAAGAAGGGAGAAAAATAGAAATGAAATTATTAGATAAAATACGAATGTATCACATTCTGATATAGAATATATAAATAAAAAAAACGACTAACCTGTTTTGGACACAAGAATGGATATTACTTAAATTAGTATTATATTAAGACCTATATGGAAAACGGAAACCAGGATGACCCCCTGTATCATGGCTATAAATAATATAGTTCACGTGCGAAAATTATTATTACAGTCACTATTATTAATAAAATGTTTATAGCCCACACTAATGCAAATGATTGAATTTTTTTCTCTTAAACCCTAAGGTTGGCATAAAATACTAAAATGTTTCATATTGCATATTAGGACATAAAAAAAACTCATGTTCATTAGAGAACACAAAAACAGGCCATCAAACCCTAAAACACATCTTTTTCGAGTTATATACGATGTACGATAGTAGTGAGTCGTAGCGTGTTTCAGGTTGAAAGAATATACCACATATTCTTAATACTTTAAAAGTAACCCATTCTACTATAACACTGATCACTTTCATAGCGATAAATTTATAATAATAATAATAATAATAATAATAATAATAATAATAATAATAATAATAATAATAATAATAATAATAATAATAATAATAATAATAATAATAGTACAGTACAATCGCTGTTTCTTAATTTAATACGTGAAAACATTAGTTTAGTTTACATAAATTATGTCTATTTTTCCTGTAATGTGTCAATCGGGCAATTCCGAAGTCTTCTTCCGGTAATACATAAACAGCAGTTGTGTAGATTTTCCGATCTCCCGGCAGCGCCAAGACTGCTAAAGCGTTGAACAACTCGTTCTTCTCCGCAAAACAGTGATTCTGCGTCTACCTGTCCGTCGGATTTCACGCCCCGTGCACCCCACTCTGCAACTCGAGGAATTTGTTTTCTTAAGACGGAGTTTACAAAACGAAGTATTTTTGCCTGATTTAAGTACAATACCAGAAAATCCCGGGCGTAAATCGTGGAATCTTCTTACGCTTCCCTGTATATTATTTTTTCTGTTTCTTGTCTTTCCCTTTTTGGACCCACCGAGTTGGTAACGCTTGTGTTGAGAAGTAACATGAGAATTTGGCTGTTTTTCGTGCAAACTAACAAATCACGTATGCGTTTCGAAACCCAAATTTCTATTCAACCTAAATGTGTCTATTGTTGGAAACCCGAGCACTAACTTGTTATGCTCTTGGAAAATAATGAAAGATGAAAGCTTTACATTAAATGAATACGGATTTCAGTGTAATATATCTGACGTTAGTTAGGGACATTTATGTAGTAGTTCTAATTTAATTTCCTACCTAGAGATTTGGAAATTTCGCCGACAAAAAAACTAGCACAATGTAGAATTGGGAGCGGATTTCTGTGATTTTGCATATTTTTGTCCGGCGCTTAAGGGCATAAATAAGTGAAATTTCTTGACGTTTGGTTAGAATTAAATGCTATGTAGATTAACGTGTTAGTGTATTTGGTATGTGCATATTGGTATATTTTTCCTTTTGGCGTATATCCGTGTAATTATAGGTGCATATTTTGCATATTTCGTTAAAATATAGGCTTATCTCTAAAACGTTTCATTCAACTTTTCATAGAATCTATTCATTTGTGAGCGTTCATTGATTAGAAATAGCTTGTCACAGTTTGCATTTTTTTCTTTTCTTTAGATGCTAAAATACTTGTACAAATGTAGGATATTTCTTGATATATTTTTAAATCAAGGAGAAAAGTGCAACAAAACATACAATGTACTTCATGAAGGTGAAGATTTACATCAATTGTTTTTCCCGCGAAGTAAGGTAGATTAGATTATGTGTGCACAAAAATATATATTTTCATTCTGAGTATGGTTTTCCTAAATTTTATGAAGAAAGGTTTTTACAGAAAATGGAATATTATTAATTATAATTGCATATTAAAGTGCATATTTTAAGATTTTTAGGGCATTAAACCCTCTTCCTAATAATGAATCTCCATAAGAAAAGAAACGGATGTCGTTTATCAAAGGAACAGTATTCTAGCTTAAGTTAATCCCTCAAGTTATTAGTTTTCTCAATAATTTCTTCGTTGAATAAATAATGTTAAATACTGTTCTTGATATATTTAACGGACATTTCATTTTAGTACTATTTGTTTGCAACGCCTGCTAGGACATGTTTTCACCAATACGGTTAAAATACAATCGATTGAAATAAGTATTTCCTAGTAAGCTTGCACTAAGCAATTTTTATGAACACGAATATTTATTAGTCAGCACTAGAACTCTTTAAATTTGTCGAGGAAAACTAAACTTCAGTGACATATTTCACTGACATTCTTGGCTTCCAGAAGCACACCCAGTTTTTACAGAAATAGAACAGTTTATAATGTTCCGAAGATTTAGTAGATCATTCCAGTCAAGGTATCAAAAACAGTCTTGCCTAAAAGACGCACAAAATGACACAACAAAGTGTAAAACGCGCTCTCATTGGATCAGTTTAGATAAACCAAGCACTTTAATCTTGAATCAATGGCAATGTTCGGTATTTAGCCATGAAGAATTCTCAGAGTTTCAGCCTTGCCATAAGAAGTACTGGAAAACATAGAATATGAAGACTTCCAGTGCATAAAAGATGAAAAATTAAGGCCGTGTGCTAACAAATGCTAATGAAAAAATAGATTAGTTTCATTGGAGATAACATCACATTAGCAACACATGTATTAAGAAAAGGTGTAGGGAATGATCTTGCAACTCGAAATGCCCATGAGAAATTACCATGGAGAAACAAAAACCATAATATGACTTTTAAAAACATGTTTCTATACATTTTTAGAACATTTTTAATGTTTATATATGTTTCTTCTATATATTTCTACTTTTTTGTAAAAGTATTTTGTAACTTGTTTTTTATATTTAAAAATATCAATAACAACACTAGTTTCAGTAAAATAAATTTAATTAGTAATTCTAGTTTTAACTACTATTATCACAACTTAATTTGATTAAAATTATTACAAACTAGTTTTCCCAAAGAAACATGAATAATTCTAGTTCTGACCAGTAAATATCCGTTTGACATTCAATGAAAATATGATGCATTATATTCTGGTATTCATTATAAGCTGTAAGCAGTCTACATATTAACTGAATATAACTTAATAACAACATTAGTGTACTTGTGACAAGCATGCAGGATAGATTCCCTACAATATTTTCTAAGATGAAGTTACAAAAAAGTGAGAATTTAGCAAGAGTAGATTCTAGTTTTGCATTTGGCAATTCACCATCGACATCCGAATCACTTTCACATTCAGAATCAACTGTTTGAACATCGGCAATGGAACAAGAACAAAGGCGAATGCAAATTTCCGTCTGCCCATGCTGTTTCTGGTGATTCGTGGAAATATGAGTCATGTTTTATCGTCCTGAAAGTTGATTGTACCTTCCTGGATTGTAGCACAGGAAAAGCAAGTTATCGTAAGGGCTCCGCGGGCATGCGTCAATCGGCTGTGTGTGTCAGGGCGTGTCTTATCCGGAAGGGCGCGCGGGAGCATTGTGGCCCCAGAGACACGAGCGAGATGAATTAATTTTTTGATAATTGACAGACTTGAAAATCACAAGTGTATTCAAGTGCCAACGGTGAGAAATACACTATTCTGGAGGCTTCAAACTGTGTTATTTCTATTGAGATATGTTTGAAATCATTTCGTAAAACATTCTGTAAACGTGAATTTAAAACACACTATTTTGGGTCTTTTTGAAAAATCATCAAGTTAATATTTACGATAATGGTAAGAGCTAGATGACAGACATTTTGCAATAAAAACAATGTTATTTTGTGCTATATTATGTACTATATTTCAATTTTCTTTGTTGAATATTGTGGAAACTGTACAAAAAATCTGAAAATTCTATTGAACAATAATTGTTTTTCATCAACTTAATTAAAATATTTCCATTTATAGCATTGTCTGCCTCCAATGGATAACCAAATTAACTTTTTTAAAAGTTACAACTCCTTGTGTTTCTAAAGAGACTGGTTTAAAAGAACATCTAGAAGGCATTTTTCTGCAAAACGAGTCTGAAAACGCCGTATTTGGGGTCATTTTTTTCCAAATAATCAATTAAAAATTCAACTTACGACGAAGTGGTAAGAGCTAGGACGTCGAAATTATCCATTCGGAAACATTGTGAGGTTGATTATTTATGAGCCAATTTCATTTTTCGTATTAAAATATTAAGCAAGCTATTCAATTTAAAGGTTAAGAATTTTTTTATGAACAATATGTTTTTGGCAATTTCGCTACAATATACCCAGCGTGCGTTAATTAGGGTAAAATTAACATTAGTTTCATTGAATGTAGCGAAAAATATTGTACAAGTAAGCTCAATTTCATTTGTTTAGCAATGAAGGAGAAGGAAATATTCTATCCCGAAGTTGCGAAAATTTGTAGTCGTACTATAAAACGACGCTCAATGGGGTCAGATAAACCGCTATATCTCGAAACCTCCTCTCTTTGAGACATGTGACTTACACAATTTCGTCAAAATCTGAGATAGTTTCATGAGGAGCCCTAGGCCCACTGTCATGGAATGTCCCTATCTGTATTCATATTCCAACTTAGAGCTAGGGAAAGGATTCCAGAGCTTAAGAAAACTTCAGTTTCCACATCTTCCCTATAGTACTTCACACACAGTTTTAAGTGTTTTTTGACGATAAATTAATAAAAATAAAACTTCATACACCGTGATGCAATAATGTGCAATAATTGACCCACTTCGGACAAGCGAGTGTCAATTGGTTGCTCACCTGAGTGATCGAAAGAACGCACTGGGAGGCTTTCAATGTTCAATGTTTTCAAGGTCAAATATTAAACTTTTCAACGTAATGGATTGGTATTCCGAAGAGTGCTCATAAAATAAATATACTAGTGAAAGAGTTAATTGAACTTCATGACACGTATTCATTCATATCTACAATAAATTGACACACCTTCTGTGACACTCAATGGATATGTTTCTTTACCATCATTAAAGAAGAGAATAATCAAAAAAATCCGTAATACAAAAATATGACGTACAAACATCAAAAAACAAAAGAAATCAATACAAACAAACTAGCGGTGTTACAATAGCACTATTTTCTCGCCTCAGAAATGGCGAAGTTAAATTGTGTGCGCAGATGATTTTCTCCCCCATACGTTACATACAGTTTTTGACTAAATAAATAAATAAATTATAATACAGCAATTTGTGTCCATATGCCCACATCTCATCCATCACTTGTAGATCTCATAATAATCGTAGCGCATTAAGCGCGAAAAGTAAGCTTAATACAGGAACATAAATTTGACAATCGAAAATACCGTTCCATTCACCAGAAACACTGCTCAACACTGAGAAGGTATTTTGATAATTTCAAACTGCCGTGTCGCGGCATTCACATTGTTGTATAGCAACCTGATAACTACTAAATGCTTCTAGCAAAATAAGTACAAAAACATTCAAACCTGTAATTTCGTAAATTTGAACAATTACGCTAAACTACTAATATATTTTTTAAATGTAAAAGTTCCTTTTTAAAGAACTGATATTTTAGAACAGATTTTATTCAACCAAAAATCCCCAGCATCAATGATATTTTTTTGCAATTTTTGAAAATACAGAGAGTATTGCTACAAACAACAATTAACAGAACCATTTAATAAAATATAAAACGAAATGTAAACAGGCAAAGAATTTGCTCTTCAAACATATTCCTGCTTCTTCACAAAATTATTTAATAAGTTAGAATTGTAAAAGATCATGCAATAAAATTTTTCAAACCTCTGTTGTTTGATAAAAACCATCAATTTGATAAAACCAACCAGGCGCAGTTTGGCATCCATGTCCTAGGACATTGTCAAAATTTCTTCAAATTCTCAATTTTTTAACTGTTTTTTGCTGCAAAGAAGCAAAGTACGCTTATAAGAGTGCATATCTTATTTTTATTAAATTTTCTGAATTTTCGAAAATTGCAAGGATGTGCTTACATATCTCATCATCACTGGTGGAGTGGCGAATAAGATAATTGATCGTGAGACCACTCGTTATTTTCGAATCCTAACCCGGACAAATATTTCTTGCGACTTGAAAACACTTTTCGGGTGAAACTAGAATTATATCACGTAAACTATTCAAATAATAAGAGGAAATACGAGCTATTGTAGCTACATTGTTTATGTAAGAAACTGAGCATTCTATTTCCAACTAAGTTGCGACAACAGGGCTTGGTTGACTAGGTTTTCCTTGTTGACCTTGTTTTCAATAGGTAATACTACCCGTAGTTCTAAGTGGTTTCAGATTTTGAGGATAACGTACTTGATGGCCCAAATATATAGTCAGTTCAAGTTGCAGGTTTACAGTCAAAATCGAATCTCTTAAAATGCAGGGTCTTTAACAACCACAATATCAACATCGTTTCCAACAATAAATGTGATTCTCAGTGTTCACTAACGTCTAATTGACCACGATGTGAAGTGAGTTCACAACATGCATATGGTAAATAATGTTATGTAATGGGCAGGTAGACGTTCGGAACTTGTAACACGAAAAGTCACTCATCGTATTTGAAAAGAACGACGATATTGCTCTTCAGAAAACAAAGCGCGGAGAAAGGAAATATCAAAGTAGTTCGATTCGGGGCCATCGATGTCGAGGAGCAAAGTAAAGAAGAATGCCAATGGAGCGTATTTACTCAAAAACTTCAAAAATGGAACAACATTAATCGCCTTCGTCGGAAGCATCTCGGAAGATTTGTGGACCGAGGACAGAATAGCCCTCGGTGAAAGGGCGATCCCCGGCGGCGGAGGCGGCGGAGGCGGCGGAGGCGGCGGAGGCGGCGGAGGCGGCGGAGACGGCGTGCGCGTAGGCGAGCAAAGCGGGGGGGGGGCAGAGGTGGGTTGGATGCAGGCACAGATGGAAGCGCGACTGGTGACGTGAAGGAATCAGAGATAGTTGCGGGTTACGGAGGCGACGGGGCGAGGACAGTCCTAGGCGGTAGGAAAGAAAAGTAGGAGAGAATGTTACCGGGGCACCCGTCGAGGGGAGGTGGGGTTGAAATCAGAAACAAAGATAAAGTCGGAGTCGAACACGGAGACAATGGGAAGGTGATAGTAGAGCAGTGATCGAAGCTAGCCGAACCGAAAGTACTTCGGGAATGGAGTCAGGGCGGTTATGGTTGCGGGGCGGAGACGGAGGTGAGGAGAAGTGGGCGGAGTTGCAGGCGCTGCAAGTGTGGATGCAGAATGGGATGGAGGCACGGCGGGGAGTGGAGGCGGAGTCGTAGTTGGGATCGGAGGCAGGGTGGGAGGCGAGGTCGGAGGCGGGGATACGGAGGCAAAGGGAAGAACTTGCGGACACGGTGACGAGAGGGGGGAGGAGTGGACGACATGACGGATGTAGGGGCAGGCAGAGGCCGGGGCGGAAGAGGAAAGGAAATGGAAACGGTAGTGGAACGACGATGGCAACAGGGCGGGGACAGACGTGAAGGCGAGGATAGGCAATAGCGAGGAGGGATCGGAGTTAAACCAAAGACAAAGGTGGAAGTAAAATCGAATGAGAAGGCGGTAGAACGGTTACGGGGGCAAGGGTGGGAGGGCAGGGTCGGCACGTGGGCAGCACGTCCACTCAATCTCACCCCACGCTGGCGCGTTCCGGCCTGCCTTTGGTCGCCGCCCGCGTCTGCAGCCACTGGGCCACTTTTCATATCGATCTCCAGGGGTGCGGCCACTCCCGCGGCTCGGAACTCCGTCGCCCGTCCAGCGGACCCTTTCGCTGCGCCATCCGCGCCGGCCTCCCCGCTTGCCACGTGCACACGGTTTCACTTATCCACGGCCAGAAAGCAGTGACATATGAGGGGGAAATAAAATCTCACGTTTCTTGAATTTCGGAAACCTTACACCACTTTTTTACTATTACTATTTTACTACGGGGATTGCAAAATAAATGTTACAAACTTCTTAGGCATGAGGAGGAGAGGATCCCTTTTCGCCAATGACCATGTGATAGGACCTTTCATATAACGAATTTACATACTGACATTTGCTTCTGATTGTTAGGCAACTCGTCAAGCGTAAAGGCAACGTAGCGGTAGGCAAGTCGTAATCGGCAGGTGCAGGAATGCCTCAGAACGTGATCTGCTAAACACTAGTGCAAGCTGATTTGCCTACCATTCAGGGACAAACGTAACATCTTTATATGAAATTCCCAACCACATCACGTTCATTAGCAAAGAGGGGTCATCTTCGAGGTCCCTACGTATACTAAGAAGGTTTTTTTATACTTATTCTGATACACGGACAAGACACCAGTACATATGAATAAAGGCAACACCACACATTTGATTTTATAGCATTGACCACAAAATGACACCCTCTGCCCTACTTCCGCAACTAGCAAAAGGAGAGAGAAACGACACGAATTCTGCTTGCATTTCTCCCCATACTACGTCACACAGATTTAACTGTTTTTGTCGTTACGTAAATAAATATCGCACAATGGGCAACGCGCAGATCGGAAACACTTGAGAGGAATGAGCTGTTCATTTGTAATGGCCACAATTATCTCTTTCGAAAGATCCCACGTCAGATGGCTTCATGTGTGCTGCGCAACCGAATGAGAAGATGCGAAATATTTGCCCCTGGATTTTGTCTTGGAGGGACGGTAGTACTAAAGGCAAAGTCTCGTTACAATACAATAAGTAGCGTATTACAAAACAACAAATTATTTCTATATTTATGATCGCCATCAATTCTATTTCGCATTTCGCATCAATTCTACTTCTTGCGCACTATTTAAAATGTTATTTATTTTTTGTTCGCTTCCTATACCACCAGTTGTACCAACATCTCCTGAGTTCTTTCAACTTGGCTGCCCGCTGAGATGGAAACTTGCTCCAAGTACAAACTCAATTTGTCAGGTGCAGACATTACTCCCTCCTCACGTAATTGGTTTGTTGGCTGGTTAGTGATTCCGGCGCGTCCACAGAGTAGGCCGTTAGTCCCGTAAGTGTAGTACATGTTTTCCCCTCGGGAGATGGCGGTGATCTTCCCCCGCTGGATGGCGAGATTCGGCGCCGACCTACTGTCGGCTAGCGGGGTTTCCTTCCACCAGGACTCTCCCTCGACCAGGACAAGCTCTAAGCTCCCGACCGGTCTCCCGGAATATGGTAGTGTAGGGCATGTTAGTGTAAGTGTGTGTGTGTGTGTAAGGAAAGGAGAGGGGTAAGAGGACAAGGAAGAGGATGGAAAGATCGCACGTGGTCCGTGGCCCGTTTGTTAGGGTACTGCTCCGCCATTCGCCTGGTGTTGATCGAAGGAACCACGGAAAACAACCGATCAGAGCAGCCGGCCGCTGGAATTCTCCTGCAGACAGCGACTGAATTCGACCTAGCTAGTGTAGAAAATCCTGCCGCCGTCAGGACTCGAACCTAGGACCTCCAGGTCAGAGGCGCGCAGTGACATCAGTTGATGCACTGAGCTACCGCTCCCGGTCCTCACGTAATGGAGGGTCATATATACCCACACTCATACGGAGAGTCAACATCAATATTTACATTCCGGAAAGTTTTGGTTCCGTTGGCAGTGGTCCTCTCCTGGCAATTACAATGGCATACAAAACACTCTTGTTCTTAATACTCTCTCTAATCTTAATATTTCATACATTCTCGAAATGGTGTTCTGCCGACTTCGGATACAGACTTACGGTGGATACTGACACATATCTCTTATTTGTAGACTACGAAGAAATACAACGCGAAACCCTTCATGACACAACCCACAATTAATTGATTTAGTACAAAAAACCTGTACGTGACGTGTAGGGGAGAAGTAAAATCTGCGCAGGTTCTTTGAGTTCCAGAATATCTTTCCCTTACTTTAACCATTAATATGAATTATAATGAATAAAAGTACTTACAAATCATGGTTAGAAACATTTGACAAGTAGAAATTTTCGCTTTTTAGTAAAAGAAAACTTATTTACATCGGTAAACGAACTACTGTTCTGATTTTTTTATATTGCTAATAAAATAGCTACCCACAGCCCCAGACTCTACTACTACCACTACTAGCAAATTGAAACTCCCCAATACAAGCGCAAACTGAAGCAACATTTATGTCCAGAAGCAAAACGAAGGGCCATTTGGTATTTTCACAATGGCTCAAGGAAACTGGTCGAAAAACTTATTGAGATGAGTCATACGTCATATGAATGGCATGTCAGGGGCCGTAGGAGTGACAACATGGGTAAGACACACTCATGCTCGTAGTGAGATGAATATTATTTTGCCGGGTAGATGTTCTGAGTGAGCATTTGCCCACTACCCGAATAGACATTTACGTTCTCCCGTTTTGATGCTCTTCAGAAAGCGTATAATTGAGTGCGTTAGTGTAATTGCGAGTTCGAACTTGAAGCTTCGTAGTCTAATATGCTCCAGGTGCGTTTAAGGGTGATAGTGAGTTTTCGATACCGGCTAAATAAACCGAGAGAGGTGGCTCAGGGTTGTTGTCTCTGCCGTTCCTCTGACCGGGAGGTCCTAGCTTTGAGTTCCGACGGTGGCAGATTTTTCAACACTAGCTAGATAACTAGGTTGAATTCAGTCGCTGTCTGGAGGGGAATTTTAGCGGCCGGCTGCTCTGATCACTAGTTTTCCGTGGTTTCTCCCATCAATACCAGGTGAATGCCGGAGCACTACCCCAAGAAATTGGCCACGGACCGCGCACGATCTTACCTTCCTCTTCCTTGTCATATCATCACTCCTTACCCACACTTGCGCTTACATGCACTGCACTACCATGCCGCGGGATTGGTTTGTAGCTTAGAGCTTGTCCCGGCTGAGGCGGTGCACCACTAGTGGGAGATAACTGGTTGAGAAAAACTCCGCTACATAACAGGAAGGTCGGCGCCGGATCTCACCGGTCAGCGGAGGGAAATCATCACCACTTTCCGAGAAGAGGAAGCACTACATTTACAGAACGAATTACAGAACGATGAATTTACAAAACGAATGGCAGTTGACGCGCCCAGAATCACTAATCAATCCAGCTAAATAAATTAGGTCCTACAAGAGTCCTTGGATGAGAATCATTCAGACTCGCAGTTATGATCGTTTTCGAGTTTGGTTACAAACAATTCTAGGCAGATGAAGCAGTATCTTTAACGAGAGCTAGTCCACACCCTTGTATTCTCAGGCCCGGGCGATGTGCGGACTTTTGAAAATCGTTAAAAAATCTCCTGATATAGTTGTTTTATACTAAGAACGTGAAATATTTTTTTTAGACGATCGAGGTTGAGAAGTTTTAGTCAAAAACTGAGGTTAAGTCAAAAAGAAGGAGATCGTGCGTATGTATAATTTTGATAAGAAATATTTTTTTCTACAATCGTATAAAAATACGTCTGTTTCAATTTATTATTTATCATCCTTACATGGGATGAACTATGCTTTTCATCCTTGTTCATGGTTTTCAAAAAACACGAGTTTGAACATGTTCTATTGGCTGCTTATTTTACGTTATGCAAAGTGCTTATTTTACGTTGCAAAGTGAGCCTTTTTTTCTTATGGCAACGTCACTTTTAAGCTGTCTTAAGAAAATACCAACTTCTCGTACACGTAGCGGTACGTAAAATCTCTCATTTGTAAGATCGTAGAATAAACCATATGTAAGCTCACAATATACGCTCTTTTTAAAACAGAGATTCCCAAAAGTTTTTTTGTTGCGTTAATGAGACTCTTAAAAGAACTGATCGAACCCCTTAAACTTTTTCTCAATAATGATCTTACAACATAATCATTACACAAATAATTTCTCACAAAAAACTTACAGATGAAAAATAGACAAATGATACGAACCACAATTTTGAAAAAAAATGGTATAGAAGATTTATGAAGGTTTGCAATCACAGATTCTAAATGATAAAGGTCCATTTTTATTAATGTCAAAGATGTAAAATTTCAAAATAGGATCGAATTTGCAATTTATTGTAGGAGATTTGTAGATTTATCACAGAAATCTATTAATTATCAATTTCATTAATTTATTTTTGTAATGAAGGTGATCTTGGTGTTACTTATAAGTTGTATATTCGATTATCGCCCTCCAATTGACCCCTTGATTAACATTGAACCCCTTCAAAATTTCATCCCTCCCCCAGGGGGGTCTATCGGATGCCGTCCTCGTCGGGAACTCCTGTTTTAAAATATCTGTTCCTCGTACGTTGCGCTCTCTGCGCTGAAATATCGTTGACCATGGCGTCGCCCGCCTGGGCTTTCGCCGGTGCGCTCGCTCCAAAGTCAACACACCGCGTCATCTGCGTAAGAAAATATTGAGGTTTCAGTGGCGGAGCTGCTACTCGGGAGGTGGGAGCCGGCTTTGCGGATAAGCCTCCGGCGCCGGGAAGCCTTCCAGTCTCGATGCCTTCTGGCGGCGCGGAGGTCTACGGATTTGGAGGGCGACAGTCGATGTGTGGGTGAGGCGGGTAGCTGGCCCACGATGTTTTTTTTTAAGAAAAAGTGGACTCTTTTTACTTGTTCGATTTGCTAGATTCAATCGCATTTAAAATTACATGTATCCAATGTCTGACGTTTTGTAATAATGCATCGTTTTATGTTAATTTATTAAAAAAACTAGATATAACTGATGGGTCTGTCACACTGAACTCATTACAGTTGCTACTTCAATGTCTAATGTTACTTCTTAGCACTGTTTAACTGCGTTTATTAAAAATTTTTTTGTTAGTCTCATAGTTACTGAATATAATGTTTCTAGTGAAACTTGCTATAAGCATCGTGTCATCCACGTTTCTTGACTCACAACAAAATGTAAATTTAAGAAAATATTAATTTTTATTTCTTTAAAGTCAAAAAGCAGTTAAAAACTGTTTGACGTACTATGGGGAAAGTGCAATCTCTGCACGGTTTCTTGAACTCTGGGATCTCTATCCTAACTCGCATACATATTAAGTTGAATTTTGAATACAGGTATCAATGAGCGTTTTTGGAAAGAATTCGTTCATTCATCACAAAACGTACAGTAATGTTACAAAACAGACGATATAATTCTATTGATCGGAGGGAAATTAAAAACGACCGATCGGAGTATCCGTCCTTTGAGGATCTCTCTCATCGAAGCAGTGAGCGGTATAGACCCAGTTAATCACAGTCTTGAAAAACCGTCATCGTGGAGATGCAATCCCAAAACTTTACAGTTTTCTAAGCTGGTTGCGAATTTCCTTTGTTTGAAGGACAAAAAATTCGACCCTTTTTTTCAATCCGGACCGTAGTAAGGCGTGTGAGAGACGGAGCAGACGCCGAAGAGGGTTCAAAGACCGAGTGTCAGAACGAATGCAACCATTAGGTATTGCTGAGAATGAGACCGTCTGCCTCTTTTAATCGGCTGCGGGTGGAATGGAAGATATTTTCGCTGTGAAGTTTGTGTCTTTCTTTCCGTTCATAACTAATCAAATAATGGATTCTGATGATCAACAAAACACATTTATCGCAAATGTAATATAATGATTGGAGAATTTGAATATAATAAAAATAAAATACACCTTTATAATAAATCAATGTTATAAATATTTATTAAATTACATCAAAGTGATAAATATGAATTTAATTATAAAGTGTGTTAACATTAATTAGTTGTAACAAAGTTAGGAACGTTAATTTTATGGTCACAAAATAACAATATAATTATTGCTTTTTACGTTTTAGTTGGTATTTGTTCCTCTTTTTCCAATTAACGAGTAGGGATTTGACCGTTCCTCTACAAGAGAACGCAGGAGAAGTTTCCTACCGCCATTTTCCGCCCCATGCAGGGCGTTGAGATGCAGAGGGGAGGATCGCCATTAGACGGAACGAGGGTGGAGACGGGGCCGCGGGCGAGGGCAGGGCGAATGGGGCGGGGGCGTCCGGGGGCTCGCTGGCGCTGGCGCTGGCGCCGGGGCGGAGGGTGGTCCGTCGGAAGGGGCGCTGGAGGGGCCACTGCAAGCGGGGGGCGCCACGTCATTCTGGGAGGAGTGGCGCCAGCAGCGATGGAGGTGGTCTCACGTGGTCGCTGGAGGCGAAGGAAGGCGAAGGAGGCACGACGATATCAAGGGTGGAAGGGTTGTAATGGAGTCTCGGGTGATCATCACCCTAGAATGATTACAGGAATTATTATATTCGGAATCTTCAGAAGTCTACTCCTTCATATTTTTTTATATTAAAGAACATGGGTGTGTTATGTACACAAAAAGACGCACGTTAACAATAACATTTATTTGATCAATCTTTTACAGCAGCGACCCGGTTACCAAAATCCAGAAGAGCAGTCAGTTGTACGAAGCCACGGTGTCCAAAAACCAGAAGTCCCACAGATATGCGCACGGTCGTCCAAATCACCAGTAGAGAGTAACAGAATAACGTAGCCGAGTTCGCACAGGATAACACCATACAAATAGTCACTACCGGATCACACTTCAGAACTGCCTCTCTGGCCGGCGCGGCCGGTTAAGAAGCACGCCGCGCCGTAGCCTCGCCTCGGGGCTGCCGTTCCGCCTGCCGGCCGCTCACGTCCTATTGGCCGGCCCCCATGCCGGCCTGTAGCCCTGCTGCCTTCGGAAGTCTCCGTCCCGCGCTGCCGATTTGGCGCGCGATATGAGTCTTCATATATCGCCGCAACAGGGTGAATCAAGAAAATAGGGATGTATATATATGTAGAAATAGATACCAACTAATTTTTGAATTATTGGGCGAAAAATGAAATTTTTTAATAAATAATTCAATAACTTAATTAATTACTCATAAAAGCTAATGAAGAATTGCATATATTAAGTTAAAACGTTTGTATGCCACTATACATATAATAATTTCTATGCAAAAATAGACTAGTTGTTTCCACTAAATTAATATTTAATTAATCACTTAATATTGATTACTTGATACCCACCAAATGCATCCGATTTTTAATTTTTCCTGTGCTATCTTAATATTCCGGATTATTTTGCTTAACACTTAATGCAAAAGCAATTTGAACGATACGAAAGAGCGCCCATCTGAAAGTTCGAACATTACCTTCTTCTGCCTTCAAATGGCGGCCAATGCAGAGGGAACAGTTAAAGCGCCTCACGTGTACAATGCAGATGGGGGCCAAGGAGTACCAATGGTAGACTAAGACCCAGTTGTACGAACTCGGAATAAAGACGAGATAAATTTTATTCCATGGATAAAGGAAAACCCGGTTGTACGAAAGGAGAATAGTGCTTATTCACGGAATAAACTAATGATAAACTATTCCACTGTTTTTGCGGAGATATTCAGTGAATAACGTGAAATAACCTCAAAAGTAGAAGCTGCAGTGTGAATGCGTGTACTGTGCGCAGCTGTAGAGCAATATGTAGCAATGGAGTTTTCAGATAGCAATGATGAATTCTTGTTTCGGGTGTATTTGTCTTCGCGAAAACGAAGGTGGTTTCGTTCCAGACCCGATTTATTAAACGAATACGACGATGACGGGTTTTTAACGAAATTTCGTCTATTCAAATCTACAGTGCTAAGAGTTTTGGATCTTGTGAAGTATGATTTGAATCATTAGACAGAGAGGGAAATATACATTTTATATTTGTAGAGTGTATATATAAATAAGTGATATTTTTTGATTAGAAGATATTTTGTATTTTTTATATAAGATTTTTTTCTTTGTTATGAAGTATTTCTCAATAATTTTAATAATTTAAATATCAACCAAATAAGTAAATAGTAGAAAAAATTAAAATGTGACATTTTTAATAATCTCTTATTAGCAAAGTTCGAATGACTGTACTACATAATAAGTGTTGATAATAGACATTGTTATGTACAAGAGGATATCTTTCTGCTTTTCATTCTTGTATGTTTGGTTCCATGTGTGGTTGATCAACTAAAAGCAAAGAGTGTAACAATAATTATAGTTTAAAGTGAAATATATTTTTCATGTCACAAGTTGGAGAAAAAATTTCAAATATGAATTTTTCAACACAATATGCTATAGCTCATTTTTCAAAACAGGTTGATTAAAAAATATGTGATTTTTATGACACTTTTGCACACAGACGAATTTGGGTGATACTTGTGTTATGTTAATTTATGAAAACCAAGTTCAAATTATTTTTTATTCAATGGTTAATATCTTTAATTGCTTCGGAACTATTGCAATTTCAAGGAGGAACTTGAAGGTTTCAAATCGGAACTTTCAACACACAAAATCGCACAATTCCACCAGGACGCCCAAATGTAACACACACGTTCACAAGGAAACACGGCGATTCGAAATTCGCGGAAACAAAGCAAAAATGAGCAAAACATGAGAAGCAAAGAATATGTATTTCAACAAAACACTATCGAATGCAGTACCAACTTTCTCTTTCACAGACGCCTCTTCGGATAAACACGGGATAGTTATCCCCGGAATAAAATTAACTCGTACAACTGGACGAGGTGTTTATTCTCGGAAAAAGCAATTCTAGAAATAGCTATTCCTGAAGATATCTCTACATCATACAACCGGCTCGAAAACCGATACGAAGAAATCGAGGGAGGCCGAAATTCTCGTGTGAATGCTGGGGGTGGAGGATGGTAAGGGTAGACGTTAGCCGACGATGGCGGTGGAGGTGCTAGCGTGGACGCTGGCAAACGATGGATGAGCCGTGTATTGCATGAAGTGGAGGACACAGAATCATTCTATTTATTTATATACTTATTTAATTTTTATTTATTAATTTATTGTAAAAACAGTAAAATTGCATGTAAGGTGTGGGAAAGAAATATAAATCTGCGTACGTTTTTTTGACCTCCAGAGTCCCTAACCCCACTATTACTACACATAGTTGAATTATGGAAATAAGTTCTCACAGGAAACATGCCTATAAGTACTTACAAACTAGTTGATAAATTGATGAGCTACTCGGAAAAAGAAGCGTTGGTCCAAAAATCCAATTTGTAGGAAATGAGAAAAAACCGTCCACCTTCCTAACTCAGCAAGATGTACGGAATTTTATATTGTACAGGAATATTTACACAGAATGAAACATAATAATGCAGTTACAGTTTAAATGACGAGTAAATTAAACAATACATTACACAAGTTACAAGAAAAAGAAAAATGGACGAAAGTTATTTTTGCCTGAAAATTACAGATTTCGAAAATATAACATTTTCTATTATGCACATATTATCGCAACAAGGTCCCAGAAACTCGGTACAAGAAAATTAAAGGTCTTTTATATATTACATTGTTATTCTTGCATACAATGAAAACAACTGAAGCTCTACGAAACACTTTACCAAGTGCTTTTAATACAAAGAGTATTAAAAAGAAACAGGCCGGACGCCTAGGAACAAAAACCAGTACCTGTATGTCAGAAGTAATGGCCCATCTGTTGAGGCACTTGTTTCATTGCGATACAAGGCAGTGAATGTCTGTCTCGTATAATTCCCGGGTGCTGCATTGTGAACGAGTTCCTCACATACTGCTTGACGTCGTCGTCCGAGGTAAATCGTTTACCCCTCAGGGCCTTTTTTAGGGGATCAAATATGGCGAGTTCGCAGGGAGGCCTGTCTGGACCGTACGGAGGGTGACCGAGAACCTACCACGTGAGTTTCTGCAAGAGTGTCTCAACAATCAGTGGGAGAAGTGCCTCAACAATCAGGGCAAATACTTCTAATATATAAGTACTGATTATTGTTACTAAGCCTTCGGCTCGTTTCTTTTGGAATGCTCCTTATATACTCTAGATTAACTATAACCGGCAATAAACGCAACTACTGGGAAGAACTGCTGAAACTGATCATTCATCACACTCACTGCTCTTAGTTTCATTTGTTCAGGACTCTGTTTACCGGAAACACTTTGGAGATATTATATTCTTTCAGAATTACCTATTTTTCTTTGGTCGTTTTCTTTGTAACTCATGCATTTTAGGCCGAGTCGATTTTATCCTCTGATAAATAAAAGTTCACAGTATAAGGTGGCATCAATAACTCCATTTTCTCAATTTTGGACTAATGCTGTTTTTTCGAGAAACCCTTCAAATAATTAGAGGTAATACAGAGAGGACTACGTTGGTGTGTTTTGTGTAAGCTTGAAATGTCTCATCCTGTACATAGAGGTGATTGTAGAAAGGGAAGAAAATTTCTATGGGGATAGTTTTGTAGTATATTTCTATGAGTATATCGGGATTTCGGGGTTAATCACTATGCAAATCCACTCTACAGGAAGATTTCAACCATTTCGCCTTCTGTATCGTTGGTTTGAAGGACTCATGAAGTGATGCGAGGGAGTCACTATTCTTTCGGGAAGTGTCCACACAACTTGGATTCACACTACGTGACGTTCATTAGTTTGCTTGTCAACATCGAATACATCTGATCGTGAACATAATCAGAGGGTACTTTTATTACAGGGTCACAATTTGTGCCTTTATGAGTCAATATCAACACTCTACCCTCTGAAGTCGCCCAGCAGTCAGAACCTTAAGTCAAAGAGATAGAGAACTTACAAGTTGCACAGTATTATCGTGTGCACAGGAACCACCTCTCTCTCTCTCTCTCTCTCTCTCTCTCTCTCTCTCTCTCGTAATCGTCCACTCTGACTTGATTCAAGAAACCATATGTTCATTAGTGGCAACTCGAGTGGGAATGTGAGAATGCTCTCAATTACGAGAATAATTTTGTCTGCCAAGGTCTCTTGTCTCTCGTGTTCACACGCGCTGCCCAATAGTCAACTCGAGATCCTCTCTCTTCAAAGGCCCAGAGAACGCGGACCTGGACACTCTGGCAGCACCGAGAGGCCCAGGCACGGGAGGAGTGGAGTGTCCTCTGCACGCCGCGGAAGTCACAGGTGGTGAGGACACGAAACAGCTTTAAGCTCCCAAATTGTCTCCTCAAATGTGGGCTACGAAGTGCAGCGCATTTGAGGACAGGACAAGAAAGAGGAAGAACATATTGTGCGCGATCCATGGCCAATTTGTTGGGGTACTGCTCCGGCATTTTTGTGGTATTGATCGGAGAAACCACGCAAAACCACCAATCAGAGCAACCGTCGGCTAGACTTCTCCTCTAAGCAGCGGCAAAATGCGACCTAGTTATCTAGTGAGAGTCGAAAATCCTGCCACCGTCGGGACTCAAACTCTAGGACCTCCCGATCAGAGGTACTGTAATGACATCAGTTGATGCCATGAGCCACATCAGCCGGTTTGAGTTTGGAAGGGTGGGAGGGTAAGAGGGTGGGAAGAAAGAAGTATGAGACTGTAGGAAGGTGGGAGTGACTGAGGGTGGGAGGGAGAGTGCAAGTGCTGGAGACTGGGGTGGTGGCGTTCGGTTCGCGGCGAGTGATGCTTGATGAAACGCGAGGGATCTTCCGAAGTGCGGCTGCCCGGAAAATCCGGACACGGCCAAATGGAGAGGCCTTGTAACTTCGTTTGTCAGAGACCCCTCGTTCAGAACGACGGAAAGCTCTAAACGATATCATACCCTCCACGTGTCTAATCAAATCTAAAGGACGCTGGGAACACTGGACCGTGATCCGGAAAATAGCGGTTTATCATAACACAATTTAAAGTTTAGGTAAATGTACCTTGACTTAAAAATTTAATTATTTGAAGAAGTAAAGGAGCAATTCAATAGTAGGAATAAAGTGTGAAAAATCGCTTTCGAATAATGAATAACAACCGTTTTCGTTAGTCTTCGAAAGATGTTCGTAATTTTGTTGTAATGATGCTTACTACTTCTCAAAATGATTCTTTTAAAAGAATATCTATAATAACGTGCACATTTAATTGATATTTAGGAATAATTATTTTATTGATGAAAACATACTGATTCTTTTCATGAAAATAGGGAAACTGTCCTTGTAACGCTTGGACGATTTTTAAGGAAAGTGAATTCTTGAATTTTTCTAAAATGTCAACATTATTTGGATACGAATTCTGAACACCAAAATTGTTATCTACATAATATTTATATTGCATACATTTGGCATACAGAAATGGAATATACAAAGTGCCTTTGCATTATTTTATGTTAAATCCACCATACATATTGGCGTTATTATGTAGTTTCATTGATCCATTCATCCATTCTTGGGTTATTATTTATAAAAATTATATCCTACGAAATTTCCTTTTAATTAAAAGGATTACTAAATATAGAGTGAAAATATAAATAATATTTTCTGTAGTGAAAATTACTGGTGAAAGTTTCTGAGCGCGCAGAAAGACATTTTTGAGTTATGAAAGAGGATTAATGGAAGAGTATTGGTTAGACAGATTAAATATTTACTAAAACTTGTGTGTTCAGTTACCAAATTAAAGCACAATCCAGATATCGACTTAAGTAGTACAGTATGCTATTTTTACCATGAATATGACAAATGTTTATGATAATTACGTTTTACTAAACTATAAACTCATAATGTGAAATTCAAATAATTTGTGGATATATTTTGTCGACAATTTGTCGATATATCGTATGTTGGCTCAAAGCCAATCAGAGCTAATTTTGGTGCTGTCACGGAAACATGCAACTGAATTACAATGATGATTTAATTTCATTAAAGTGCACAAATGAAAATATACAATCATTTTTGGGATTAAAGGGATATCGTTTTATAGCCATCAAGCCTGTGTAGATTCCTGATCGGTAGTTTTCCGTGGTCTCTCTGATCAACTCTAGGCAAAGGTTGGAGCAATACCCTAAGAAACGGACCACGGACCGCGCGTGACCTTTCCTTCCTCTCCCTTCTCCTATTCTCACCCGTACTTACTCACACTAACAATTACATGCACTACACTACCACACGTCGAGAGCTTAGAACTTGTCGCGGCTGGTGCAGTCCTCCTCTGGTGGAAGATGCCAGGTCGGGGAAACCCCGCTAGCCAACGTGTAACACGGCGCCGGATATATCCATCTAGCTGGGATATATCATCTAGCTCTGCCACCACCCAAGAAAAACCATGCACTACACTTACGAAACTAATGATCATAGCAGTTGACGAGCCGAAAACACGAAATAATCAATCAAAATAAATAAATAATCAATCAAACAAGAAATAATCAATCAATCAAAATAATCATCAATATCTACGCTTGAACCTCTTCACCTATAATTCAAAATTCTTCACGTCATAGTGGATGTCCTAATTTTTTTCCTTTTGTACTGGATTGTAGAAAATGACATTTTCTGGCATGAGCATTGAAATATACTCGGAGTTACTTTTTGTATGCAGAATGTCTCAGAACAAATGTTTTCAACTTGTAGGGCATGTAGGAGGATCGAAGATGATCATTTTTTGCCAATGAATGTGTTGCGGGAAATTTCATAGAACGAAGTTACACATGTGGCATTTGCGCCTGATTGCCAAACTACTCGCCTTGCTTGGCTTTGACTGCGTCAGAATAGGTATCTGCAACACATCATCGTAAGATGTGTTGCCTACCAATCAGGGGCAAATGTCACATTTGTAACTTCGTTATATGAGATGTCACTATCCATGTTTATTGGCCAAAAATGACAAAATTTGATTCCACTACATTCTAAAATTTTGAAACCTTTATTTCTAGTCTTATTTTCTGGAACTAAATACTATGTTTGATTTTTAAAATGTAAATTGTCAGGGAATTGTATTATATAATATTATTTAATTAATTAACTTTTATTTCATGCATACAAAGAATATTGCATATTAAAAACAAATTTACGAAATACTTAGAACAGAGTAAACTTTTATTGCTCAAAAGGAATTCCAGGGAACAACTCAGTAATGTCTTCAGAGATCTGTCAAATTGTAAACTACTTCCTTTTTCGAGAAGCCATTAAGGGGAGTCGTAAAGTCTTATCTCTCACATATTAATTTGGATAAAAATTCAACTCATTATTTGAGAAATGATTCTGCTTACTGCTGTAAAATTCCAGAAAGAGCATTGTGGAAATGGTGTAAGTAATTGCAAGGAGATTTACATAAATTGAAGAATTGTTTTTGATTTTTTATAACATATTTGAAGTAAAAGTCAAATTTTTTACATTATTTTTTCTGTTATATTTCGCAAATATCCTAAAGAATAAAACTTATTGTACTCATTTCCTACTATATATTGATTATTAATTGATCTCCTACCAAAGTTTGAAGAAAATGTCACAAAAAGTTTCACAAAAATAGGACAATAGTGTTCAAAAATGTCATTTTTCAGAAAGTCGCAGTTAATCCTTCTACGAAAACACTCACCTTGGCATGGCAACAAATAAACAAAACACGTTTCCGGCGTAAATAAGAAATAAAGCTTTCCAGTTCAACCAATATTAATGAATGAGTATTTCCCTAGCTTTTGGTGAAAAGCAGAGCTCTCTAGTAGAAATTGGTAGAAGATAATGTAAAGAGAATGTAAATTGTTAGAAGATAATTGTAGAAGATAATGTAAATGAGAGTCTTATAACCAAAATGACTTGTCATTTTGACATATGCAGTTGAAGGAAAAAAATAACAAATACATGTTAAAATAGCGTATTTTACCATTTTACAATAATGTATATATCATTTTAATAGGAAAACATTAAATATTTAGAAAATTTTAAAAACACAAACACTTTAAAAAAATCAGATTTTTTTCTTTGTGAATCCCCTTAATCTAGCGATCTATTTTAGGAGCTTGACTGCTGGTCTGCCCTGCCGGTATGTCCCGCAAAACGACGGTTCCAAAAATAAGAGAGGAAGTGCGCGGCTGTCGCGGCACGCTGTCCATCGCTTTTGCAAACGACGGACGACCGCGCTGCCACAAGGGATAACCGCACCGCTAGGCTTTGACGAGTAATCCCTCCCGATATTCTTGTCGCGGCAACGTAAATATTTAAAGCGCGTGCAAAACGAGCTGTTTGGTTAGCCTGGACGTCGTCGCATACATCGACATCGGCGGCGAGCAAAGAAGGAACGAAGAGATGTGCCGAAACGACGCGGCCGGTCGGTGACGTGGTTTGAGCATCAGTCTCTTTGAGTGCTCTAGATCTAGAAGTTCTGCCACTCTTAAAGAATGCACGAGCATTTTTTATTATTCAATTTTGACTACTGTTATAACAGACGTTAGTCAGCGATTTTGCCCCTAATGTTCATCGCTTTAAGTGATATCATTTTTAATTGCTCGTCTAACTACGACGTAGTGAGGAGCAAGTATTGAAATACAGCTCCAAAAATGGACTATTTTTTGCAGAAAATTGAATATTTTCAGACTCTGGTATTGATAACTTGGACGAATCTTGTTCCTATACGTAGTAAACTACTTCCTCCGACTCGATCAGTAGTCAGATTCCACGTTTTGTGGGTACTTGATACCAAAAAAATCGATTGACGGCGAAACATCTATTTTACTCTCTGTCCGTCCGTCTGTCAGTCCTTCCGTTTCGTCCGTCAGTCTCTCTGCCTGTCTGTATGTCCGTCCATCTGTTTGTCCGATCCCCTGTCTCTCCGTCCGTCTGCCAGTTCGTGCGTCCATGGTCAACGTCTATTTTTTTCTTCCCAATTCCTAACATAAAAATAAATTACAAAAATTCAAACTGTTTCTTCATTTTCAATGAAAAAGTTTGTGATTCTTATACAGTATAAACCCACTGTAAGAAATTCACTTATTCTACTTTACTGTAGGGTTTTAGGGTCAATTTTCATTGCAGACCCTGACATTTACTGCATTATCTCACATATCTAGTTGTTTAAATTATATAATTTCGTCACTTTCGTAAACAATGCGTTTAATATTCTACCCTGACGGTTGTACATGTATGAACAACCATTATATTATGTAGTGACAACAAATGTTGATATATAAGAAACTTTTTAGTACCTTTGTCATTCCATTCTTAAAAATATAACATGTTATTTTCTACCATTGAACACCGTTGATAAGTTCAAACGGTATGAGAATGGGAAGACACTCTGATGGCCACGGTTAACATTTAATCCTTCCTTATTCATATCAGGAAAGAAAGAAATTCAAAAGAGGTCTTACTAATTTTTCCAAATGAAACCAAAAGGGAGGGTATGGAATAATGGGGAGCGTACGGAACGAAATGTGAGCTACTACAGCACTTGCTGGCTCTTCCGGACAGGGGTCAGCAGAACGCGAAACCCAGTGATTCCAACACACTCAAAAAATGGTTTTGAATGTGTTTTTGAGAACATTTTTATTATAAATTAACGTAAACAGAAATTATGCGAAAACTACTCGTTTTTTCAAAAATTTCTGCATTATAATTTTTTAAAGACCTAAGTTTTTTAGAACAGATTTCAGAAACATGTGAAAGTCTCACCGTGACAAGTTAAGACTAGAGAAACACTTCACCAAAACTGTGCCAACATGGTCTGAATTTCCGCTGCAGTATTTGGTCGTGTATTCAAGAGCACCACCCCAGAAGATAGAAGGTTGGGTATTCTCGAACAAATTGCATTGTGCAATCGCTTCAAGGTACTTCAAGGTACTTCAAGGTACAGAAAAAAGAAGAATTGATTATCTATCAGATACGAAGAAATCAATCAATAGGGTTCGTTGATAATCTGCAAAACGTCAAAGAAAGGCCAAGAAAAGAGAACATTTTTGTAATAATCTGAACCAATCTGCTTTTGTTTATTGGAGGGGACCTTAATGCTTCGATGTTGGCTTTGTCTTTTGCTCTCCAGTTGAAAAGGGAAGTACCTCGATTCATCCGCCTATTACAAAACTCGACAAAGAGTGTCATCCACACAAGAACACAATAGATTCCGGAATAGCAACCCAATTTGGAAACTATTCTGATCCTGTATGATACTATCAGGACTTTTTCATGATGAGAGTCAGTTTAATACAGAATTTGATGCTCACAACCCCAAGAGATCCATTTACATTTTATCCACAAGTATAGTGCATTATTATGGCATTAACGGTTAAAAATACTTCATGTCCTCAACATCATCTTTCGTATCCTATGCTCCTGCTAGGGGAGCGACAACGGAAGTGAGCTGGTCCAGAGCAGCAGCAAGGTTGACGCACGCCAGCATAGAGTTAAGCAAGAAACGCACAGGCGAGCCCGGTGCGTGTGGGACACAGTGGGTCAAAACGCTATCCAAAGAGTATGACATCGCATGCCATATTACCTTGATTTCGAAACAATTTTCAAAGAACAAACTTTGAAAAAGATGTGCAGTGTACAAATAAAAAAAACTGTACATACAATGTACATGTCCGGTCTGGCTTTTAATTTTTTAATGTTCTTATTTATTTCTAGCTTTGAGTTTTGTTGTGAGAGATGTCATTTATAAATGATATTCACCTATTGTACACGCAGAAAAAAATAATCACGAAAAGGTTTCGTTTCTTTGCTACCTTTCACCCAGTTTCATAAAGAATGCAATGGAATTCTCATGTTCCGTTTTGCTATGGTTTTTACGTAGTCATTCTATGAGTAATATATGGCTACGAAATGCACAATTTCGTTTATAATTAACTGCGATTTTGAAAAAGCATTTATTATATCAGTGCCAGTTTCCAAAACGTTATGTATTTTGAGTAACATGCATTATCCATCCATTTGTTGTATATACAAGTTTTGCATTATCTATTTCTCGGTCCATTTCGTTAGAAGAAAATTATCAAAACAGGTTATGAAAAACGCACCAGAAACATTCTTGCTAACAACAGAACAGGAAATTCAAATTAGTTGGTCACATCGTTAAATACAATATTTTTCGCAAATATATATGGAGGAGAGATCTTATATCACAAAACAAAACGGTACTCCCAGGCAAACATTTTAGAAGAAATTAAATGAAAACGGGAATTCAAAATAAGCAAAATACGAAAACGTACACAAAATAACGAGATGTATGTCTTCAGTGACAAGGCGGCAGCCTTTAGATATAGATAGATGCGTTCATTTCTGAGCAATGTGCGGCGTGGGGAGATGTGGCACTGCGTGGCTGCCCGCTAACCGCCTCCCTCCCCGCCCCCTCCCTCGGCCGCAGACACAGACCAGATATTTTCGGTGGGCGCGAACCGAAACACCACCGCTGATGTAAATCCGTCCGATTTACGATTTGGAGAACTTTAATTGCTGCACTTTGCGGTCTGTAGAAAAAACACGCAGGTTTCTTGAGCCCGGTTCCTAACGCTTCGCCCTCCTGCCACCCCCGCCGCCGCCGCGCCGCCACCCCGCCGAGTTGCCCAAATCCCGCCTGCGCCTGTGGTTTGGGGGAAAGAAGCAGGGGAACGGGGACGGGGGCAGGCGCCCGGATCCCCGGAGAGGGGCCTTGAAAGGCAAACAGGGCGCAGAACGTATACACCACCGCGGCTGCGGTTACCCATAAACCGAGCAGCCGGGCGAAAATACGCCGGCTGACAGAGCGGACAGGACCGTGTCACTGACTGCGCGCGGAACTCTTCGCATTGCTACTGCTCCTTCCCCCGTCACGCCCCGCCCCCGCCTCCCACTCCCCTGTCCCCCACTGCCGCGCCGCCATCGCGCCCGCGCGCTCTTCAGCCCGCCCGGATTAATGACGGCGATATAAAAAAAGGGGTAAACAATTCATCATGCAGCTGTTTAGCCAGGTGGAGACCGCCGCCGCGCCTCGGCTCGCGTCGGCTCGTTCCGGGGACGCGCCGGCGTTCCGCGCGACATCTCGGAGGAGCGCTTGGAACTACGAGGCGGCGCCCGCGGAGCGGCGGCGGCAGGCAGAGGAGGAACGCGGCGGGTCTTCGGCCCGTCCTCGTATCCTTTCCCGGCCCCGTCATCCACCCCGCTGCTCTTCCGCATTGCGTAGCAGTCCACGCAGCTGGGGCTGCCGCCCGCACCCGCCGGCCCGGAGACCGGGGAAGCGGTGGGGGAGGCGGCGAATCTTCCACAGCCAAATCTGCCTCGTGCGAGTACGATATGAACGTAGGACTCTCCGGTCGATTTCGCATCAACGCACGGAACATTGTTTTCATTCAGATCAAGGCATCAAACACATTTAAATAACGTTCGGATTTCCGTTTTTGTTTACAAAATTTTCCGTTTTCTTACTCTTTACTAAAAGATTGCTTTTTATATGTTACTTCGTTTGAACAAAATATTACCAATGAACGGGACTTCTAATTTTGAAAAGTGAAAGAAATTTTCTCGTTAGACTGAGGAATCCGATAAAACCCGACAAAATCATGTAATGTCGAGATATTTGAAGGGGAAAAAACACTGCACGAAAACTCAGACATTTATTCTTTATATTGTGAGTCTTTTCTTGAACCGTGCAGAGGAACACTTTGTTCGAAAATAATGGTCTTTTAGAAACTTAACTTTAATATAAATATTTAAAAAATAAGTTACGATTCCAGCAAAATCTTTAATGAAATAACGTGATTCGATCTCCCAATTGAATTGGTTTTTACCAGTTACGATTTCGAATTGACGTCTTCGTTAAAATATAAACAGCTGAATTATGAAGGCGATACAAGGGGGGGGGGGCTTTCCAACTACCTCGATTCACACCTATGGGATGGGTATTTGCTCTAGTCCAATTACCTTTTATATCTTATTCTACACCTCTTCGTCTTATATCTTTATTTGCAATCACGAAGACTGTTCTAGAAATCGTCTCCTTCCTTCTACGTATTCATGAGACTGAAATGGGACGCGAGCTCGTTCCTTCTGCGACCTTTTGCTACTCGGAAGAAAACAAGGTTAGAGTATGGACGCATCAGTCAATGTACCTTTCCAATTCTAACAGAATTCTGATGGCAAGCCAGAGTCCAACCTGATCTGCAGCGCCATAAAAGTCGAAGAGGAAGCATTATGGAATTTGCTTGCAACGTAGCAGTAGCACTACACATAATTGTTTAGATAGGTAAATGGACATGTCTGGAAAATAATCAAGAGGAGCTTGCGTCAGAAATGAAAAAAAAAAGATAACAAAAAAATGGATACACTTTGGAAGCCTCATGGCTCGTTGTATAATCCCTAAAGTAAACTTCCCTCCTTCTGGACTCACCGTTGTATTTTTACGGTAAGCCAATGTAATTGGAAGTAGTCCATCCTTTTGTGTGTTCGAGGTTGGTATTTTTCTTCGAAGTATGAATTACCAAGAGCAACAATTGCAATAATTTAGAATGATAAGGTACTGTTTTCAGTTTGTTTCACACTTCACTGCCCTGTATCACCAAACATTTTTTGTTTCTAAATATTCGTGCATATGAAGAAAGAATTTCAAAAACCCTCTAGAATACGCTGTTCCAATCACTTATCACCCGATTAAGGAAACAGCATTTTCTAATGTCTGCCATTTGCTTCTTTCATTCAATTTTGTAAAGATGATTTATTTTAATTGTAGATGGTTGTTCAATGAATTCCACTCCTTGCTAGATCGCCCGTGGAAGTTTTGAATGGAACGCAAATCCTGATCTCCATGTGATTCTGAAGTCTCTCAAGAAGAAGCTCCGAACGTGCTCTGATTACTTCATGAAACATTTTGTATCTGTCACTGAATTCTTTTTAGATCGTCTCTTTGTCCAACTTACGGGACATATTCAGGTTATGACATTACTAGTGAGCGAGAAGGTATTTAATGTTTCCGGGTGTGTCAACTACTTTGATCATTTGTCACGTGAGTGTTGTTCATGTTATAGCCAAGAGAGGGCGGTGTTGCTTCCACGTTGGAATCTCAGATCCGGCGCCGAATTACCGAGTGGTAGTTTTGTGCATGGAAGTTTAAGTGTGGGTGTGTAAGACGAGAGGTGGAGATAAGGACGAGGTGGGGACAAGGACAAAGAAGGAAAACTCGCCTTCGGTCACTGGACCGTTTGTTAGAGTATTGCTGCGGCATTCGCTTGGTACTGATCAGAGAAAACAGAAAACTTTCGATCGTAGCGAACGGCCGCTCGAATTCTTTAGCCAGCGGGCAGTTTCCGCTTGGTTATCTATTCACTTTCGAAAATCTGCCACGGTCGGTACGCAAACTCGAGGATCTGTCAGACACTGCAGCAGCAACGGGTAATGTCACTCAGCCATCTAATAGTGATATTTCTAAAAGGACACTTCATTTTTGTTTCACGAGCAAACGATTTATCTGGATTTAACTTCCGAGCACAGATGCAGAACATGGCGAGTCGGTTTGCTGAGGCGGTGGGAGTGCGCACCGGCTCCGCGAGCGAGGATATTTATCCCTTGTCTTTCGTGTGTGTTGTTTTGTGTCAGCGAGGGACGCATGTAGCGCGCATCCCGCAACCAAGAAACCGATATGTGTTTTAGTGTCCATTGTTTGCCCAGGGTAGCCCTTTAGAAGGTGTTGACACGAAGTTGAGCTACCAAAAGCAATAAAAAAATTATTGCTTTGTATAATGTAAACATTTTTTCGATATCATTATTCACCAGAAATTTGCACACAACGCAGGAAGCTAATTCGTGTATGTATGTAAATGAATGAGTGCAAAAAACCGCCTTTGTAATATTCAAAATTTCAGAAAAACAAACTATTTTCACGTATATCTCCAAGACAAAATAACAATAGAAATAAGATGGTATCATCCTGAAAATACCGAATCCGGCTTAAGTGTTCTACTTCTTTGCAAACCGAAAGTACCCAAGTGGAAATTTCCCGCGTAGTGCCGATACTGATAAACGGCGCAAGCTTGAGCCAGCACTAGCGAACAACAGTGGGTAATCAGTACTGTCGCAGCGCTGGTATATTTTGTAACCGTTGAGATGCCGATGTTTGGTAATAAGTACTGGCGCAATACTGCTTAATTTCTTGAACAGTGCTTGGGCCAGCACTGGCGAACGACAGTTGGTAATCAGTACTGTCGCAGCGTTGGTAAAATTTTTAACCTTTCACATGCCGATGCTTGGTAATAAGTACTGGCCCAGTACTGGTTAATTTTTCGAACCTCTTAAAATGCTGATGCAGAACAAGAATATACACTGTACACTTTAAACATGCGTGTAAATTATTTTAAAGGTATTTATTTATTACAATTATTATATTTTTATTAACGCATAGAAACGTTGTTTAGAGAAGATTAACAATTTTAATGTAATAAAGTAACTGCTACTCTGTAGCCGGTTACAGTGGTATACATACATTTTGTAATTATGTTACTAATAGTAAATTTCTGCATATTATTACTACATTTTTCAATGAGCATCAAACCAATTTCTCGGGAAGATAACGGAAATTGAAATACATCACCTGTGATTTTGTACACTTTTCCGGAGATGAAAATATCCGATTTAGTTGAATCTTCTCGAGTATAAAAGTAGATGCTTTTAATTCGCAAAATACAATCGTTCTGCAACAGAACAGTGTTATCAGGGTGACGTGATGTGTAAGTCATGTCGTGAATTTTTACTTCCTTAATTATTGTTTTATCTTCAAGAACGTCTTTTATTACACATTCTGGAACGATGCTTTTTCTTTACACTTTAAAAATAAGAGGATAACGACTTTTAATTGAATCAACATTGGTTTGTTGCATTTCCAATAAGCGCTTTGAAATTTATCCAATTGGATTGTACGGTGTCTTTACAAGTTTCTGTATAGACCATATGCAGTCTTCCAATGGAAAAGCAGAATACTCAAATAATGGTCCACGCATACTTATCACATCGTCAGGAATGTGAATAAGATTATGTACATTTATTGTAACTGAATCCGCACCATAAATCTCCGAAAATTTAGAGACAAATTTACGTAATAAAGCCCTACAGTATTCTGCTCGGTCCAAATCAGCTGTGCTTTTGTTCGCAAGCAAGCGACAAGAAGTGAATAGCAACATTAGGTGTTTGAACTCATCAGTTGATAATGTAAATTTAAAAAATAATCCAAAACAATAAAATAAAACGAAGCGAAACTGTGTCGCCTTCCAATTCACTACGTCAGAAAGATGAAATTTTTCCTCTGGAATTCTATGGGCACGCCAGCCGAAATCTGATCAAGATGTTGTTGTAAAATGATTAAATTATTATCTGATTTTGTAATTATTTTTTCTAGTAAAATACGCGGGACGCCTATGCAAAGTAAATGCATTGGATCAAGAAACATATCGTTTATAACATTTAATCCAACGATATCTAACAACGGAGAATCTTTTCTCGAATGATGCAGGGGTTGCGCCTTGGTTTGAAACGATTCGTGAGTGGGCGTTGGACAATTCAAATCAATAAACACCCGTTTACGAAGGTCGTTTGATAAGTCTGGTAAATTTCTATGAAAGAGCGCGCATTGTTGTTAAACATGTGCATTTTTAGAAAGAACGATTCTTTGTAGACAGCTGTTTGACTTTTTAAACAAATACGACGCGTAGTTAATTATTGGCAACCAGCTGAATGCGTGATTTTGACGTGCGGCGTAGAAGATGGAGAAAAACGAGTTTCGTGCTGTGATTAAACATTTTTATTTGAAGGGCTGGAGAGCATCGCAGATCAAAAATGAGTTAGATGAAGTACATGTAAACTCTGCGGCAGCATTGAAGACAATTTACTTCTGGGTTAATGAGTTCAAACGTGGTCGCAGAAGCACAGAAGATGAAGTCCGCTCTGGCCGGCCAGTTGAGGTCACCACACCGAAAACCGTGGAAAAAGTGCACGATCTGGTAATGGAAGATCGCAGAGTGAAAGTGCGTGAGATTGCTGATGCTGTTGGCATCTCAACTGAAAGAGTGCACTTCATCTTGCACGAAAAACTGAGCATGAAAAAGAACGGGATAGCTAAAGTCCGAGTTGTATGATGTCTTTTGTATAACCATTATTATTATTATTATTATTATTATTATTATTATTATTATTATTATTATTATTATTATTATTATTATTATTATTATTATTATTATTTTATAACCATATATAAATGTAGAGAAAATACATATTATTTCAGTTTATTTATAATACGTATATAATTTTTTACTATCACCCTATATATTAATTCTTATAGTGTTGTACCCTGGTAAAATAAAAGTTTGAAAAAAGTCTGAAATGTACTAAAAATTCTGAAATTTATGAATTATTAAAGCACTTCAGACTTTTTCAGATTACCATGGAATGAACGAAAAGTTAGTACTGGCTTTGCACCATCCGCCATGCATCCACAGTCAGTACTGGCTTCACACCATCGGCCATGCATCGACAGCCAGTACTGGCATTGCACCACTGGCCAAGTACCGGCAGCCAGTACTGGCTTTGCACCATCGGCCAAGCATCGACAACCAGTACTGGCACAAAGTAAATTGGCGTTACACCTCCATTACCGCGCCAACGGTTGGTCACCAACGGTCGAGCACTGTTTGCCAGTACTGGGCCTTTACTGCGCCAATTTCTAATTTCCACCTGGGTAACTGCATCGAGATTTTTTCCACCTCTAATACACACCGAAATTAGCTATCTTGAAGATCTGTCACGCCAAAAATTCCCTATTTCTGAATAAGGAGTAGTATTAAAATCACTTCAAAAAACGTCGAAAAAACTTTAAAATTCCAAGTAGTATTTTAAAGAACAGCTAGAGCCCAACAATTTCTTTAATTTGCCGCCATAAAGGTTTCTGATTTAATATAAATAATGAAAAATAATACTACTAATAATAATACTAATAATACTCATAATAATAATAATAATAATAATAATAATAATAATAATAATAATAATAATAATAATAATAATAATAATATCAATTACAAGAGAAAAATAAATTGTGCAGAAGTGACTCCAGGTGCCTATTCTCGGGGGGAAAAGTCAAAGTCACAAAATCTTTGAAGAAACCATTGGAACAGCTCCACTTAAATCAGTGTTTACCCCAGATTTACAGAGCAGTCATGTTCAAAATTTGTCACACTTGACGCAAAAAATTGAAGAACTTTTATTAATTTTTCTGGGAGATACGGATTTAAGAAGAAATTCCCCCTATTAGACTTTGATCAGATCCCATCGTCTCAATCCACAAGACCGTGGCAAATATTATATTCCCTTTGTATTTATCTTTAAAATACAGTGTCATTCAAGTCAGGTAGCTCAAGATAACATCACCGTCTTCACAAATGTTTCTTGTCTCATTTTGTTAAGAAACGCTGTTTCTGCTGAGCAATTGCTTGACGATTTACATTATTTTATTACGTCCAGCAGATTGTGCATGAAACGAGTCGAACGGCTGAGAATATTGTGCTATGTATTGCTGAAGAAAAATTTATCTTTTGCGGATACAACTAACATTTGTGAACTGACGAAATTGAGGTGAACATTTCGACAGTTCGGTATCACGCGCGGCGCTGCGATAGCGTCTGACGTCGCCAGCTGACCATTAGAATTTCAATGAATGATGCAAACGACCTCCCGACAACAGCACATCGAGTCTTCGAAAGGCGCAGAAAACTCTATAGGAATAAAACCTGTGATGAGATTGGACAATTACAACAACAAAAAATCCATCACTTTCTTTAGGAATCTTCGGTCTAACGCTAAAGGAATTATTTATTGTTGATATTATGTATGTTATTATATTATATACAGGTGTATTTTTTGAAAACTATATACTGGTGTGGAAATTCTGGTGTATATTCTCCACTTGCCTGTTATTGTCTATTTGACGACACATCGCTACCTATCGTGTGTCATGTAGTATATAAATATAGGGAAAATAAAATTGGTGTCCAAGAAAACGATTCCCCAGGTGAGGCTCGAACTCACAACCCCGGCATTTCTCAGATACTGTCCTATAAGTACCGTGCGCTAACCGATTGCGCCACTGGGGATATATAATAACCGTCTTTGAAAAACACTTTTACCCTACGATGATTTGATGATTTGTGTGTTCCGTACATGATATTGGACTTCCAAAACGGACGTTTCCTTTTCACCGAGTGCATTGTCGCATTTGGCGTCGTCGCACAGCATGCTTGTGAGGGGCCGCGCACGTGCCTCCCTCCTTTCCCGCGGCGCCAGCCAACTGCCAGAACAGAAGAACCGCAGATAAATCTCCGGCGGTGGAGCGCTCAGCTAACCAGTGTTTACGCACAGGAGCTGTTCGAGAAGTGAAATATATCGACAAATGCAGCGAGCGGAGGCAAAGCCGCGTTGTCGGGCGCGTCGTAAACGTCCTGTTACCGCGGCGACGCGACGGCCGCAGCAGGGAGAGGGGGGGGGCGGAGCCGGGGCCTCGCAGCGCTGCTTCGTCTCCCGCTGTCCCGTCCCCGCCCCCGCCAACCCTGTCTCTGCTCCGCCTCGCCTGCCTCCGCAGCCACACCAAAAGTTGCGAAATTATCTATTTTTAACTCTTACGCTTTATATTACAGTTTGCACAGTGTTGTTGGAAGCACTTTAAAGGTGTCTATAGGCATTCTAATGAGGTATTTTATCAATTTTACACACTCTCTGTAGACAGAACCAGACGCTCGTTTTTGTATCAATGGCTTTCCATAATTTCTGTTCTTGTTCTTTACAATACCATCTTTACACCATTAAAGTATAGGAAACTCTCTCAATAGTAAATTTTTTTCGCAGTTCCAGCGCATTTTTAACTGCTTTGGGGGCCCTTGGGCCTACCCTATTTTTTGGTATTTGTTATTTTGGGCCTACCTTATTTGAGAGCCCCCAATTCTTACTTTCACCGATCTCCTCCCGCTTCCCCTAATTTAAAGATAAGTTTTGTTTAAAAAAACTTTTTTTAACTGTACTGTAAAAAAATATTTTGCGTGTAGTTTAATTATATATCATTTTTTATTTTATATTTTGAGAAAAAATAGCATTAAATTCTTGTTTTAAAAACCTACTGGGGGCCCTGATCCCGGGACATTCGGCCCCCTTGCGTTAACACGGGCCTGAGTTTAACTCTTCATTCTTGTTTCACAATTTTTTTAGGAGTGGTGATTTATAAGTGTATTGAAATTAAGTTATTAACGTTTTAACATGACGCAAATTTATATTTGGTAATGGAAGCTGATCTTCATGAACTGATTCAGAAATGTCAAATGACATTTTTAACTGTGATTATTATATAATGGAGACAGGGAGATAAATAAATAATAAAGTGTGTGTGTGTGTCTCAATAAAATGATAATGCCATGTATGTTATAAAGTAATCAATATTGGCTAAGTAAATTCTTTTTTTTTAAACTTCCAGAAATAATATTTTATTTTTATTTCATTGTATGCAGCAATAATCAAAGTTATACAGAGTGCTAGGAATGTCTCTCTGCAGTGGTACCTTGCTGGTGAGAGTGCTAGCAACATAAATTATTTTATAGCGAAAGAAAACAAATTGTATACTCACCACAATCGTAACAGATGCTGAAAGTGTTGTCTTCTCTTGTTTCCAAGAGCTCTGGTTGCTACCAACATAAATGCAATTTATAATAAAAGGCCTCGTCTCGGCTCGGTGCAGAGAAACTTTCCTGGTGCACGATCTATCTGAGTGGCATGAAAATTGACAAATTACTAGATTGGGTATGTCTTGATCACTTGTCATGTTAAATTATGTGAGCTCGGTTTGAAATACCATCATTACTTCTGCCTTGTATTCCAAAGAAAACAAGATGCAATAGATTTTCGTCAGTAATTCTCTTCTACTATTAACCCTTTTTCGTTCATTATCATACCAACAATCATTTCCTAACCCTTAAAAGGATTGTTACAATGCTACGATAATTTTTTCAATAATAAAAAAAGGGATATTTATTAACATTACCGCTTACAGAAATGTTTCCTAATAATCCTTAAAAGCGTAAAGAAATTTTGTCACAGAAAGTGAAATAATATAATCAATTTAAAATATAGTAGAACGAATCTTTGTTTATTTAGTACAATTGTGTATTTTAGACTGTCTATTAAGATCATTACTACATTTAATATTGATGTAATGAGGGACGAAAGAAAAGTAAATAGTAACATATATACAACTACCTAATTGATGGTTCTTCACCTGCAGTCAATTTCCTCCCATTGATAGGAAAGCATTTTTTGGTAGAGATGACATAGGTTGTAATGAAAGATGTTTAAATTTTTGTGACTAAGCAGATGAAAGATTAAACACATTCCAGTCTGTTTGCATTTCAAACATATCAAAAACGTTTTAAATATTCTTCTTCTGTTTTTCTTCAAACATGTTCTCCTACATCACAAAGCATCCTCGTTAGATATGAGAGAAGCATTTGAATATATATATATATATATATATATATATATGTATATATATATATATATATATCTTTATTACTACATTTATCTTTATACGGTTTTGTTGAAATTAAAGAAATGAGTTAGTTTTCATGTGTCCCCACCAAACAGAAGCACATAAAATTCAATCACATAGAATGAAACGTACTTGTTTGAACCAGATATCTTTAGACCATTCATATTCATAGGAGTTTGACCATTCGTAAGTGTTCACCATTCATCCGAAGCAAAGTGTAGTTCACAATCTGACAAAGAAACAATAGTCAACTCGTGACCAAAGACTCTTCAGGACCAAACAGAATTTTTTTTGAATGAGTCCACTGATTCCGAACCGTATTTCAACTACTTTTATCATTACATAATCATCATGCTCCTACCTCATACATCATGTTTAAATACATTATGCATGCAATATACAGGCTAAAACGTTTCCTGTGTGATGAACGGTCCGTGCTGAGCAATAAAGATCGTGTCGACGAGCAATACTGCAGACGGACTATCTGTATAGAAACTGTTTGCGAAAATGTCATCTGTACTTGTGTGGGCGTAGGAGATCCCTCTGCAAATATCCAGAAAAATATACACGCAATACACAAGCCAGGCTCCGCTGCAATAAGCGCGTGGTGAGCGACTTCTGCTTCGTCATTCAGAGTTTTCACAAGATTTTAGTTTCCTCTCGTGAAACAAACTCCCATTCTCTCAATAGTCAACAATTAAACCTCACGATAGCCAACAATTGAAAGATAATCAAGAAGCTGTTTTCTATTGTGAAAACGTTCAGTTCGTAATTCATGCACAAATTGGATCCAAATTATTCAATATTATATGTCAGCCTTTATGTTCATTTGTGCAATTTCCGAGTGAGAAAAAACATGTTCTAATTCATTTTTTATCAGTTTTCATTCCATATTAGTATTTACGTATGTATTAATGAAAGCAAAACAACAAAGGAAGTCTTAAGCTATAGATCCTAAGCGATAGATTAATGTAGTACATCTGGGTTTCGGGTTGAGAACGGAGTGAATAGAGATTTTGCAAGGAGTTTTGACTAAACATCAACAACACAAAACGAACTTTGACATAAATATTCAACCGATTCGAATTCTAAAGACAAATAGAGGCACGGGAAAATAAAAGTTAAAAGATGGTAAGTGACGTTGGGCAATTGGTCTGGGATGCATTTTCATTTGCAGCGATGACCTTTCACTTTCTGGAGATTAGCGGTACTAGCGATGTTTTTCTTCAGAGTACCTTAAATTGATTACATGTATACTGAGAAATGTAGATTAAGATTATTATTATAAAGGTGCATTCCATGGGTCTTAACGTATTTAAGTTTTGATTGCATGAAAGTACTACTGAAGGTAAGTATAGTTTACTGGGCGTCATTGGCAGTGATGTCATCTACAACACATCAAAGGATTTGTTCAATTACATCACAGGTAAGTCTATCAAACAAATTTAAATCGAATAAATGACTAAGAAATTGTTACAACACGCACAAATATCCATAAAACACAAGTTACTTTTCAAAATCCATTACTATTTTAAATGGATCGTATAATTTTTATATACAGGGATATATAAACAATTTTATAACTATTTCGTGTTTTTAGTTCAGCGTGTTCATCAAAGTTGAAGCAACTCTCGAAAAAAACATGTTTCATGATTTTTGTAATAGAGTAACCATATCGGTTCCATAAGAATGCTACCACAAATATGGGAACTTATCCCATTAAAGACTTTGCGACATCGAAATAGCAGATTAAATTTACAAGATGTCGTCCGAGATTCTCTCTTCTCACGTAGTACTAGCAGATTATCACTTTAAGAAATAATTTAAAAAACACATAACCGAGTGCGATAGTACAGTTTCGAGTTGGCAACTGAAGCTTAGTGGACCAGGAGGTCCTAAATCCTAGATTTGTGTTCCAACGCCAGTTGATTTTCGAGACCAGCTGTGTAGCTGAACCAAAACCGACCTCTGCTACCATGGGAATTGAGGCCAACAGATCAGCACGGTCGATTCCGAGATTCCGTTCGATCAATGCGAGGTGGTTGCCAAAGCAATATTTTAAAGGCGAGGTTCTCAATCTTTAGGTCTTCCGTTGTATGATTGATTGATAGATTATTTCCTGTTTCCTATTGCGTCTACTGCAATGGTCATTAGTCCTGTAAGTGCAGTGAATATACCGGCTAAGGTGGCTACGGGCATCAACTGATGTCACTGTAATGCGTGTTATCGGGAGGTCATAGGGTTCGAGTCCCGACGATAGCAGGATTTTCGACACTGGCTAGACAACTTGGTCGAAATTAGCCGCTGTCAGGAGGAAAATTCTCGCGGCCGCCTACTCTTATCAGCAGTTTTCCGTGGTTTCTCCGATCAAAACCAAGAGCCACCAGGTTGGACCATCAGCCACCAGGTCGGAGCAGTATCTTAACAAACGGGCAACGAACCGCGCGCGATCTTTCCTTCCTCTTACTTGTCCTATCCTCACTCACACTTGTTGGGAGACCAGTCGGAAGCTTAAAGCTTATCTCAGCTGGGGTGGTGCCACGCATGGTAGGAGATTCCTGGTTGGGGAATACCCCACAATGTGACCTAGGTCGGCGCCGGATCTCACCTTCAGTGGGGGAATATCACCGCCACCTCCCGCGACAAAAATTCACTACACTTACGAGACTAATGAACTTAGCAGTGGACGCGTTCGGAATCGCTAATCAATCAATCCAATCAATGTACTGAATATTTTTGTCACAGGTGTCTGTGTTCTTCTCCCGCTGAAAGGTAAGAAGCGGCGCCAATCTATACGTCTGCATTCTTTTTTTCCGTATCCAGGTATCTCCCACCAACGGGGGTACTTTCCAACCGGGACAAGCCCTAAGTTCCCGACATGTGTGGTAGTGTAGTCGTGTAAGTGTAAGCGTGTCTAAGTAAAGGGTAAGAATAGGACAAGGAAGAGGAAACAAAGGTCGCGCGCGGTTCGTAGCCATCCGTAACTGTTACAAACTAGGCTGTCCGACCACTACTGATACTTGCGGAAGAGTATTTGTCTGACTGTTATACTCGGTCGATCCGGTCACTACTTTATCGGTCATATGATTGATTGTTTTACCAGGTATATCACACTTCTGACCGACTGTCATAACACTAGAAACTTCCTGTACTCGTCATATATGGGAGCGGTTACACCACATTCAAATGTTTCGTAACCAAACTAGTGCTTCAGCAGCACATACTTTCTCGCCTTATTATACGCATAACTTCAGAGAGTTCAACGAAATTGAGACCTGCGCCATTCTTATAATTTGCCTCGCTTGTTCGATCTCTGAAAAAAAATTAAAGAAAAAGTTGGGAGCCGTTTTTGACAAAATATTCTTTTAATAATTTGCATTAATTTTAAGCAGAAATTACGCGAAAACTTCTTGTCTTATTTTCAAAGAATTTTATGTGATCATATTTAAAGATATGATTTTTTTAAAAAAGAGTGTGTATAGGACAAAAATCTTTTTCTTCAATATTGTAGTTTTGGAATGTTAACTTCTTCCAATTTGCAAAAATAGAGTTAAACGAAAATCGACTTAGCACTACTTTTTATAGGTCTTTGATACATACAAGGAGAACAATTAAAGAAAAATTGGAGCCATTTCTGAGAAAATAATTGTTTAAAAATTGCCTATATTTCAGACAAAATTACGCGAAAACTACTCATATTTTCGAAAAATTGTACGTGACTTTATTTCAAGATCTGTCTTTAAAAATCAGATTTTATTCAGGAATATTGTAGTTGTAGGAAGACGTCGGAAATCAATACGAATTATTGCAATTTTCGAAAATTCCAGGATTTGAACGAAAATGAGATTTACGTCTTTCTTTTATGCGTCCTTCACTTTATCCGAGAGCCAAGTTTTATCAAAAAAATTGGAGCCATCTTTTTGAAAATTTTGAAACTCTTGAGGCTTTACGTAAAGTTCCCCACAAATTCAAAATTACTTTTTCAAACTCCAATGGCCTTGTGTTCGTACAAATCGGTCGGGGAATATCAATTGTGAGAATATATTCTGAACTGTTTAAATGCTAGCGTTGACCACAGACGGACGGACAGGAAAACATTTTGCCGCCAACTTTCAAACATGCATTCTGACTACATAATGTTCTGTATGCTACATTAAATAGCACACACTTCCCACTTAAAGTTATGGTAACTAGGTATGTACTAGGCATTTTAGGATTCCCTGAGTTCCCTAGGCTTCCCCACGGGACCAAGAAGTACATTTTCTGCATTTACTACCAGCAATGTTAAATTGCTCCATCGTAGTTTACAAATTGTGTGTAGAGCTTAATAGAGCATCTGAAATCCATTAACGAGATAGTCAGTAAATCTCCTCGAGACATGATCCCCAACGTCTTGAGGGCACTGACTGTTGATCGAGGCATAGCCCCAGAGGTTCCAACCACCACTGGCAGGATTCTGGCGTTGCACACTCCATGAAGTTGAGTTGCCAGGAGAATGTCTGGTTGGTACTTTACCACTTATTTCTCCCCTGCTTTAAGAAGGCTAGACCCATCCTCGTGGCGAACAGTCACATCGACCACGTGGACCCCTTCCCAGCTTTCTATTACCAGGTCGGGCTTGAGTCTAACCTCTTCGGCAACGGAGAAAGTGGCTTCCATGGACACCAGAGTGTCTGATTTTCGGAGCATCTCTCCCTCTATAAAGTTCTTTATCTCGTCATGACTCTTTAATATTGGTCGTTTCGTAAAAATGCACTGACCGAGGATGTGATTCATGGTTTCTACCGCTGTATTACACTTCCTACAGTATACATTCTCTCTGGGCCTTCCTCTACTAAGAATAATTTTATTGGCAGCGATATTTGATCTCAATTGGAATGCAGTGATAAAAAGACCAGGTTTTAGAAGATTATAATCTTTCAAAAACGCATTCCCAATCAGATCCTTTATATGCGCATCAACCGCTCTCCCTCGGGATCCCAGCTTCTCCCAGACGGCTACCTCGTCATCGGCGCATTTCTTCTTATAAGCTCTTAAATCTTGTTCAGTATAGAACCAGTTGAGTCTCAGTGTTTTGGCGGTTTTAAATGTCCGTTGGTAGAAACTCGGACAGGAACATAGCCATCTGCAAATGTGATCTGCAGATTTTTCTAATCGTAATCCTAGGTTCAGTGCTATCCTAGGAGCGTGTTGGGCGAGCCGGAGCAATCCCAGTCCTTCATCTCTCTTGTCTAGGTAGGATGAGCCATCTGCAGTACTTATATGCAGATGTGGGAAATGTTTGACTGCCACTCTGATTTGACAGTTCGCTTCCCTGAGCATCAATATAGATGCCATCGATAAAACTAATTCGTAGAGGTACTATGGCATTATGTAGGTGTGAAGTAATGCCAACTTCTGAATGGGCTTTAAATTCACCTTCTGAAGCCTCGTCACTGCTTCCATCAAATTCGATATGGATGCTTTACACGGGAAGCTGTTACAGATAGCGTAGTTCACTCCCAAGAATGTTAGGGTATGATCATTATTGACCAGAGGAATTCTCTCCCCCAACCTTTCCAGACCGGGGTCTTCAATAAACCAGGACCATTCAAAGGTTCTAACTTGGAATGATGAACATTTTGCGACGGACAATGTCATTCCGAGGGCCCCAAGATATTCCACCACAATATCAACCAATTCTTGAGCTCCTGAGGCATATTTTGCTAACAGTACCAGATAGTCACCGGGAGCGGTAGCTCAGTGCATCAACTGATGCCACTCCAGCGCCTCTAGGTTCGAGTCCTGACGGCGGCAGGATTTTCGACACTAGCTTTTCAGCTAGGTCGAATTCAGTCCCTGTCTGGAGGACAATTCTAGCGGCCGGCTGCTCTGATCGGTAGTTTTTCGTGGTTCCTCCGATCAACACCAGGCGAATGCCGGAGCAGTACCCTATCAAACGGGCCACGGACCGCGCGCGATCTGTCCTTCCTCTTCCTTGTCCTATCATCTCCTCTTACACACACTTACACTAACATCCACTACACTACCACATATTCCGGGAGACCGGTCGGGAGTTTAAAGCTTGTCCCGGCTGGGGCGGTGCCCGGCTGGTGGGAGAGTCCTGGTTAGGGGGAAACCCCACTAGCCAACGGTAGGTCGATGCCGGATCTCGCCATCCAGCGGAGGAAGATCACAGTCATCTCCGGAGAAAAACATGCACTACACTAACGGGACCAATGACCAAAGCAGTTGACACGCCCGGAAACACGAAAAAATCAATCAATTAATCAACCAGATAGTCAGCAAATGCTAACACGGGCACCCTCCTTTCCAAAAGCGGATATCCTGATATGTTTTCCAATTTCTCAAGCAAGCACTCCATAATGAGATTAAAAAGAAGTGGGGACAAGGGGTTCCCCTGTTTTACTCTTCTACGAATTGGAACCTCAATTCCTTTCGTAAGAGTCTTTTACCAAATTGGTAAAGGCGTCGGGGATCCCTTTCCTAGACAGAGCCTACCGAATCGCCGCGTGAGGAACAGTGTCAAATGCTTTGGATATGTCTAGCTAAGCGCCGACACCGACCTCTGCTTTTTTCGTGTCACTAACTGCTTCGTGAAGAATTTGAACATTGGAAAAACAGCCAGGTTCAGAGATAAACACTTTTTGACGTGGATTGAGCTTGACCACGGATCGAATGCGTTTGTCCATAATGTCCCAAAAGATTCTGCAAAGCACGGAACTAATTGTGATGAGAAGATAGTGACAAATATATTATTCTTACCGTCTTTTGGTATAAGAATGGTGCGATTTGCTTTCCACCAAGAAGGCACAAAGCCACTGTATAAAATTTGGGTGCACAATAGGGACCATATTTCAAATTTTTTCCCCTGAAGATATATTGCTAACTTTTATGTTATCTGACCCTAGAACCGTGGCATTTTTCATCCCAGCCAGACGACTGTTAATTCCGATAACTTGCACCGCGTATAGAATTGTGCCTGGGTCCATTTCAGGTGTCGACAATATATCATCCACTCTTAATTCGGAAAGCCGAATCGGGGGCGAATTACCCAAATGGATTGGTATATGTCATTAACCTCATCTCTATTAAGGGGTTGTTGATCGACACTAGTACAGCCAATGCCCTTTGCCTTCTAATGTACTTTGTCGAAAGTACTGGATCATTCTTAAAAACGTCCTGCGCCCTAGCATAACAGTAGCGCTTCCTAGCGCGTTTGTCCCCATGTCTACGGGGCTTTTTAGGATTGGTGGTGGTGGTGGGTACAGAGCAGCCGCCCAAAACCTCCACTAATTTGGCATAAGTCTCGTTCAATTGGTCCTGGGATTCAATATTTCATTTGAGTTCATTTCCCACCTCGAGTTCTTGATCTACATAAGTTTGAGAAATACCCCAAGTTCCTGTCCAAGTTGAAATGTTTTCCTTCTAGTTAGGCGTGATATCTAGTGTCAAATGTTTGAGCCATGTTAAGACTAGTTTCAGTAGTTACGTCTCCGGGCGTCATAGCAGCTGAATAAAAGTTTGGTCCTGTGCTAACCACTCAGTGGTGTCGGAACGGGCCGTATCAATAGCAGGTAAAAAATAATCAAATAGGACGGGCGCAGCCGAAAGCTCCTGATTCATCTCTGAAACTGTAGCGGCCTCCTCGTTAGGGAATCGCATCCTCGCTGCTTGCGGGAAGGCAATGTCTACCATAGCTTGTTAGAGGAAGAAATTTACTACGTATAAATTGGAGATAAGAGTCTAGCAATAAGAGTTTTTCTGTTGAAAATCGCCGATTTTCGCCGCACAATTTCAATACTTTCTCTTCATACGTAGTAATTCGAAAAGTGAAATGAAGGCAAATATCTCAGTTCATTAATTTAGAACTATTTTAGAAACATTTGTAAATGACATTTTCACTAACTTTTTGTAATTCTCGTTTGTGAATTATTTTAATAATTGAATTTTGGGTTCATAACTGGTCACCGGCTACTGGGCATGTACAAAACTTTGTGGATCCGGAGACTCAGGAAATATTTATTTACTTATTTTTTATTTAACGCCAAAAAAGTTAAAAGAAATATGTGTGACATACTTTGGAGAGAAGTGTAATCTGTGCTGATTTTATTGAATTGTGGGATTTTTACCCTAACCTATGTACACGTTGAATTATGAATACAGGAATAAACGAGCGTTTTCGACAACAATATGAGAAAATATTTGCTACTGATTTATAAAAACGAATTGCAAAGGCATATGAGCTACAAATTTTGAGTATTATCCCTCATTGTGGCCCTCGTGAAGGAATACGATAATTGAATAGCTTTATTCACCTACTTAATTGTAGAAAAGATGCAGAAAGAGTGAAGTTATTTTTAAGTGTAGACTCTAGTCTCTAGACCTGGCGGTGTCTGAGTTTGAGGCAGCAACTAAAGAGCTAAATCGATGCTGACCTCTGCCAAGATGAGAATTATAAAGGTGGATGCTCCAATCACTCGTCGCTGTGGGTTTGTCTGATTCATTCCAGCTCAATACCAAAACCTAACGTACTACAAACCGCGCGCTACCCCTCATTCCTATCCTTAGGACTGAGCGATGTGCAGATCCCATCCCCATACGGTCTATCACCCATTGATCAAGAACATTTCCGATAATCGTCTGAGACCTTCGGCGCAACGACCAGCTGTGCGTCCCTCGACACACTATGCGTCTCGTCGATGGGATAACCGCAGTGATAGAAACACTTGAGAAAATGACTATGTTGTGGATTAGAGTAAAAATAGACGCCGGGAACAAAGAATAGTGTGTACTCAGCCTCCCCTTACGCAAGCAACATGCGGACAGTCGGAAATATCTCTTATACTCTGCATACAAACTCCCTTGAGAAGCTTCGTTTGAGTCCCGTAAACGACAACGGTTCCCGGAAGCTACGGAAGCAAATGTTTGTTCAAACATCTGTCGTTCACAGAAGCTGTTCACACGGTTCAAATGGCGTAATGATAATAAACAGTGATCGTGTTCCCTTTTGGACGTCGATATTGAAGGAAGAGGAAGTGGTTCACATGACTTGGGCACTAGATATGAATGTCCAAGACTTGTATTTGTTAACTTTTCTACATTTATAATATCGCGTCTTAGGAAACAAACATACGAAAATACATGAAGCATACACATCTCCTTTGAGCGAAATTACTCCAAGAATATGCTAGAAAGATAATCAAATAACATACACAAAAGATTAGCCTTTACATTACGTCACCAGTGGTATAAAGCACCATTACGAATATTCTACAAGATTTAAGCTTTAGCAAAACAGTTGTTATTCAGAAAGTCTAATGGTTCGTATTTAGTTATTATAATGTTTCGTGTTAAAAAACCGAGGGCACTTTTTACTGAAAGTTCACAGACTAATCTACTTAGAAAATCTAAGTAACAGTGTTTGGTTAGTTGAATGAATGAATAAATGTCTGAATGAATCACTAAACGAGTGTCTGAATGAATGAACGAATGAATAATTGGTTCTGAAAATAGTGTAGTTGTGCTAAAAGAAATTAGGAAGTGAACGTATATAAAATTAGATTTGTTCACCTTAAAAATGTTTAATAACACAGGCCAACGACCAAAAAACTTTTTGTGTGTGTTCATCTAATTCTTATCATTTTACGTGTGCTGATTCCAAATTTAATGGTTCACTTTTTAAACAGTCATATACAATTCTTTTCGGACAATTTAGATGATGTAAGTGAAGAAGGTGAGCTTTTTCATCAAGATCTGAAAGTCATGCAAAACGTTATCAGGGACGCTGGAACACCAACATGATGGGAGATTACTGTTAATCACTTCACCGAGAGAATAGAACAACAAATGGCGCATAGGAGAAAAAGCTATATCACGGGCTTTAAAGAAGACAAAGGACATGTACTCAATGGATACGTAAAGCCTTCATTAAATGTAATGTTGAGAATATAAATCCATCTTCTATGTTTAAATAAAGTTCTGTTGGTATTTTAAAAGTCGTTTACTTTTCATATTTATTGTATATATAGTATATTTTCCCATATCTTAATAGATCAAATTGTAACTAAACTGTGGATAATGGAAACAAATAGAGTTTAGATACGTATTCAGCACCCAAAAAACTATAAAAATCTGCTATCAAAATTTAAAAAGTTTTTTGATATCTTTTTTTGTTGGCCTGTGTAATTAGTGTATTTTTATACTTGTTCCGCATTGGTTTAAAATTAACCCTTGATGTATGTTACAACATGCACAATTCATCATCATCATAATCATCATCATCATCGGACGTTTTACTTCAACTAATTTGCGCAATTCATTCTGATTGTTCCACACGCATGTGATTCAAAATGTCAAAGACATTGTCAAAGAAACTATTTGAAAAGTATGACTGTGTTTTTATTAATTCCGAGATTGTTGGGTCACGATATATTTCCTGTTCAATGGATCCATGGTGCAGTTTGTAAATACGGTTGCATATTAGTCTATCACCACTACAAGAAACTCAATTCAAGACATAAAAACATGGATACTAAAAATCTCAAAAACTTTCTACTCATCCTTACACACTAGCCCAGCTTATGGACGTTTTAAACTAGAAAAAACATCTTCAATAAATTCAAGAATTAAATTAAAATTTTCAAAAGACTTACTACAACCTCCGTAATTTGTCCACTATATATAATGAATATTATACTATTGCCAATATATTATACTTTTGTTTGGTTTTACAAAAATAAAAAGTGTATCTAATTAATTAAAACAAAATATTAGAGGTCCCTGTAAGGGTATCCCTCAGTATTTATGTACATAAGTTAAACTGTATCCTTTAGGTAACGTATATATCAATTGGTTATTATTTGAATTAGTTATATTAATGTATTCAATACCTTGAAAGATTCTGTCTGAAATCGAATAAGGATAAAATAAATTAAAAAAACAACTACAAGAAAAACTAAAAAAAATTCATATTGTGGAAAATCAAAACAAACACCATTTGAAATAAATAACGTTTTTTTCATTGTAAGGATTTGTTCATTATCATACATTTTGTCGTTTCTTCTACTGGATCGAACTATGTCTTTGATTCTCTTATAAAAATAAACATTTTCTTTCTAGTGTACTCAGATTTTTTTGATTTTTATCTACACGAGGGAATTTCCAGATTCATTTAATTTGTCAAAGAACAATAAAAACTCTATATGACGTATGGGGGAGAATTATAGACCATTTTGATTTCTATTCCATATTCTCCACGCGGGTCGCTCCGTACTGCCTTACTTCCTACAGGACTGAGTATTCCTTGCTAACATTGAGAAGCTTACTTGGTGAGGTATGTTGTAGGCGTTAATATAATGACAGGAAATTCTACATGTGCTTTAGAAAGAAGAAAAATATTTACTAGCCGATCAATGTAAATTATCAATGAATATGCAGAGCATGAGAGGTATTTATTGGACTCTGCTGCGACTGAATACAAAAAATAACTATTAATTGTACTTTATATCATTAATGTATTCTATTTAATTGTAGGTGAATGTAAAACAATGTTAGTAAAAATTACAGCACACGTCTACGCAATAAAACGAAAAAAAATCAGTGAAACTATCGCAATAAAATTACGCTGGTATTTTCTTCTCTCTCTTGAAGTTGCAGAGATAATTTGCTATCTGGTTCGCGCTCATGTTTTGGATGTGAAATTTGCTAGAAATGTGCCCGAGAAATTTCAGAGACTACAAAATGTATAACTCGACATTTGTTTTTTCGTTATTTGTAAACCAAGCGACCACAGCAGGCAACGAACTCGTTAGTAATAAACGAGAGCGCCGTGACCCAACGGATGCACGGCAGACTGAAACCGGACGGCCAGAGTGCAACCCGTGCCGCCGTGAGCCCGGGGCGCGTGCGTGCGTCTGCGCAAAGGGCGCGGGGCGCTCCCTCGCCCACGTAAGCGGCTTCGGGGCGTCGCGCAGGGGCGGGCGGCGCAGCGGCCTCGCCCCGCTTGGAGAGCGCGAGCCCCCTGGCGCACGGGGCCCCGTGAATCAGCGTTTATTTTCGCGGGCAGAGACATAAAAAACGGAGCTGCGCCGAGCGGGGGCGGCGGGGGCGGGCGCGGGCGAGCTGAGTGGCAGGTTCCGGCGCTACGTCCGGACCGGACACGCCCTTCGCCCTCACCCACGCCCACGCCTACGGCTCCGGCTGCCCGGCGCTCCGCCCGAACGGTTCTGTTTTCACAGCGGAAAGTTGCCGCATCGATCCGGACCTATGACAATCGGATAGTAGTATTGATGAAATTCTCATTTATTTTTTATTCCTTTTTAAATTTCATTTTAGTTTCTCGCCTTACTGCTTAAGAAGAAAAAGTATTGCAACGTGCACCGGAAATCGGCGATTTTTCGACAGAAAAACCCTTATTGCTGGACCCTGGTAACGCAAAAATGGATAAATTTGGTTCCTGTGTATGTAGTAAATTACTTCCTCTAACAGGTCGTACACTCAGAATCCATGTTTTATGGGTCCTTGATACAAAAAATCGATTGACGATAAAATGTCTGTCTGTTGTCAAGGATTGCGCCTAAGCCTAAAATTTGGCCGATTTTCTCCAAAATTGATATTTCATGATATAATTAAAGGAACTCCAAACAATTGTATTCCTTTCGAGTTTGAAACGTTTTTTTAAGGTAATTGACACGAAGTCCCATCATTTTCAAAGTATTCTCAAAAATGTCGGGAATTTTTTGACAAAACGTAACCCTAGGATAGCATCTCTCTCAAAATGGCTCGTGTTTCAATTTAGTTCAAATCCTTGATTTTTCGAAAATTGCAAAAGTTATAAATAATGCTAGAAAATGTGCTGTTGTAGCATCACTACTTTTTAGTTGTTGCAAGACTTCATTCGGCACTGAACAAGGAACTCCTTAAATCCAATCATTTTGTCATAATATCATTGCCTTTTATTCCTACCGGCCACGGGCTCAACTCCGTTAGTATTCGGGATTCCCAGACGGTCAGTCATACAGGAATTCTCAGCGTCTCAAGCTGTTTAACCTCAATGACTTCATGAAACGTGGTTAAACAGTTTTGCTACCGACGCCAACCGAATTGATTACGATTTCCCAAATTTAGTAGTCTCTCAAGTCATTAATCGGATTCCCAACTGTGGCAATGAGGCTGGAATATCAATATATTAGAGTTTCTACAAGTTTGATGTTTTCACTTTTCTTCATGTTTGATGTCGAACTGTGAAGTTCAACATTAGATCCAATCTCTGCATGAGTCCTGGCTATGCTCATTGAGACTAGTTTTCATAGAATTTTGATGTTGGTACTTGTTATCTACCTCGTTTTGCCCAGATTACTGTTGCTTCGACCCCCGCTCGGTGTCTTATGATAATGAGGATGCAGTTTCTATAAAATACATCTTCCATCTTCTCATTATCTTTATTATTAGTTTTTACTTTCTCGCCATATTTCCCGGCAATTTTTGTCAGAAAATCTCGTATTATGGGGCCGTGTTATCGAAAGAGTGAATACATTTTATTCCGGTAGGAAGTTAATTACATCGTCTAACACTATGTAGCGTCAGAAACCGCTTTTTGAGGGTCCTAGATATTGAAAAATTGTCAGTAAAACGTCTTTCTAACTGGGGTCAAAGATAGTTCCTGAACTGCTCTATTTTCTCCAAAATTAATATTCCCCGATCGATCTGGAAATCTTATCGCCCTGCAATTATAAAATGAATCTGAGCGTACATTAAGCTATAACAATATTTTCAAAATTTTCTCAAAAATGTCTCCAAATATTTTGATATAACGTTTCGCTAGGATAGGGTTACAATGCTTAAAAATAGAACAGGTCCCATTTTCATTGAAATCACTATTTTTTTTCTAAAATTACTAATAATTCAACATTTTTTAGGTGCGTTTCAATGCATGCAATATTGAAGATAGAGATTCTTTTCTTAATAAAATCTGTTGTTTAAAGACGTATCTTGAAATAAAGTCAGGGACAATTTTTTCGAAAATGTGTGTATTTTCACGTAATAATAGTAAAAAAGCGTATTCTGTTTTTTATTTTTATTTTCTCGTATACGTACGTATATACGTAGTAATATAAGTAGTACAAATTGAAAGTAAAACGTCCGTCAGTCTGTGAACACTACTAGCGCGTAAACCGTCCGCAGGATTTTTTCCAAATTGAAAAAAACTCCTGTCCATCTGGCTCTAGTTAAAGCTTTAAGATTTTGAAAAACAGTTTTTAAAATTTGGGGATACTTTACATAAAGACCCCCCGACATTTTTAAAATTTTCTCAAAAACGGCTCCAAATTTTTTTTTTAATTTCTTCTAAGGATAGAGTAAAATGCCCTTATAAAGGTGGTATAGGTTCGATTTTCACGGTTAACTCTGAATCATAGAAAATTTTAAAAGTTCGAATTATTTCCGGCGTCTTCCTGCAACAACACAATTACAGATAGATATTTTTTCTACAAATGAAATTTGTTGTGCTTAATCAGTTCTTTTAAAAAGGTCATGCAGATTGTTTGAAAATTTTTGTAGTTTTCGTGTAATATTGCGTGCAGTATTTGCAATTTTATTAAAGGAACACAAACAAGAATTTCTCAAGAACGGCTCCAAATTTTTTCTTTAAATTTTGGGTATGAAAAGTGCTAAATGCACGGTGTAAAATGAATAAACTCCATAGTGCTCTAATCTTTTGTTTTTACAAAAATTACAAAAATGTAATTTTTTTGACTCATCTATCACGTCGTTAATATTTACATTACTGAAAATTTGTTCACATATTGGCATTAGTACGAGTACATGTGCTTTAAATAATGTCATAAAGTTTCTGGAAAACTCAACATTTTTCTGTGAAAAAGAACTCAAATTTTCGCATTTTGAGAAACTCTCAAATGATATTTTCTCAAAAAATGGCTATAAATTTTTCTTCAAACTTTTCCAACGGATAGTGCTAATTGCAGCCTTTAATATGACGTAAAGGTAATTTGGGTGTATTCTTTTGTTTTTTGAAAACTGACACAAATGTAATTTTTTAAATATCTCTCATACCGTTAATATGCACATTTCCATCGTTTGTGTACCTTTTTGCATTTGTAAGTAAAAGTCCTTGGAATGACTTAAAATTACATTTTTCGAAAACTCAATAGAATTCTGTGAAAAAGAGCTTAAAATATCGTATTTAGAGTGTGGCTTAAACGCTAATTTCTTAAAAACCGCACTTAATTTTTAAAAGAAAATGCCATTTAGGACGAGGTTCTACTCTTCTTTAATATTCTTAAAGTGATATTTCAGTTCTTCTAATAGGAAACCGAAAAGTTGAAAAAAATTCAAAAGAATGTACTTTGGGCGGCGATCAATGGCTGCTGGCAAGTGAATGGAGCAACACCGTAAAGCCAGTCCACACCAAGGAAATTAGAACACTTTACTACGAGAAAGTCTGTGCCATTCAGTAGCACCGCTAGTTATGTTTACTTTCTCGTACACATACGTATATACGGAGTAATATACGTAGTATAGAGAAAGTTATGTAATGCAGCGGAAAATCGATTTCGAGATTTCAACGCAAATACACGTTTTGGGGTCCCCTTATACCGAAACAGTGCTTTTTCAAAATGTCCGTCCAGCCAACCGTCCGTCCGTCTGCCCGTCCGTCCGTCCGCCCGTCCGTCCGTCTGCCCGTCCGTCCGTCTCCCCGTCCGTCCGTCTGTCCGTCCGTCCGTCCGTCCGACTGAGAGCACTACTAGCGCCTAAACCATCCGCACGGTATTTTCCAAATTCAAGAATCCCCTGTGGATTTGACTCTAGATGAAACTTTGAAATTTTGAAAAACATTTTTTAAAATTTGGGGGTATTTTACCAGAACCCCCCGGACATCTTCAAAATTTTCTCAAAAAACGGCTCCAAATATTTTCTTTAAATTTCTTGTAAGAATAGAATATATACACTTATAAAGGTGGCGTAGGTCCGATTTTCACAGTTAACTCTGAATTCTCGAAAATTGCAAAAGGTTGAATTTTTTGGGGGTCTTCCTTCAACTATAAAATTGAAGACCGATTTTTCCTTCATATGAAATTTGTTTCCCATAAATAGTTCTTTGATTAAGGTCATGTAGATTTGTGTGAAAATTTTAGTACTTTTGTGCAATATTTGCAATTTAAAAAAATTACAAAAAGATGATTTTTCAAAAAAAGCTCCAAATTATTTCTTTACATTTGTAGTAGCGTTAGTGCTAACCAAACCTATCCGGTGACATAAACCTCATATTGCTCTATTCTTTTTTTCAAAAACTACAAAAATACAATTTTTTTGACTTCTCTCGCAGGTCGGAAATATTTCAATTGAGGCGATTTCTTCACTTTATTAAATTTATGAGTACATGTGACATTGTTTAAATGTCAAATAAAGTTTCCCGAAAACTCAACAGTTTTCTTTAAAAATGAGCACAAATTTCCGCATTTTAAGAAACGCTCAAACGCCATTTTCTCAAAAAAGGCTCCAAATTTTTTCTTCAAATTTTTCGAAAGTATTGTGATAATTGCATTCTTTAATATGACGTAAAGTCCATTTTGGTGTATTCTCTTGACTTTTCAAAAATTACACAAATGTTATCTTTTTTTAAATATCTCTCATGCCGATACTATCTACATTACCATCGATTTGAATGCATCATTGAATTTGTGAGTGGAAGTGCTTCAAATCTCTTTAAATGCAGTTTTACGAAATCTCAATAGATTGCTGTGGAAAGAACTTCAAATTTCGCATTTACAGTAATGCTTATTTTCTTAAAAACGGCTTCAAATTCTTAAATGAAAATTTCTATTTACGATGAGTTTATTTTCTTCTTTAATATTCTTGAAGTAATATTTCGGTTCTTCTATTATGAAACCGAAAAGTTAAGCAAATATAAAAAAAATGTACTTTGGGCGACGATAGATGACTGCTGGCCAGAGAATGGAGCAAGACCTTAAAGCCAGTCCACACAAAGGAAATTAGAAACATTTACTACTAGAAAGTCTGTGCCATTCTGTAGCACCTGTAGTTTTAGAATTTTATTTCATTCGAGCAGTAGATAAACCACGTTACAGGTTTGAAATAGGATACAAACCCCAAAACATGCTACAGCATACTACTACATACTATTAAGTCAAAAGCACGGAAGTACCCGTAAATAGAAGAACTCAACCCAATTTTATTTGTGAGAGGGAATCCCCTCTGGAAATCTCATTTATATGGATTTTATGCTCAGGGCAGTGGTGTGATCAGAGTGGGGAAGAGGGGGAGTGAGCTTAGGACTACGTGTTTGTGATGGTGGCAGAGGTCTGAATCAATCTTTGGAAAGGCGTCATTTGATTGGAATAGAACTGTTACTGGGTTTTTCCAGGTGGTAGAGTCTGGCCCCCGGGAACCAAGTTCAGGTTCGTGAAGAATTTTTTTTGTTAATATTGGAATGTGCTGCCTTATAGTATCGATGTTCAATTCTCCGTGGATCTGTTTATTGTATATTGTACCATGGAGTGTTAGCCGACGTTTGGAGGATTTTATTTTGAAACACTTGAATTCCTTTTAGGTTTGTTTGTGCAGCACCGCCCAAAAGCAGGACAGGGCATATGTTAGTGATGGTTTTATAAATATTCAGGGTTATGTCAGTTTGGGGCGCCGATTTACTGTTTATTAGAGGATATAGGTTAAAGAGTGCAGCAAAATTTTGTTCAGCCGATGGATAATGTGGTATTTCCACGTGAGATAAGTGGAAATATATCTAGGATTGCTCCTAGGTATTTTACGGGCGTGTTGGATGGGAGCCTAGGGACTGGTGAATTTCCTATTGTGATAGTTGAAGGGTGGGTTATTCTTTTAAGAGCGAAAAGTTTTGCTTCGCATTTTTCTGCGTTTAAGTGCAGGCACCATTTTGCTCCCAAGTCAGAAAAAGTGTGGATGTCTGACTGTAAATTGTTGATTGCTACTGATAGATCACGGTTTGCAGAAAATATCGCTGTGTCATCTGCATAGAAAACCGTGGAACACGTTGTTGTACTCGGTATATTACCTGCGAACAAATTGAAAAGGAACGGGGAGAGACGCGAAGCATGAGGTACCTCGGCCTAAACTATTTTAGGGGCGGAGAGAGAGAGAAATTTATTCGAACCGAGAAGCTTCTATTTTCGAGAAAACTGATGATTTTGGAAAGATAATCGGGGATGCCGTGACGATTCTCAAGTTGCTATTAAAGGGAGTATTTTCTTTCACAATAGAGCATCGTTGTGAACAAATAGTTATAATTTGTTGAATTTTCGAAACATCCGAAGTTGTTGCGTAGTTAGGTTATCGAATGCACCGGTGCAGAAAGTCGAAATGGCCCTAACTGCAAAAACATGTTAAATGAAGAGTTAAATGAAGTCTGGTATAAGAATATGGCCGGTGGTATGGAGAAAAAAACATGGAGTGTGACTTGTTTTATTCTTTGCCGATAAGGACCCGTTGCTTCGGTGGACCAGTACCGTGGACCGGTTGCTGCAACCTAGTTACGCCTCTCATTCTAAAGATGAACAATGGATACGAAAGAAGAGGTGTGAATTTGTAATTTCTTTTTATATATTTAGTTCTGTATATAAAAACTGATTATAAACTTCATTAACATTTTCGTAATCAATTGAACCTTGATTACACCTATCAGTCACCTGTTCATTCATGGCTATTTATCCCCATATAGACTCCTCGATCATCACTGATCCCCCTCCATATTTCATCGACCCCATGGGGTGATACCGACCCCGCTGGGAACCCCTGGCCTAGATCAATGTCCCGTTCTGGGAGAGATGGCTTAGGGCATCCACTGATGTCACTGCAGTCTCTCTGACCAGGAGGTCCTAGGTTCGAGACCAGACGGTGGTAGGATTTTCGACACTAGCTTGTCAGCTTCGTCAAATTCAGACGCTGTCTGGGGGAGAAGTCTAGCGACCGGCTGCTCTGATCGATAATTTTCAGTGGTTTCTCCATTCAATACCAGGCGAATGCCGTAGCAGTACCCTAACAAAAGGGCCACGAGTCGCGCGTGATCGTTCCTTCCTCTTCCTTGTCTAATTATCACCCGTTACACACACACACTAACGTGCACTACACTACCACACATGATGGGAGACCGGCCGATGGTGGGATATACGTGAGTGGGGAAAACCCCGCTATTATACGACTGTACATCGGCGACGGATCTCACCATCTTTCAAGGGAAGATATGTAACTTCCCGTGATAAAAACACGAACTACACTTACGGGAATAATAACCTTAGCAGTTGACGCCCCCGGAATCACTAACAATCAATCATCATCCGACCGTCGCAGGATTTTCGTCACTAGCTTTTCAGCTAGGTCAAATGCAGCCGCTGTCTAGAGGAGAATTTTGAGCGGCCGGCTCTGATCGCTGGTTTTCCGTGGTTTCTCTGATCAATACCCGGCGAATGACGAAACAGTACCCTAACAAACGGACCACATGTGATTATTCATTCCTTTTGCTTGTCCCTTCTTCACACCTCACTTACACCCACACACACATGCAGTGCACTACCACACATGTCGGGAGACCATTTGGAAGCTTAGAGTTTTCTCCGGCTGAGGCGGTGCCACACTGGTGAGACATTCCTGGGTGGAGAAAATCACCGCAAGCAGACCTAGGGCGGCGACGGACCTCGCCAGCCAGCGGGACAAGATCACCACCACAACCACCACCTGCGATAAAACATGTACTGCACTTACGGACGTAATGGCGTAAGCAGTTCACACGCTCGGAATCACTCAATCAATTCTTCCGTCATATCAATGTGATTACCCCAATAACTAAAAAAACATTTAAATTAGCATGTAAGGTGTATAGAATTAAGGTATACAAGCTAATAATAAAAAAGAAAGAGTGTCGATCACACAAAGAGAATGGTGCACTTAATACCGGGTGTCCCACCTAAAACCGGCCCGTTTCTCTTCGATGGAAACATTCAGAATTCTGGAGAGAAGCGCATTCTAGCGGCTGTGTTAAGAACTCCATCCACTAGTGTGTTGGACATATTTCTGGGAAATAGAACTTTTACAATCAACTCCTGTAAAAAATATATTTTTAAAAATATATATAATTAAATAATTTAGTACTTTTAATATAATTTTATTTAAAAAGAACATAATAATTAACGTAAGTGCAGGAACTTTTTTCCTTGGACATCTAAACTTTTTTCGCGATAAATCACACTTAGATCAACCTTACGCAAAACGTTTATATAATGCGCCACAATACATTTACGAATATTTTTTTTCAGTTCATCAACTGTTTTTTTTTTTTCGTAAAATTTTCCTTTCAAATATCCCCAGAAAATAATGAAGGTATTCTATTGACCAGTAACGAGTGTTTTGAGTATTCACATGACCAGAAAGATGGAACCATGCTTCATCGCTCATAAAATAAAGGTGATATGAATAACTAGAGGTGCTACAGAATGGTACAGGCTTTCTCGAAGTAACTTTTCTGATTTCCTTGGTGTGGAATGGTACTGTACAGTCTTGTCCCTCCTCCTTGTCTGCTTCCATCTATTGCGGCACAAATTATTTAATTATTTATTTTTTTAAATTTTCGCAACTTTTCGGTTTACAAATAATAAAACCTAAAATATATTTTAAGAATATTAAATAAGCCTATAAATAGCAATTTTCATTGAAACATTTGAAGCCGTTTTTAAGAAAATGGCGATTAAGCATTACTATAAATGCAAAATTAGAAGCTCTTTATCACAGGAATCTATTGAGATTTGGAAAACTTCATTTGGAGTCATTTGAAGAACTTCCACTAAAATATGCAATAATATATAAATTGATATACAAATTGATGGAAATGTGCATGTTAATGGCTTGAGAGATATTTAAAAAAATTACATTTGTGTAATTTTTGAAAAACCAAAAGATACAGAAAAATGAACTTTACATCATATTAAACAGTGCAATTAGCACTATCCATTGGAAAAGGTTGAGGAAAACATTTGGAACCACTTTTGAGAAAATGGCGTTTGAGCGTTTCTGAAAATGCGGGATTTTGAGTTCAATTTTACAGAACACTCTAGAGTTTTCGAGAAATGTTATTTGACATTATTTAAAGCACATGTACTCATAAATTTAATAAAGTGAAGAAATCGCCTCAATTGAAACATTTCCGACGCGAGAGACAAGTCAAAAAATATATATTTTTGTAAGTTTTGAAGAAAATAAAAGAATAGAGCAATATGACGTTTATGTCATCGGATAGGGTTGGTTAGGTACTAACTCTACCACAAATGTAAATAAATAATTTGGAGCCTTTTTTTAAAGAATCATGTTTCTGTAATTTTTTAAAATTGCAAATATTGCACGCTCTATTGCATGACTACTAAAATTGCAAACTACTACAATTTTCAAAAAAAATCTACATGACCTTAACGAAAGAACTATTTATGGATAACAAATTTCATCTGAAGGAAAAATCTGTCTTCAATTTTATAGTTGAAGGCCCTCCAAAAAATTCAAACTTTTGCAGTTTTCGAAAATTCAGAGTTAACTGTGAAAATCGGACCTATGCCACCTTTATAAGTGTATATTACTCTATTCTTACAAGAAATTTAAAGAAATAATTTGAAGCCGTTTTTGAGAAAATTTTGAAAATGTCCGGGTGGTTTCATGTAAAGTACCCCCAAATTTAAAAGAAAGTTTTTCAAAATTTCAAAGCTTGATCTAGAGCCAGATGGACAAGGGTTTCTTCAATTTGAAAAAGATCGTACGGGGGCTTTACGTGCTAGATTTGTTCACATAAGACAGATGGACGGATGTTTTGAAGAAACTACTTTTTCGGTATCTAGGGACCCCAAAAGCTGTATTTCCGTTGAAATCTCGAAATCGATTTTCCGCAGTATTACATAACTTTTTCTATACTTCGTATATTACTCCCGTATATACGTATGATTACGAGAAAGTAAAAATGTGTCATAAAGGAGTAATAAGTACTCCAGAGCAATTGCCCATTGTACAAGTAGGAACCGTTACTTCTCATAAGCAATTGCTTCTTTTCATATGAATAAAAACGTTTCGTGAAACTTGTAGCATTTGCTCCTCTCTCTTAGAAATGGCTCAGTAACTTATCTGTTGCGATTGGTCGATTTTCAGTTGTTTTGTTTATCTATGTTACCGCGCGACGCGTGCTTGTCCTTGATAGAGTCGACTGCGTTAGGTTAAGTGGTACAAGTGGTACAAGGTTTGAAGTCATCGATGGCAACTTATTGTTTTAATACGTCTGTTGTGACCACATCCTAACTGGTTTTTTGGGGCTTGTAGTAACTTTTTGCTGAATATTTGAAACAGCAAGCGGAATGCAAACAGGAGCATGACGATTGCGTTTAGCATTCAAAACTGAAACTGTTGATCTCCCTTTCGAGATCAAATCTTGAATGGTGCTCTTGGCAGGAATATTATTGTCAGGAAATTGTCCGTGGAAAAGTTCACGAATGTCTGTAAAGGAACCAGTACAGAGGTACGCTTCAACAATACACAACCTTTTTTTACTGAATACATTTTGACGATAAGGAACTAAGACGGTAAACGCACAGAAATAAATCAACAAATGTGTACTATACTTTTGTTTCTGTAACTTGGCTGATGACAGCTGATCAGCTGTTACGGTTTTGTCCAATCCGGAGCTTAAGCGTCACCACAGTTACATCACCGTGACGACGTTTTAGCTCTCGATTGGATAACACCGTAACAGCTTATCAACTGTCATAGGCCAGGTTAGAAAACACAAGTATAACAAAAGACTTCCACAAACAAAGGACTACTCACAGAAGACTAAACAATTCCTAGCGCTACCGCCAGATTTCACTGTCTGCGGGAAATGAAGGAACAAAGCTGTTCTTCACGCGGGGAGGTTTTAGGGCAGGCACTGTATAGCACACGCATTTCATTATTATACTTTTATTATATAAGTTTAATAACCTTGTATTCTAAGGCAATTGTTTATCTCCTTTTTGTTTTTCTAAGAATGCCCCATCCTGGTATAAGAGCTCTTCCTAACAAAACCACGTTGGCAAAGAATAGGGTGTTTTATTTCACGAATATTTAATCTGATTTACAATATATAAATTACCGTATTTTTGATCTATCTCATTTTTAGTACTTCAAATACATTCTCCTGACATTATTTACGATATCATTACACTCTGTCTCCGTTAATTACGACGCACAAGAAAGGTAATCTACGCCTAGCTTTGCCCAATGAGCAAATCGAGATGATCGCGCTTTCTGTGTTTATACATCATCACCGAATGAGGGAGCATGAGGCAGTTCTTCAATTACTTAATAGAACATCAGCTACTAAATGATTATTGAGGACCTTAAAGAAAGCTTCTGTGTGTTATATAACTTTTTCAATATGGGAGGATTTAAACGGGAAGATATGTAAATCAGGTCGAGGAGTCGGGCGTCGAACTATTGTAAAAAACTCGTTCTGAAAAAAAAAATTGTAAGTGATCGAATGCGCTAAGAAATATATGCACAAAATATTTCAAACAACAAAATAACACTTTCATACATTCCTAGATACTTTATACATGATCAATTTCCTGCTAACAAAATTATACCACAACTCTTTCTGAAATCATATTTCCTGAATAGTTACCAAACAGAAATAAATTTGCACAAAATAATTCCAATATCTTTAAATTCCTACCAACTATTAACTGCATATTCACAAGTCTTACTGTTATTCCTTTATTGCTCAGTTCTTTTTAATTTATTAGCTATAATTATTTATAGTAATGTTAAATAACACATGAGAAGATTTATCAAGCCTGCTTTGCTAAACTTCCTTTTATAATGAAATTTAAACCATTGAGAATCTGAACATTTTACTGGAATCATAAATCAGTTGTCTTTCCGGAATCTCTGAGGCAAATTCGTTAACTCATTCTACCGTTATTGCAGAGCTCGCTGCGGGCCTGACCTTGAGATGCATGCAACCCGGAATCATCCTACTGGCTACTGGCGCTGAGTTAAATACCACATTTATTTCGCTTTGCCAGATTTTCTGGTCTTTCTCATTCATTTCCCTCTATTTATACTTAGGTTTCCATAACGTGGCGGATGACATTAGGTCATTTTTACACCTCCCGCCTTATAAAATGAATATTTTTAATTAATTCGCGAACGTCCTTCTCAACGGGGCTCATGGGCTCAAACATGTGCTTATCACTGTTATAAAGATTCATTTTATAAGGCAGGAGGTGTAAAAATGACCTAATGTCATCCGCTACGTTACAAAAGTCCAAGTATAGAAGATGTTTATTTGGAGCATTCTTAGTTCCAGAGTCGGAGACAGCTTCCTACTATCAGGTAGTAACCGATTCAGCCTCATCCTCGGCAGCTACATGCAATCACGCCCTTACACTCATCCGTTGTGCCTCTTTGATATTAAAATGTAACAAGACCATTTCTTCCAATCACATCGGACGCCACGTGGTGAATTTTCGACGTATTATTGTGTATCCAAAATAAGGCGTATTAATAAATTAAGGTTATTGGATCTGAAAATATGTACGGAGTAGATAACGCCAAAATTCAAGAATATCTATTAAATGAAGGCGAAATAGAAACAAGAAAGGAAAGAAAAAAGCGGGAACAAAGAGACGATTCTCGTTAGTTTTCTGACAAGCTCCATATGCAATAATATTCTCATCACTATCTCCCATTTCAATACAACTTCTAAAATTTGCATTTCGTAAATATTAATTTACAGATTACCTCTCGTTTGAAGATTTTCACATTATTCTGCGACTCTCTTCTGCTCTTTCCAATATATTCTGCAACTTATAAGCAACCACACGTATAACACATTTTACTAATACTTTCACATCACTGTTCTCAGGCAAAATGGCCTGTTCATCTTGCACAATGCTTGCTCCATCATTGGTCGGCGACATGTCTGTAATCGATCGCGCGCACGGAATAAATATCATCGGACTAGTAAATCCACGTATGTAGTTATCTTTAAAGATGGGCTGTTTAAATGTTTGATGTTCTTCAAGATCTGGTGGAGCAACAATTACTATCTAATTGGGTAATGATATTATCTTGGAGCATATTTATGTTTCGTTGTAAAACAAATGATTACTCTGCTTTCATGATTCATGACGTTCTGTTAAGATTAAATAACGTAATTTCTGAGAGTCCATGAAGTAGCATCGTGAGATACTCCTAGAACTTTGCAATAGAAAATTCATATGATTTACTAATATACCATAAATGAAATATAAATTGTTCATTTGATGTTAATAAGTTAATGCTACATATTTATGTTTTCTTTAAGAATAATCGTAATAATAATAAATAATTTACGTAAAAATATTTTTATCTGGATATTGGAGAGATCTATCTGATTGTGAGTGCACAATAACCATAGTTGGGCATGATAATTCGATTTACCACAAAGCAGAAAAAACTAGTGGAGCTGGTACTTTCTCCCCTTATTTTCACTCAAAATAACGCGGAAAATACTCAAATGTTCGAAAACTTATACATGACCTTATTTACAAATCTATCTTTAAAGAATAGATTTCATTTAGAGAAAAATCTCTATCTTTAATAGTTTAGTTGTAGGAAGACTCCGGAAAAGTTTGAACATTGTGACATTTCTTGGAAAAAAAGGGGCAAAACGGGACACATGCTGCATTCACGCATTTTATCATTCTCTGCCAACAAAAAGACACTATATTTCAATATTTTACAAGTTCTGATCCCAACTGTCTTCTATGAGAGCCACAATTTTTCTAAAATTCTTTCAACCTTATAAGGAGTTTTCAATATTGTTGGATTGGCTGTATGTCAGAAAAGAACATTAGAATAGAACATTAAAAAACAAAACAAAAAAGAAAAGTCATTTGTTTCATTTGCACTTTTATTCATTATAAAGTATTATTCAATTAAGGTTGTTTGCTAAGTCCCACAAAAACTCACAGAAGGTTAGGATTATTGAATTTTTTGGTGACGCTATCGATAGCGATGAAGCATATGCAAGCTCAAATGATATGATAGCTCATTTTCACTTTCTGGAACAATCACTGAATGTTTCCCATCTTGATTTCAATAGTCTGTGAAAGTGTGTTCTGTATTTCACGTTCAAGTTCAGTAGTTTGTGTTCTTGTTAAGAGGTAAAACAGCGTATGATCTACTCGCGCCTACGTTTTTATAAATTAATCCAAACCTAATGGAATACATTATGATAAATTTAAAATTGTTGGTTTCACTTTATGTCGATTAGTCAATGTCACAGAAATGAAACATTTTGGCGTCCCGTTTTCCTTTCACGGGACTGATACTCAAGAAAAGGTACTGTTCTGGCTAATACGGGACGTCTGGTCACCTTACATAACAATGCAATGAAGCGCCGCTGTGACCACCGTATGTGTTCTACTGCACCGGTAGAAGTGTACCGCTACTTCTACTCCCGGTGGGAGAGCGAGATCGCCTTCAGACGACCTTCCTCTTTGCGGCGAGAAGCGACTGTGCTGGTCCGGATTCGGATACGAACTGGCACGGTAATTGCACTGGAATTGCGCGAATTATCTGAACGAGCCTTCGAAAATCACTCTTCTTACACGCAACACTCACAATGTCAGACACCCACACTTATATGAATCTTCACCAGCAGTGTATAATCGAAAACGTAAGAAGACAAATATTGAAAGACTTTTGACTCTTGAAAGAAGAGTTATTAACAAAATACTCAAAACTCTAGTAAAACATCAATTACTATCTATTACAGTTTGTAAGACTGGTAATAGACGTCGGGAAGATGGGTGTAGGATTCGACAGCTACGCACGGTACCAACAACATTGTCCGCTCTGCTCGCATGTGCGTTGTTAAGTAGTTATTTCTTCTGGTAACTATATAAATTACATATCAAGTATCATATTAAGTGAAATCTCATAAAACTGTCTTTGTGTGCCTGCTGCCTTTGCGGTCGGCACTAGCGAAAACCATGACCACCGTAAACAACATCAACTTAACCTCAACTGCTCATTACGCACGAACGAATTGTTACGCTGGAGCTGCTACTACTGATGTCTTCCCGACCAAGAACCAAGCAATAATCATCGAGGCGCATGAAGGGTTAACACTGAAGGACCATGTGAGTAAACTAACTAGCATTATACAAGGAAGTGATATCCGTTTTGTGTCACGTATCGCCAACAATAGGATATGTGTATTCTTAAGCTCCAAGAAACTTGCTGATTATATTACAGACATTCTCTCACTATTAATGATATTGAAGTAAGTGTCAGACCCTTACTTAGTAAACACATCAGAGTCAGTTCATTCAATTCAGCCAAACCTTCATTCAATTCAGTCAATTCAGTCAAACCTTAAATGGAACGTCCATTTAAATGTATTGAACACAAAATTAAGTTCATTATGCTACGCGTTCAGAATTCTTGCAAATTCAGTCAGCCTTCATACTGCTCGTTGTGTATACTTCGCGAATATTCATTCCCGCCTGAGATATGGCATAATATTCTGGGGAAATACATCTTATAGCTCCCAGACTTTTAGATTACAAAAACGAATTGTACGAATAATAACCAAATCCCACCCACGTGATTCATGTAAGCCTCTCTTCATTAATCTAGGAATTCTACTATTACCGTGTCTTTTTATTTACGAATAAGTGGTTTTTGTAAAAAAATGACTTGCTTAAGGGGGGGAATATATTTTCAGAAAATGCCGAAGTCTATTACTATAACACTCGACGTAGAAATCATATTCATCAGGTGACAGTATCAACAGCTCATTACAAAAAAATTCACATACAATACATGTACATTATTTTACAACACTTTGCCAGATGACATTAAACGATTAAATTCAATAGAAACGTTTAAATCACAAGTGAAATCGTTTCTGCTGCATAACTGTTTCTATACAATTAGAGACTATACTGAGCATCACAAGAAAAGTAACATTAATTTTAACAATGATACATAATGCATTAATTACCATTTGGACTGTATAAATGAGTATAAACAACCTGTAACAATTATTGTAACACAGCTTCCGGGTCAATGACCCCCATCTCGATCAGGTTTTTCGTCCAGTTTCCCTGATCCATTGAGCAAATGCTGAGATGGCCCCTTGTTTTGCTTCTGGACATAAATGTAACTTCATTTTCTGTGCACGTCTTCTAGAATTCAGTGGGAAATACAATTATTCAAATTATCGTTTCCTTGTTGTCGCGGCAGGAAGTAATAAGAGCCAAAATTTATTGCTTATTTATCTTTGAAAATAGATTTTATTACATGGGAGTTTTTTTTGTTTTTTTCTCCCTTTCAAAATTTCAAAATTCAAAATTTATTGCTTATTTACCCTTGAAAATAGATTTTTTTACATGGGAGTTTTTTTGTTTTTTTTTCTCCCTTTCAAAATTCAGAATTTATTGCTTGTTTATCCTTGAAAATAGATTTTATTACATGGGAGTTTTTTTTTCTCCCTTTCAAATATTCAAAATTTAAGTAGTATATGACTTAGTGTAGGGATCACAGAATTTTGTAAATGTGCACACAATTCACTTTTCCCCATAGCACGTCATACGCAGTTTTTAACTGTTTTTTTGACGTAAAATAAATAAAAGTTATAATATCCAATGTTTGCCCAGTGATCCCACATGAAGACATCAAAGAAGCTTTCAACCAACTTAATGTTCAAACATCATTCAATATTACTTTTATAAGAGTTGGTATGACCGATCCTAATTTGTCTCATATTTTGAGTTTTAGAAGGCAGGTGTTCATTCATCCTGATGAAATTCATAAATTACCTCCATCTATGTTAATCCAATATCAGGACATATATTATTGATTATATTTTTCTACTGATAACATCACTTGCTTTAAATGTAGATCTGAAGGTCATATTGCTAGTCAATGTCCAAACAAAGAGGACAATTTTAGTGATAGCTTTCCTCCTTTGAACAAGATAAGCTGTTCATCAGATTCATCACCGTGCCTTAAGCCTCCCTTGAACAAAGATACAAACTATACAGATCAAATTAAGAAATTATCCATGCGCCCCCCTTCAACCGGCCCCGTGAGCATTTCTCCTCATAAAAGAAGCTTACTAACTCAATTCTCTTCCTTATCTGAAAAACTCAGTCTAATGCTGATAAAAAATCAAGAAAACAACTTGAAACAACCAAAAAAGAAAAAGAAGAAAAACATTAACATAGTTGAATCAGACCAACAATGCAACAATCCTGAAAAAAGTATGGAAGATATGCTCAGTCCAACAAAAGTTCTCATTGACAACAATCCAAGTTCTTTTCCCTTAATATACAATATTTCCCTTAATATATTAACAAGTTCAATTATTACTGGAAAATACTTTCGGGTCAGCTGATCCCATTGCTATAGTTAAAGATTATTCTCATGACATTCCAGCAATTATTAATATGCTCAAGGAAACTTACAAGGTATTAACAAACAGAAATTTCAAAGGTAGAATTACTAGACTTATTAAGAAGTTACTGAAACAGTTACCTGATCCAGACTTGTCTGAGACTGAAGCTAGTATGGACAGCACATAATAATCTTTGTATAAAATCTATGTCAGATAGTAATCACTCATTAAATCTTTACCAATGAATTGGAAATTAAAATTATGAAAATTGTTCAATGGAATCTTAATGGATGTCACCTAGAAAATCTACAATTACTGTGCAACAATATTAACCCGGACGTATGCAAGAAACCAATTTTATGCCTGCAAGAAACAAATTTTAAACTTAATTATTCAGCCAACTTCTGGAAAAAATAGGCGTTCTAGATTTAATATAACCTTTATATGTTGTTATGTGTTTTCTGTCTTTATGTACACATGTCTATTCGATTCCGTATCTCTGTAATACATCCTTCTCCGTATCTCTGTAATAATATTTCTAAATACTGTTGTATCCATTAATTGTTGCTTTAACGTGTGTAATAATGTAAAAAGGTTCCAAAATATATCCCTACATGTAAGACCATAATTGATGTAAAAGTCCAATAAGCATTGTAATAATTATGTAACTAATGGAGTCGCTAATAACCTCTGCTGTTGATGCGACTTAAAATAAGCGAAAAAAAGCAACTATCTATTACTAGAGGGAAAAATATATGGTTCGATTTAAAAAATGAATGATTAAATTTCTCAAAAACTAAAAGTATTACAAACAATATACCTGCAGCCTATTACTTGCCCCATGATTCCGCATTGTTGAGGGAAAACTTCTTTTCGAAGTCGTGAAGCGATTAGAAGTTATGGGAGAAGCCCATGGTTCGTGGGACTCCCTGTTCTTCTAGAAATGTATCTTACAAATCGTAATTTGAAAGCAAATTATAACATTCAAAGATTTCCTTCTATTAAACTGTTTTTAACCAGATGAAAGCGAGAAGCGTAAAATTGTCTCTAAAATGAAAAAGCAGCCGAAATTCATGGTACTCGAATAATGCATTTGATCTTATTCCCAGTTAGTTGGTCCGAATGCTGATTTTGGCACTTGATCTGGTAAGGTGCTGCTGTCATCGGTGTGCATCGACCCTTCGCTTCGTATGGAGCCCCGCTCGCGGCCTCCTCTCCCGATTCTGCCCGTCAGACGGCTGATGGTAAATACTGTTGTATCCATTAATTGTTGCTTTAACATGTGTAATAATGTAAAAAGGTTCCAAAATGTATCCCTACATGTAAGACCATAATTGATTTAAAAGTTCAATAAGCATTGTAGTAATTATGTAACTAATGAAGTCGCTAACCGTACCGTACAAACCGTACAAATTTTAAGCTCGTGTTGTAATATTCAAAAGGGCTTAAACATTTGACTGTATGTGTTTTCGATTACGCTATCTGCTGGCAATGTCTGATAAATATTTGAACCGGCATCGCTAGCCAAATTGTTTAACTGCTCCGTGAAGTCAGGGAAGATAAGTAACTCGAGACACCGCCGATTCCTGCATGAGTAACGATCTGAGTTACCCAGGATCGAACGGCAGGATAAAAGTCAATGACACTACGAGAGACGAAGACTGACTAGGTTAAAGGAGGATGACTTCACACTTCGTTCGACGCCAGTAAAGGGATTATAGAACGTTGTTACGAAAAACGTAACGGTGTCCAACATAGTGAGGGTTGTGTGATAGTGATATGAGAATAATATAGTAGTTACATGACTAAAAAGACAGTTCAAAACAAAAAAAATCAGTTTAGCTGAATAATTCGTTGAGTGAAAAATGAGGTGGAGTAGAACGATGATTTATACCAGGGCTGCTCAAATGCGAGATTTCGGGCCAAACTGCCAGGGGCGCCCAGCCTTCGTGTTACTTACCCTTCACAAGACTGGACTCCTTTACCCCTCCTTTCCTCTCTATTAACAATACGAACAGTACCCTATCTGCCACCGAGCTGACTCGACAAATAGCGAGCCACACCGGTTGTCCGCAGATTTGCGCTGTGCTAGGGCACGTCAACTGGACAACCCACACGAGCAGTTTATACTTTAAGCAACAACAGCTCTTATTCTTATTGTACCCGCGGTCGACCCACTACATCGAAAAAGATATGACGTCTTATAGGGTACTATAATAAATATCTACTATGCTTAGATTTTGGTAAAAATTTTTGAATGCTTGATGCTTCAATATGCTCGTCCCGGTTGATACTTTGATACGTAATAACGCGCCAGGAAAGTCTCTCCGCATTGGAACCTTGCTGGTGAAGGTGCTAGCAACAGAAATTATGTTGGTAGCACGAGCTGCAGCGTGTAAAATGTAAATTGCTTGCTCACCGCAATCATTACACATGCTGCAAGTGTTGTCCCCTTCACTTTTTTCCAGTGATCTATTTGCTACCAAAATTGATGCAATTTTGAATACAAGGCACCGTATTAAAAATTGCATTTATGTTGGCAGCTCAGTGCGGAGAGACGTTCCTGGTGCACTTTATATTTGAGTTAGAGAAACATGGCTCCTGTCTTTGGACTCGGCGATTAACATGAAACAACATTAAGGGTGCTTCATACTGAAGTCCAGTGCATTTTATGTCCGAAATGCTTCGTTCTCCGATCTGGCAGGTTTCCGCTTTGGTCCCCTAATGTCCAGGTATACGGAGTGGATTTCTTAATAAATTGCGCTAGGAATTAGTAGTATTATATAACACTGAATTTAAACACGGTTTTGCCACTCGTGATACAGTATATTAATAAAATATCATATCTAGCAGGTCGCGCAAAATACAGCGTTGTGTTCGGTACGACGGTCAGAAGCTAACTGATGCCTCACTTTGTTTTTACTTTCTCATGTACTATTGCTTTTGGGACATATTGGCTTAGGCTGACATTATTTAGTAGTGGTTTGTCTACATTCGACACGCTGAAAATATTTGAAAAAATTAAACCAGTTTTCGCGAAAACGACAGGCTATTACACACTAGTATTTTGATATATTAATGTATACTACCAGTTTCCAACCCCGTAAGCTGCCCTTCTGAGTAACAGAAATGACAGTGGTACTGTGATTAATCTGGCAATTACAGAATCACTAATTCATTTTCGTCAATTTCGTTGGGGAAAACAAATTGATAATTTCAATGATTCGTATGCTTCCACTGCAACGAATTGTAAAGCACTTTTTGCAACATGTATGGGCCAACACAAAGTTACCGAATAAAGTAGTGTACTAGCGTGAGATTTGAATCACATACTAAAACGTTTTTGCAATATTCCCATAAATCAAATGTATTCAATTTTCAGAACTTTTTCATTAATATATGGGGAGTTATTACAATAAATTTAAATAGAATATTTCGTAGTTCCTTTGGTCAGTAATGTTTTGAGTTCATAAACCATATAAACAGCACCAAAAAAAACAGTGAAAGAAATATTGATTCTGATGGTTGAAACGAAAATCAGTTTTCCTTTTCTAGGTCTTAAAAATGCACCCCCAAGTTATCTAGGTCTTAAAAAACTTGTCATTTCTTACGTTAGTGAAATATTTACCATGTGATGAATTTCTCATGCACTATACATACGGACAATGTACTACATACTCGTATATTGCGAGTTTGGCTACCATATAGGGAGATCTATTTGTCTTGTCGAAAAAAATATTAAAAGCATTAATGACTTACATGCATATCTGGCGTTTTCACTTCTCCCTAATTGCAAAACCACAGATATTCATGTCTTACGGAATGGATAATGAATTATCGGGATTCGAACCCACCACCCTAGGGTATAGCGTGTGCCTCCACAAACAACTGTGCAATTTAAGTCTGTCATGAAGTGCGCTCAACGTCCACTTCCGCCTGGGGCCAAATCGTTCGGTCTCATTTCCCACGAGGCAGGATGTTTCTCCACCAGCCACCGGTTCATTATTCCAGCCTGCATCTCCGGGCTAATACCGCGTTAATAAGCCACCAAAGGAAGGGAGGCGCAAACACCAACACACGCTCGGACACCTCGGGAGCGGGATGCCCTGGGGGCGGCGGGGGGCGGAGGGCGGGGGCGACAAGGGCGGCACCGGAGGCGAGCGGCGGCCGCCGCGGGCGGCAGACGGCGCCACATATGTCCCACACGCCCATGTGCGCGCGCCGCCCCTCCGCCGCCGGGGAGCATCCAATAACTCGCATCGCAGCCTTCCAATTTGTAATCCGGGCCTGATTTATGTGGAGAGCTCCCGACGGCTCCACGGCCTCTGCCGCCGCCGCCGCCGCCGCTGCTGCCTAGAGAGCCTGCCGTCCATCCGCCCCTCTCCGCTTTAGCATTCTACCGTTCTTGCCACTACGCTCACCACTCATTTGCTTTCTTTATTTTATATATCTATCTATCTATCCATCTATCCATCTATCCATCTATCCATCTATCCATCTATCCATCTATCCATCTATCCATCTATCCATCTATCCATCTATCCATCTATCCATCTATCCATCTATCCATCTATCCATCTATCCATCTATCCATCTATCCATCTATCCATCTATCCATCTATCCATCTATCCATCTATCCATCTATCCATCTATCCATCTATCCATCTATCCATCTATCCATCTATCCATCTATATCTATCTATCTATTTATTTATTTACTTGTATGTTTGTTCGTTATGAGATTATTAACTTAGGTTTCCCCTCTTTGACGCTCTGGTGTTATTCATGCCACCATGATATATCGTACATTTCGCCGTCTCTGTTGTTTTTTTCCGTTGTTCTTATAAAACTACTGCTTTATACTAGAACGGCGATATCTACATCTTTGCACCATCAATGTCTTCTTAGTTCGTTGAAATCACTGACGGATCTCCTTATATAATAGGATACTATGTCTACCATATAATCACACAGTGTCACAAGTGGAGTTTTCATCATATATTTGAAGAATCACTGCTTTCTGTCCGTAGTTGAGTATTCGTTGCGGTAATCACATTTTTTCTACATTTCTCCTGAATGTTTCGTCGCTACACATTCAGCCGAATTAAAAATGGATACGTTGTCTCACTCTTCGGTTTCCATAGTTGTTTTGTTTCTAAAACAAGATCTTCATATTTGGTAATTTTCTCGGTTTCTGATTTTTAACATCAGGTGTTAATGGCAAGGCAATATCAATAAAAGTGGCTTCTTTCTTTATTTCATCAATTAATACTATGTCTATTCTACTGATTGCATTGTCCGTTTTATGCTCCTCTCCCAATGAATAATGGCATCCCCTCTTTCTAGCAGGAGTGCTGAGTTTATTTATTACACATTTAATAATAGTATTTATATTTTATTATTATTATTATTATTATTATTATTATTATTATTATTATTATTATTATTATTATTATTATTATTATTATTATTATTATTATTATTGCAACCTTTATAATTCTTGACTATTTCTATCATCACCATCACCTCTATCACTTCCTCCACCACCATCATCACCTCCTGCAGCTTTCGCCACGGTCTCACAACTGACGCTGCGTCTGTTTTCATAATGAAGTGTGAGGGGGAGGGGTGGCCGGGGCGCGAGACGGGAGGCTGCGGCGACGGCGACGGCGGCCGCCCCCCGCAGCTTCCGCTGGAGATTTGCTCACCCGCGTCGCGCCCACTCCCACACCCCGCCGCCGCGCCCGGATTGGAATCCACGCAGTTAAGCCCCTGCAGCACCCACACGACACGTTTCCCGGAAAAGCAAAAAAGCCATGTGTGTGTGTGTGTGTGTCTCCCGCTTTTTATAGCGCTGGTTATTAGTCCGCCCGTCGTCATTCGTCATTTCCCTGTTAAAGTATTCATAAAGCCTTACAAGTGTTGTTGATCCTCCTGCCCATTATGCAGCATTCTTTTATGGTGTGTCAACTGCAGCGGCTGCGGGGGAATTATCGTACGTTAATGTTTCCGTTTGGAACGAATAACTCACTTAACTCTGTAGAACATCACGTCAAGAATATTAGTTCGGTGTACATCATGAAGAGCTTGTTAGACTATTTAACCGATTGAATGAAACTCAAAATAAACATGAGCAAAATAAAAATAAACCCAGCATATTGATTAATTTCAAATACATTTTTGGTTTTATGGGTAAAAAAGGAGAAAGTTTTTAAATAGTGTGTTATAACGACTAATTTTTATATTTCTAATATTAATAACGAGCGTCATTTGATTTAATTGATTTATCGTCAAAAAATGTGGCGAATGGGTGGAGAAGTATAATCTTCCCACCTCTTGAACTCCTGGATCCTTACACTCCCCATTTACATAATTGAGAAAAGTTTCCTCTAAAATATCGATAAATTTAGTATCCACTAATAGACACTCAAATAACGAACTTTTAAAATGTTATAAGTTTTTGAAGATTTCATGGAGTTACAATCAATTGTATAGTTTTAATGCAAATATAGACGAAATGGAATTAACAAACACCAAGGGTATCAAAACTACAGAGATTTATTTGTAAATAAAAATCAAAATCTTGTAGGACAAAGCATGTTAAGTAAGGTAGTACCTAAGGTATGTAATTTTACAAATATAACCTTGAATTCTCAGACACTTCACATAAGTTTTGAACCCTCTTTACCATCTTGTGATATTCCTAACCCAAGTGTTGAGTCTTTAAAATAAATGAGGCAACCAGTTCCCCAATACCGCTTGTTCTGAAGAGGATGATAATAATAACATAAATAATTGCATCCAATAAAAACTAACAAACAACCAGGGAAGGATACTAAACATTAGATAACAATCGACCAAAAACCTCTCGCAGGGAGGTAAATGCGATGTGTTATCAGATAAATCTGTCCGAAAATAAATTAAAGTAAAATAATAAATCTATATAATCAAGCACACAACTAATATTATCAGGGAATCACTCACAATTTTCATCATTATTGTCCAATATATAAAATAATTTTCTTTTTCAATAGATCAATGTACTAAATTTGAATATCAGATTTAATATTAAATGAGTAAAGCCTATATCAAAATTATGTTGAAAAAAAATTGCTTGATGTCTGTATATTTTGTATGTGACTGAAGCTTTATCAAAATAAAAAATGTTTTTGAAATCTACATTTTGCTTATGCATCATTTTCCTTCCTCTCCTTGATCTTTTTGGTGTACGTTATGCTGTGAATGGAACAACAGTATTATTAACAACTAATTTAAGTTAGGAACACTGGAAACAAGTAATAAAAATCACTCGACCCTACCACAAATTAATAGCAACAGACAGTCGACGGAGAACGTAAGCAAAGAACTAGCATTTAGATTCGTTTGCACTGCAAGCCTGCACAGCAGTGCATTCTTATAGCCATATTTTAAACTAATTGAACGGGCAGTAGTGCCACCAGGTTAAATGTCTCTTGACTACCCGGGCCCGCCTAAGAGAGTAGATAAAACACTCGTAGTTATTTATGCATCAAGGGCGTTAAAAGGTGGTTTACGGACTTTTTGTCGCCAGTTCATCATTAGATCCAATCGATCCCCGTGGTACATTCAAGATTTTATTTTTTACCCAAAGCTAATGATTCGTATTTACTTATTTACTAATTAACTAGTTGTTAACTTGACTTGGTTCTTCTTTTCATATTTCCCTGCCATAATTCCCTCCATAAAAAACGCGTAATATCATTCAATTGTTTTCTTATTTACCTCGTAACCACGATCCTCTAGATCCAGGTAAGTTACGCCTTAATGAGTATATGAAGCTCCGTATTGAATAATAACATATCAGTGAAAGAAAACACGCGTTGGTAATGAAGACACTGTAGCAGCATATTTGCCCCTAAGAAACCAAATTTACCCATTGTGGTGAACAGTCTTTAACCTTCTAAATAAAGTAATAATTGTAGTACTCTTTATTGAGCCGGGTATCGACAGACTGTCTAACCGTGCACCTTTTTTATCTTCCGTAATTTATTTATATGGAGGTATTTGTAAATAAAAAAGTACATTGAAATTCGGATTAATTTGTCATTTATTTCGTGGAAGAGATTTTGTTATTTTACGATCTTGATTCAACTGGGAAAGTATTCTACAGAAATAAAATTGTGCATATCCCTTAATATTTAACCACGAACATCTCCATAGTGATTTGAGATCATCTTAGTAACCGACATCAAGAGAAATAAAACTATGATGTGTTCTTTAAAAAAAAAGTTTACGATTTTATGTGTTGAATGATAGCATTACTAAGTTAGCACTACACTGCCTTCTTCAAAAATCTTTGCATCCTATAAAGTGTTGTTGTTTTCATATTGTCTAGTAACATTATCAAAATATTATCATGTTTTAATTCAGACGGTGCAGACAGTGCATAGTATATCACGATCTTTTTTGACTCTCATTAAGTATATGAATGAAAGTTAAATGAACCCTAACTACATAAATCAAATTTGAATAAATCAAAACAATCACAGCAACTGACAAAACACTACATACACAAGTGTGCCATAATGAGATGGCGGCGAGGTTGCGAGGGTGGGTGGGGTTGAGGAGATTGCGAGCCCAAAGTTGGGGGAGGGCGAGGGCGAGGGCGAGGGAGAACAGCGGCCGCGCCCGGGGCGGCAACGCGGACGTAAGCTCTTGAGCGAGCCCCGTAGGCACCGCCCCGCCCCCCGCCCCCCGCCACTGCTCAACCATCCCGCCGCCTCACAGCTTCGACCTGTTTGGCGCGCGTCTTAGGAATTATCTTTAAAGTATGCTCGTAACACGTGTAACGCTCACACGCCTGTTTGCAGCCTGCTTTGTCCTGCGCTGTTTGCTCGGTGAGCGAGCACCGCCGTCCGCCGCCCCCGGCGCCCCGCCCCCTCGAACGCACGCCCCTTCGCGCAGCTGCCCCCGGGGCACCAAGCCCTCCGCTTACTTGCCCCCGCACCCTTCCCCCGGTTCGCTCCACGATGGGGTTCGCAGGCGGGCGTGCGCGCGGAGATCGGTGCTGCGGTCGCGAGAGAAGGTTCGCGTCCCATTTTGTATATTATAAGTATTGTTTATTAAGGAATAACTTCTAATATATCATATTGTGGATATTTTTAATGTTCACCTTTGGTTAAATTCATAAAAAAGGACAGAAAAATAATATAAATTAAAGAAAGAAACTTAGGTTTTCATTCTCACTTCCAACTTACTGATTCCCCTGTACTGGATATTTAGGATGTCATTACCACTGTCACTAATTTTCTGAAATATTCTATAAGTAAAATCTGTATTTAAGTTAATATGGCAATTTAAAAATCGTTCACTACTGTTTCCCTACAGAACTCCATCGATTACTTGAAGTTGATTACTGATTACGGGCGCGTAAACTGCTAAGGTCATTAGTCCTGTATGTGTTGTGCATGTTTCCATCGCGGGTGGCGGTGATCTCCGCTGGCTGGCGAGACCCGGCACTGTCGTACGTCGACCTACGTCGGCTTGCGGGGGTTTTCCACAACTAGGTATCTCTCACCAGCGGAGCACTGCCTCTGCTGGGACACGCTCTAAGTTCCAGCCTTCTAAGTGTGCTTGAGAATGTGCGTGTAAGTAATAGGTAGGGACAGTATAAGGAAGAGGAAGGATAGATAGCGCGCGGTCCGTGACCCGTTTGTTAGGTACTGTTCCGGCATTCGCGTGGTGTTGATCGGAGACACCACGGAAAACTACCGATCATACCAGCCGGCCGCTAGAATTCTTCTAAAGACAGTACATGAATTCTACTTAGCTATCTAGCTAGTGTTACAAATTCTGCCACTGTTGGGACTCGATCCCAGGACCTCCCGGTTAGAGACATAGCAGTGACATCTGCTGATACGCTGAGCCACCTCTGCCGGTGAAACTGATGGTGCGACCACATATTTCATAGCATTATTTTGAACTTTTGAATTCCTTCAAATTTTGAACTTATGCAGTTTTCGAAAATTTCACGAGTTCAATGAAAATGAGACATGCGCCATTTTTAAGCGTCTTTAGCTCTCTTCGAGGAAAACGTTTTAAAAAATTGCTGGGACCTTTCTGAAATAAAAAAATAAAATAAATTGCATTAACTTCAAGCCAAGATTATGCAAAAACTACTCGCCTTTTTTGGAAATGTATACAAGACATTATTTAAGGACGTATTTAAAAAATCATTAAAGAAAAATCTCGATCATCTATATTATACTTTTGCAATGTTGATTTTTATGGTTTTCGAAAATGAGACCAACGCCGTTTGTCTAGTCGCACTTTGCTCTATTCGAGAAAAAATTAAAGAAAAATATGCCGATAGTGTTGAGAATTTTTTGTTTCAAAATTTCTTGGATTTTATGCAAATTACGGGAGGCTACTAATATTTTTGAAAAATTGTACATGACCTTATTTCAAGGTCTGTTTGAGGATCGGATTTCTTTAAAAAACTAGTGGCGTAAAACACCACGTACTTTCTCGCCCGTATTTTCACGTAACATTACACGAAAAGTACTCAAATATTCCAAAAATTGTACGTAACCTTATTTCAAAATCTATATTTAAGAAACAAATTTCATTAAGGAAAAAATATCTATCATCATAATTGTAGTTGTAGGACGACGCCGAAAAACATTTTAACTTTTGCAATTTGCGGAAAATCAGAGTTTTCAACGAACACGAGTCCTGCACCATTCTCTTAAGCGGCCTTCACACTATCCAACAAGAAAATTTAACTAAAAATGATGGGGCCATTTTTTTGAAAATTTGAAAAATGTCCCAGGGCGTAATATAAAGAACCCCGAAAAATTAAAATATCGGTTTCAAATTCACGGGGCCGCGTTATCAACCAGATCAATTGGGGAATATCAATTTTGAAGAAAACCAAGTGAACAGTTTAGCCACTAGCGTTGTTCACAAACGGACAGACGGGCGAACAGACAGACGGACACTGGCTAAAGTTAAAGTGTTAAAGGATTCTTTTTCTAAATTTAGCAACTGGATTTATCCACTTTTTCGTTTGCATGGCTCTCGAATAAGAGTTTTTCTGCCTAAAATTCGCCGTTTTTTATTCATCATTACATAACTTTCTCACTAGTGCGTAAGGAGTAGCAAGAAAGTAAAAATGTTCATCTTCAATATTGCAGTTGTAGAAAGACGCCGAAAAAATGCAATTTTGTAAAACAGGGAGATTTTAACGAAAATGAGACATATTTTTGTCATGTATTTTCTAAACCTTATATGTGCTCTATGCAAGTAAAAGTTTAAGCAAGAAATTTGGAAATCATTTTGATAACACTCAAATTGTTTAGGTTATACCTGAAGTACCCTCCAAAATCAAAATATCCGTCTTAAATTCGCAGAGCTTTAAATTCGGTCAGATGGACTAGAAAAAATAAATTTTCGAGATCATGATCTGAACGATGTAGACGTCTGAATCGTCTGAACAGTGTAGACAGGCGGACAGATGGACGGGTAGAAAGACGTTTTGGCGCCTACCAATTTCTCGGTATCAAGGACCCAGAAAATGTAGTTTCTGACTACAGAATGTGTTATAGGAAATAATCTACCACATAGAGTAACAATATTTATCCACATTAAATATAAGGGCATGTTTTTCTATGGAAAAATTGCCGATTTTTGACACATTAATACAATATTTTTTTCTCTGCCACATAAGTACATAGTATGGCGAAAAAGTAAGAAGACGAAATCATTCAAAACTTCACAATCCACAATTAATAGCATTTTTTGAAAATACAATTCAGTTTAATTTTACCTGTTAATTAGATATTACTGAATCTAATATAATATTCCTATACTTTTCATGAATTTGCAAATATTAATCAAACTAATATGACACCTATATTTAGCTACCGACTGTAGCGGACATTGTATGTAATTTTATCCATTTATCACAGAGTCCTTTCAATCATCTTTCGCACATAGAACGCTATAGCGTTAATGCGTTGTAGCATCCTTTGACCTGTTACTCGTAGAGCTATTTCCTAGCAACAAGTCTCACTCAATTAGATGCATTTGAAAATCCTCTGAAAGGATGTGTTCCGTCACTTTCTGCAAAACTCGTTATGTGTTGTAAACTATACCCGGACGTGACATTAACAGATTGGAATTCGGTTATTATTCTACATAAACAACTGACGGAGCAATAATACTTATGATGTAAGAAAATCTTTAAAACCTGTTTTGCAATTAATGTAAGAGCATACGGAATTCCATTTTCAGAAATAATATCCAGTAAAAATAGAAATTCTTTCATCTCAAAGGCATTGAAGTTATTGGGATTTTGCACCCCACACGAAGGATGCAGTAAATACCGGCAGATCATGGCACTGCTATCCTCCATTCTTCTTCATTCTTCTCCTCCATTCTTCCATGTTCCTATCATGTATAAAGATGAATGACTACCTGTAAATATTCTAATGTTATTTGTGTGCTTTCTCTCTCTCCCCTTTGTGTTTCCCTTTGTTGCGTGAGTTCATATCCTTGCCCTGCTTCAGCCCATGCCGTCCTCATATTGCCCTCGCCACCTGTCTCATCTGCCTGAATGCCTCCTCTGCCATCGTTACGCACCCCTTATCATCCATCCCCTTTGACCCTGTCTCACTCACCGTGACTAATATCTATTGTCGACTCATCGGCTTCGATGGCTCAATGGTGGCATTACTGTTGCCCCCGAAGTGTTGCTGAGCGGATTCTCTTAGGATTCGAGTACCGTCAGAGGTGAATTTTCGACTCTAGCTCTGTAGCTGTGTCAAATTCAACCACGTCAGGAGAAAAATTCCAGCGGTCGTCTGCGCTGGTTTGTGTTTTCTGAGGTTTCTCGAATCAATACGAGATGATTGCTGGAGCAGTACTGTATCAAACGGACCACAGTCCTAGCACGATCTTTCCTACTTCATCTTTGTCCTCTCCTCTTCCCTTCCATATATGAGGAGCAAACATTTAAAAGGTGACATGTCCATTTAGCAAAAATTGAGTTCTTCTGGTGTTTTTAGCTAGAATTTTATTTCCAGAAAAAAAACGTGAGATGTCTTACAATTGGTACAAGAAGTAATTTATTCGTTGAGTTAAAGGTGTTGAAAAGGGTAAAATTTGTGCTATATTTTTCATTTTTATTGGAAAAGAATAAAGTGGACATGTCACGTTTTGAATGTTTGCTTCTCATATCCACCTACACTTAAATGCAATACACTTCTACTCATGCCGTAATACCAGTCGGGAGTATAGAGCTTATCCTGGGGTGATGCTCCACTGGAGGAGCTTACTTGTGAGCACTTTGTGACGAAGCCCGTTCAGCGAACTTGCTGGTCGGTATATCACGCCCCGCAGGGAAAAACTCCCCTTCCTTCTTATCAGATGCACTATACGTACGGGGTAAATTATCACAGTTGATGAAGCGTCTAGTAAACGAAATAATCAATGACTCAATATATCGTCAACGTGGTCACATTCCCTCGCCACAGCTCTTTCACTGCCTCACTTGCTTCTATGCCACCACCTCTCTACCTTCCCTGTCTTCACTTTGTGCACACAAGCACAGCGTGCGCCTCCGCCCCTCCTCCCCTCTGCCCACCCCGACAGCGTCTCAGTTCCCCCGTCAAAGTGAAAGCTCTCGCCACGCGCGTCCCAGACGGTACAGTCTTAGACTCCGTGGCCGCCACCCTCCTCGTCACCTGTACTCTATTGACAACTCCCTGGCGTTCGCGGACAACCCCTTTCTCCTTCGTCTTCGTCATACCACGACCGTGCCTCCTCACCCGCCACCACCCTTCTTGTCGTCACCCTTCTTCATCGTTCCGCCTCTTGCTGCTTACTCCAGTTCCGGCTCATCTCCGCGATCTTGTTGCCTTCCCCACCACACGTACCCGGTCTCCACTTCATCACCACCCACACGCCTCTTCCAGCCACTGCCATCACCCACGTGCCACAACACAAATAAAAAACGCGTCATATATCTTTAACCGTCCGCCCTGACACTAATTTTACCATCGCCACCGCTGATTTCTCAATTGTCAACTCTCTTGCGACGAATGTCGTACCCCACTATTTCTATCCCCAATTCACTTCTCCTGCCGTTTTGGTCGCCTATGTTATCCCCGCCGTCGCCACTTGCACCGTCTCCGCCTCGCTTCGCCCCTGCCTCTTCCATTGTCGCCTCCTCCCCGCCGCCACCGCGCGACTCCGCCTCGCGTCCTCCCCGCCCCGCTCCATCCGCCGCCCCGGCGCGCGGTGCGGGCGCCCGTTCCGGCCGCGCAGCTCCGCCAAAAGCCGTCGAGTTCGGTCAACGCGCGCCCCGCCCACCCTGCTCGTCCCCGCCACGCACGCCCCCGCCCCACCCACCCCACCCGCCTCGCCCGGCGCGCTCGAGTCATGGCCAAGACAACATTTGAGGACTACGGCGCCCGCATGGTTTGCCGGTAGGTAGCGTTAGCTCCGCTATTTGTAATGAACAAATATGCATCCCCCTTTGATTTTTATCCCCGGTTCGCAAAAGGGGGCGTGTTTGACAATGAGATCAAAGCAGGGAGCTGTGTATCCAGCGCGGAGTGGGCCCTGCGCGGCCAGCGGAGCCCGTGCCGGCGCCGGCGTCGGCGGGAGCGGGGGAGGGAGGCAGAGCGGGGGCGCGGACGACGCGGGGTGGCCGGGGCGCTCTACCCGGAGCGCTCCGCCCCGCACCCTCGTCCGCGACTCGCACCCGCGCCAGCCCCGCCCGGCCCGCCTGCCACGCCGACCTCGCCTTGCCACGCCCCGCTCCGCCCGGTGTGCCGCCGCCCCGCCCCCGTCTCCGCCTCCGCGCGGCCGAGTCAACACGCGCACGTGGGGCCTTCCCACCGCACCGTCGCGTCGCAGCGCAGCGCACCTCGGCTCAAACACCGGCTCCGCAGGCGCCACTGGCTCCGCCCCTCTCTCGCCGCCCCGGCCGCACCTCTCCTCACCAAACCCGTCCGTGCCCGGCTTTTAGCACGTCTCTCTCTCCCCACGCCCCGTCGTCCCCGTTCGACTCTTCGGCTGTGTCCTTCCTTCTCCGCCCCCATCAAACCCTCTTCCATCTGCACCGGGAGAGGTGGCTCAGGCCATCAACGGATGTCACTGCAGTGCCTCTGACCGGGAGCTCCTTGGTTCGAATCTCGACGGTGGTAGGGTTTTCAACACTAGCTAGATAGTTAGATCGGGTTCAGTCGCTGTTTGGAGGAGAATTCTAGCAGCGGACTGCTCTGATTGGTAGTTTTCGTTGTTTTTATCCGATCAATATCAGGTGAATGTCGGCGCAGTAACCTAACAACGGGTCACGGACCGCGCGCGATCTTTCCTTCTTCTTCTTCTTCCCTGACATATGCTTACCCCTTACACACTTCCACTTCCATTCAATTAACTATCACACATGCTAGGAGACCGATCGGGACCTTAGAACTTATCCCGACTGGGGTGGAGCCCCGCTGGTGGGAGACACGTTGTTGGGAAAAATCTCGGTAGTCGATGATGTCACCATCCAGCGGGGAAAGCTCACCGCCACCTTTCGATGAAAGACATACAGTACACTTACGGGACTAATAACCTTAGCAGTTGACGCACTCGGACTCACTAACAATCAATCATTCATTTGTCCCCGTGTCCCTACGTCCCCGGGTCTATTTCTTTCCACATTCCACTATTCCCACGTCCCGCACTACGCGTTCCCGCACCTCTGCTAACAGCGCACCCCCCCTCCCCGTCCCCATCCCTTCTCCCCGCGGATTTAAATTCCCATACCCCTCCGTCTTTATGTCTCTTTTTCTCCGCGCCCCTCTCTCGTTCCCCTCCTTCCCCAGGAGCCACCGTCACCGCACCCTTCCTTCCCTGCGTCGTTCCATTCCCTCGTCCCTCAATCCCGCTCTCCGTTGGCCCGTCGCACCGCTCGATCTCCGCAACCAGTCGGTCCCTTTACCCCTCGGTTCTGGCACTCAGTCCGTCCCGACAAACTCAGATACCACACCCGCCTTCACCATGGCCCCCAACACCCCGCTGGACTCGACTCCCTGTCCGATCAGATTCCCCGACGGGTCCGACAGCCTATCGAGTGCTGTTGCCTCGCAGACACGGTCTCCTATCTAACATATCGATCCCCATCCGTCCTCGAATCCCTTTGGTCCTCTCGTTCTCTCGGTTGTCGCACCCACTTGGTCCCTACACGCCTGAGTCTTGGCAGTCATTAGTCCCCAACGATCCGTCCAGGACACTGAGTCCCCGCACCTGCAGTCCCCGTATCCACTCGCACCTCCGCCCACTCACGGTCTCTAAACCTTCTCGGTTCCCGTACCCCGACCTTGCCGGAACCCGTCCCTTGCCATCCCTGCGTTGCCTCATGCGCATGCGTTTGAAATATCTTACGTACGCCTTCTTTCGGAGGGGTCGTAAAGCCGTCTGTCCCATGCTAGTAGATTTACTGTTTGTAAAAGATTCTCAAGCCTAAATAAAGCCTCTGAGCAAAATTCAAATTGCCTGTTTCTTCGCCCAAGTAATACCTTCTTTCTCCTATAATTGGTGAAAGGAGCGTAGCGAAATTTGCGTGGTCAGACGGAAGAACAGACCTCATGGCCTGTGTCTCGTCATGTAAAATAAGGCATCGATTCAATTCAATTAATGCGTCATCCATGGTCTTCCTCGCAGGCGCCCCCGCAGCTGCAAGGGCGAGCGCGCGAACGCTGAACTGTGGCGGACGCGGGCAGCTCGGCACGACGACTCCAATACACGAGCTCACTGAGATAGCTTTGCACCAGCGGCAAACACGCTGTGAGCGGCTCTTGGGACCCCAAATGGAGGTAGAGGAACCAAAACATGGCATTGACCCCTTCATTAGTGATCTGAAAGAAAGTATAAGCGAACAAATAATCATATTTATCATGTGGCAGTATCTACAGTAGACAGCAAAAACTCATCATTCTACATTCGTAGTACATTGTAACGTAATGCTTCACGAAACTGTATTTGAAAATCTTGAAATCTACACACAAGGTTAAAAATCAAGAAATGTTACTGCTGCATAACATTTTTATAGAAGTGAACAAAATAATGTGTATCGGAAGCAAATATAGTATTCGCGGAAAATAGATTTATTCTGTAAATTGACATGTACTGGTGTCAGAAATCCACGATAATAAATATAAACATAAAAATAGCAAAACTCATATTAAACATCAAGTTTCTTGGCTCAATTGAACAAATGCTGAGGTTCTCATTTGCTTTGGATATAAAATGTTGATTCTGTATCTTTCCAGATTCATATATACTCTTTTGGTCAAAATTTGTGCAAGTGTATTAAAAAAGGCCTAATTAATCAGTAGCTTGTAATTGATAATGATTAATTATTTATTCAAAATTTATCAATATGAAATAGTGTGAAATGATGGCATTTATTTATCATAGTTTTGTTAGAAACTTCGCGTATCAGCTCGACAGTTGCAGCACCTGTTTACGGCACTTGATTGCAGCACCTGTTTTATATGAGCTCTTTATTTATGGAAAAAATCTTGAAACTACAAATTAACTTCGTGTGATCTACGTAAACAATGTTTATGATATCACTATGCTATGACCGGCAGTGGTAGCTCAGCGCATCAACTGATGTCACTGCAGCGCCTTTGACCGGGAGGTCATAGGTTCGAGTCCTGACGGCGGATGGATTTTCGACACTAGCTTTTCAGCTAGCTCGAATTCAGTCGCTGTCTGGAGGAGAATCCTAGCGGGTGGCTGCTCTGATCGGTAGTTTTTCGTGGTTTCCCCGATCACCACCATGCGAATGCCGGAGCAGTACCTTACCAAACGGGCCACGGACCGCGTGCGATCTGTCCTTCCTCTTCCTTGTCCTATCCTCTCCCCTTACAAACACACACTTACACTAACATGCATTACACTACCACATATTCCGGGAGACCGGTCGGGAGCTTAGAGCTTGTCCCGGCTGGGGCGGTGCCCTGCTGGTAGGAGAGCCTTGGTTAGGGGGATACCCCCACTAGCCGACGGTAGGTCGGCGCCGGATCTCGCCATCCAACGGGGGAAGATCACCGCCATCTCCCGAGAAAGAAAACATGCACTGCACTAACGGGACTAATGACCACAGTAGTTGACGCGCCCGGAAACACGAAAAAATCATTATGCTATGATAAATGAATTCCCAATAATTGTGAATTCCATCATAAATAAGTGAAAAAATATGGCATAGAAAAATCTCCAAGTACAAAATAAATTTATAAAACGGTAACATAATTCATTGATTTATTTTATTTATGTTTAGGGGTCCTGCAACAACTAAGGTCATTGAGGCTCATGACTAATTGAATGATTGATGAATATAGGCATGTTAACTGCTAAGGTTATAAGTCTCATAAGTGTAGTGCATATTTTATTGTGGGAGGTGGCGGAGAACCTTTCGCGCTGGATGGCGAGATCCAGCGACGACCTACATTGGCTAGCGGGAATTTTCCCTCACTAGATACCTCCCACCAGCGTGGCATCGTCCCAGCCCGGGACAAGCTCTATGTTTCCGACTGGTCTACCTACAAGTGTAGTAGGTATGTGCATGTGAGTGAAGAATGTTAAAAATACAGCAGGTTCGCCAAAAATTGGACCAGCACCATTTTATCGTAGCGCATACCTTATTTTAGGATATATCTCTAAAAAACAGAATTCATTGAGGAAAGAAATCTACAATATTGTAGCTGAAGGAAGACGCCGAACAAATTTTGAACTTTTCCAATTTTCGAAAATAAGATTTTTCAACACAGATCAGACCTACGTCAATTTCAAGCCTTATTACGCTATCCGAGGAGATTAAAGATTAAGAAAAAATATTTAAAGTTATTTTTGAGAAATTTTTTAAATTGTTCTTAAAGGCTAAGCTTTCAGCAGTATAGCTTTGAAGAAGGCCACAACAGGATGGCCGAAACGCCAGCTCCATCGACTGAGACGCATCTCATCCCGGACAGCCAAGAATACTTCATAGAAAGTACCCCCAAAATTGTCGCTTTGTTGCGATTGTTGCTTTACACACACAGTTGTCGTTGAAAAAAGTTGTCATTTTAGACGGAGTTTCTAAGGTCCATCAACATATTTATCAAACATGGTCGTTTTTACTTGGCAGTCGTAGTTTAGTAATCAAGCATAAAAATCTGGATTCATTCACTTTATCAAACCTTTGTAGAAAAATGAATTAATGTGAAAAATAATAATGCTACTACAGTACATGCTCCCTCAAATTATTTGTATTAGTCAAATTATTACAAATGATTTGTATAGGTCACTACATGAACACGTGAAACTGTTTCGAATCAGCAGTTTTATTTCTCCACGCCATGATCTTTTTTTAAATTTTTTTATTTATTTTACGTCAAAAAAACAGTTAAAAACTGCGTATGACGTGCTATGGGGAAAAGTGAATTGTGTGCACATTTTCAAAATTCTGTGATCCCTACACTAAGTCATATACTACTTAAATTTTGAATTTTTGAAAGGGAGAAAAAAAACTCCCATGTAATAAAATCTATTTTCAAGGATAAACAAGCAATAAATTTTGAATTTTGAAAGGGAGAAAAAAAACAACTCCCATGTAAAAAAATCTATTTTCAAGGGTAAATAAGCAATAAATTTTGAATTTTGAAAGGGAGAAAAAAACAACAAAAAAACTCCCATGTAATAAAATCTATTTTCAAAGATAAATAAGCAATAAATTTTGGCTCTTATTACTTCCTGCCGCGACAACATGGAAACGATAATTTGAATAATTGTATTTCCCACTGAATTCTAGAAGACGTGCACAGAAAATGAAGTTACATTTATGTCCAGAAGCAAAACAAGGGGCCATCTCAGCATTTGCTCAATGGATCAGGGAAACTGGACGAAAAACCTGATCGAGATGGGGGTCATTGACCCGGAAGCTGTAGTACAATAGTTGTTACAGGTTGTTTATACTTATTTATACAGTCCAAATGGTAAATAATGCATTATGTATCATTGTTAAAATTCATGTTACTTTTCTTGTGATGCTAAGTATAGTCTCTAATTGTATAGAAACAGGTATGCAGCAGAAACGATTTCACTTGGGATTTAAACTTTTGTATTGAATTTAATCGTTTAATGTCATCTGGCAAAGTGTTGTAAAATAATGTACATGTATTGTATGTGAATTTTTTGTAATGAGCTGTTGATACTGTCACCTGATGAATATGATTTCTACGTCGAGTGTTATAGTAATAGACTTCGGCATTTTCTGAAAAAATATTCCCGCCCTTGAGCAAGTCATTTTTTACAAAAACCACTGATTCGTAAATAAAAAGACACGGTAATGGTAGAATTCCTAGATTAATGAAGAGAGGCTTACATGAATCACGTGGGTGGGATTTGGTTATTATTCGTACAATTCGTTTTTGTAATCTAAAAGTCTGGGAGCTATAAGATGTATTTCCCCAGAATATTATGCCATATCTCAGGCGGGAATGAACATTCGCGAAGTATACACAACGAGCAGTATGAAGGCTGACTGAATTTGCAAGAATTCTGAACGCGTAGCATAATGAACTTAATTTTGTGTTCAATTCATTTAAATGGACGTTCCATTTAAGGTTTGACTGAATTGAGAGACCTAAAAATTTTGTTGCCTTAACATCAGTCAATGGTACACTGTTCATTTTCAATGGAGCACAGAATTGTTTACTTGATATGGAAAACTGCATTAAAACCGTTTTCTTTTCGTTTACTATTAATTTGTTATTTCGGAACCAATTTGAAACATCTGATATTGTACTATTTACGGTTTCTTTATTGCAAAGGATGTTCGTATCATCCGCAAAGAGAACCGTTCTTCCGTTTCGAATCGTCGAGGGCATATCGTTTACGTAAAGTAGGAACAGAATAGGGCCTAAAATCGATCCTTGAGGAACTCCACATGCAATGGGCAAAGAGTCGGAAAGGTGCGTACGTAATGTTCCATCATTCCAGTAAGGTATTTCAACTCTCTGAGATCGCTGTTTAAGGTACGAACATAACCAATCTAGAGCAATACCACGAATTCCATATGAAGGTAATTTGGAAAGTAAAATGTCATGATCAATGACGTCAAAAGCTTTTGAGAGATCTAAAAATAATCCAATAGGTGCCTCGTTTTGATCCAATGATGAGGCGACATCTTTAAGAAAAGAAAATATAGCTGTTTCCGTTGATTTTGATTTTCTAAATCCATGTTGGCAATCTGAAAGCGCGTCGTGTTTAGTGAGAAAGGTTTCCATTCGTACGTAAAAAAGTCTCTCTAATATTTTTGAAAAAACTGATAGAAGAGAAATGGGCCGATAATTTTGAATTTCATTTTTGTTGCCTTTTTTGAAAAGCGGCTTAATTTTAGCTGTTTTGAAAATATCTGGAAACGTTCCAGTGCATAAAGATGCATTAAATATGTGAGTTAACGGGTGTATAATGGCATACGCACAAGTCTTTAACAAGGAATCCGGGAATTCATCTAAACCGGACGAATATTTATTTTTTAGTTTACCGATTATTTTGAGAATTTCATAGGAAGAAGTTTCGGAAACGAATATTGTGTCTAAAATTTTGGGCGAACTGTCTGTTTTTGAATTGTGTGGCTGAAAACCCTTAGTGAGATCGGCAGCAATTCTCGAAAAGTATTGGTTAAAGAGATTAGCCACTGTTGCCGGATCGTTCACATTTATATCGTTATATTTTAAAACAACATTCTCTACGGGTTTTCTAGTTGATTTGGTAGTATTTTTTATTATATTCCACATTGCTTTTGTTTTATTATTTGAGTTCAAAATATCCTGATCGGTTTTCATGATTTTAGCCTGCCTTATGACTTTTCGTAACAATGTTTTGTATTTTTTAAAGTAGATAAGGAAATCTTGAGATACGTCATGACGTTTAGAAATAAAGTAGAGAGTACGTTTATTTTTACACGATGTTCTAATTCCTTTTGTGATCCAAGTATTACTTTTTCGTGAAATGTTTAATTTTCTCTTTTTAATAGGAAAGCATGCGTTAAAGAGAAATTAAAGCTTTGAGAAAAATAAATTATATTTTTCATTTGTGTCAATAGCGTTATAAACTGCCTCCCATGATTCTTTCAGCAAGTAGTCCGTAAATAACTTTAGGTTAACTGTAGTAAATGCTCTGCACATGCGTGTTTTATTTATTGTGTCAGTATTCAAAACATTTTGAATCATTTTTGAGAAAATTTTGAAAATGTAAAGACTTCATGAGAAGTTTCCCCCTAAATAGAAATCTATGTTTCAATCCCGTAGCGATTCGAGATCGTCCAGATCAATTGGTGAATATCAATTATGGAAAAATCTCTGAATGCTTATTTTGACCACAGCAAACAGAGTAAAAGACATTTTGCCGTCAGTCGATTTTTCGGGTACCGAGGATTGGGGCTGAGGGTACCAAGGACCAGCGCTGAGCTCCTGGCCGATAGAGTTAAAAGGCAATAACACTGACTTGACTTGACATAAGACTGACTTCATATATTCAAAGAGAAATACTCCTCAGAAATACTCAACACCACAGGGCTTGTGGACGCTTTTACCTTAAGTAACAGCGACCCCCACGAATGTCGAATTTACGAAAAGGACGCACAAAACGTGGATTCTGTCTACATAACGTGGATTCTGAATGCATAAGGTCTTAGAGGAAGGTATTTACGACATGTATGATCAAGATTTATCCATTTTTTCGGTACCATGAGCGGAAAATATGAGTTTTCTTGTCGGAAAATCGCCCATTTCCGTCACACCATTACAATATTTTCCTATTTACCGTAAAGATAGTAAAAGTCATCAACACTACCGATAACACATCTAACGAGGTGTGAAACAACATCATGTATTTTCTCGTATTTGTATTGGCTAGGTAAATAGCTATATTCAACTTTTAACTTAATACTTCAACCATCACAAGAAAACAGCAACTAATATAATTCAAAATTACGCGAAAATACTAATGTTTTGATAAGTGTATATTAAATTATTAAATGAAACAAATAATGGAAATATTCGTAGATTGGATAAAAAAAGAAATTCCATCGAAGATTCGGAACAGGTACGAAAAACATTCGGATAATTACTAATATAAAATAACGAATATAAAATAAAATGATCAAATATTGACAAATAAGTTATATTAAGTAAAAAAAATCTGACCTCTCCATTCCGCTCGACAACCTAACATTCTCTTCACGGTATTCGTCAACTTCCTTGGCTAGGCCGAAATTTCTTTCATTCCATGGCGCACGTGTAATGCGGGGTTAGACGAAGTCTGAATTGATCTCTTACAGAAGTAATGATTATTGTTCACCTGAGTTTCAAGTGCAAAATTATTTAAAGATAAATTATTTAAACATATTTTAAAGATGTCCGTTAGGTCTTAATTGTCAGTTTATTGCTAAGTTTTCTGCTTTCTCAGCTTTTCCAGGAGGGTACTCCATGAATAGAACGAGATTTTAATACAACTCTCAAAACTTATTTTCGCAAAATAATAAGCCTAATGCCAATGACCATGTACTGTAATCTGCCAGTCAATTTTGTGCACAAAATTTGTATCTCTGAACCGTTCCCCGTTGTGTTTCTCCTTTTGCCTCAGTAGCTAGTGCCGCCCAACGGAATATAAAAATATTGGAATAAACACTCGTAAACACGAAGAAGTTTCTAAATAGAAAACAACACATAAGCGCAACGCTTGAGTCCACTGATCATAGCAGTAAATTTTAAGCAAATAGTTATTCCTGCAATTAGATATCACGTTCAGCCTATGACATCATAAAAAATCTCGTCGCAATGATGATCAAACTGAAGAGCAGTTATGATCTGAGTCTCGCACTTAATAAGGGACATTATTATTATTATTATTATTATTATTATTATTATTATTATTATTATTATTATTATTATTATTATTATTATTATTATTATATATTTCAGTACTTTTCTCAGTAAGCATTGAGAACCATTCATCTATTCATACGACTTAGGCTCTAGCAAATGCAACTGGTAGTGACAGATCTGAGGAAAGACGGAGAAGAAATTCATGTTTGTCCGTCGTTCAATTCAAGAATTTTCGCACAATATGGCAAGTCTGTAGGATTAAAGCTTTTTGGATGGTTATGCAGATTCCTTTTGATAATCCTATTTTTGTAAGACCTGAAGCAAATCGGTCCGACACCACTCTGTGTTGGAGATGATTATTGGCACTATTTCAACCTTGCTCAGATGCCAAACATGTTGGATTTCTGCTGCCAAATTCTAGTATTTTGAAATCTTCTCCGAGTCTGTCTAATTGAGATTTTTTATCAGTGGACAGCCTACATCTATGATTGTGGCTTACTTTTGTATTTTATTGATAACTACTATGTCCGGGCGATTATAATCCACAGTTTTATCAGTGACAATAGGCCTATCAGCCTATCCCCCAGTAGAGTACTATTTCACTATTTTCTATAACCGGTGAAGGTGAATATTTGTAAAATGGTGGAGGGTTCTCAATTAGTCTATAATTTGATGCCAATTGTCTATGGATTATTTTGGCTACTTGATTGTGCCTCCCTAGATGTGCAGTGTTGGCAAGAACTGGGCAACGTGCAATCACATGGTCGATAGTCTCATTTGGTTGATTACACATTCTACAGACATCTTTCATACTGCTCTTCAGTTTGTGTTTATCATAATTGCGTGTTTTTTATACTCCATCTTGAATTTCTATTATAAATCCTTCAGTTTCAGGAAATAAATATCGTATTTTCAACCACAGAAGAGACTTTATCAACTGATGGGTTATTTAAGAGATTAGGATATTTTCCATGAAGGGTCTTATTCTTCCAATCCCTCTGCATGTTACATATCTGGGAAACAATTTCAGTGTTGGTTTCAGTCTTCTGGAGATTTAGTGCTGAATAGTTTGCATCTACAGCAACTACATTCTTCAGTAATACACTATCCGAGACGTGAAAGTACATTCGCATTTTCTTTTCTTGTGACCTGCAAAGATTGAAAATATTAAGCACGCCTCTACCTCCTTGGTTTCTGGGAAGATAAAGCCTTTCGATAGCGCTCTTGGGATGATGTATTCTGAATTTTGTGAGGGTGGTTCGAGTAATCGTATCCAGTTTGCGAAGGTCTGTGTCTGAATATTTCAGAATACCAAAGGAATATGTCAATACTGGGACAGCATGTGTTAACAGCACTTATTAGATTCCTTGAGAAAATATTTTGTTCATCAACTTTGTGATTCTTGATTTGTACCTTTCCTTGAATATCGACTTCATATTTGTGTGGTTCACTCGTCTATTTTATTGGATACCAAGGTATTTATAAGTGTCGTGGTACAAAAGTTGTCGAAAATGACAAGTTTCATCAGTTACTTCGACCAATTTACCAATTTTTAGGTGTATTATTATTATTATTATTATTATTATTATTATTATTATTATTATTATTATTATTATTATTATTATTATTATTATTATTATTATTATTATTAATACCAGGAGCGATGGCTCAATGCATCAACTGATGAAACTGCAGAGCCTCTGAACGGGAGGTCCTAGTTTCGAGTCCCGACGGCGGTAGAATTTTCGATTCGAGCTTCTGAGTTAGGTCGAATTCAGTCGCTGTCCAGAGGAGAATTCTAGCAGCCGGCTGCTCTAATCTGCAGTTTTCCTTGGTTTCTCCGATGAACACCAGGCGAATACTGGAGGAATCTTTCCTTCCGTGTCGTATCCTCCTCTCACACACACACTTACACTAACACTATCACACATACCGGGAGACTGGTCGGGGACTTAAAACTTGTCTCAGCTGGGGCGGTGCCAGGTTGGTGGAAGATACCTGGTTAGGGAAAACCCCGCTAGGTCGGCGCCGGATCTCGCCATCCCCTGGGGAAGATCACCGCCACCACCACCACCACCACCACCGGATGAAAAACATACACTACACTTACGGGACATATGACCTCATTAGTTGACGCGCACGGAATCACTAATTAATTAATAATAATATTTATTATTAATACTATTATTATTATTATTATTATTATTATTATTATTATTATTATTATTATTATTATTATAAAAATTATTATAAATCTCAGATTACGTGTGTAATCCGGATGAATAAATACTTCATTTCAGTCCGACAGCGTTTGTTGAGGAAATCAGGTAAAAATATCAACATTGTGAGAATTCACGACTGTGAACAAAAACCGGAGCCCAAAAGAAAAGAAAATTCGAAGCGCAAAAACAAACGTATTGGTTGCTTCCATGTCCACGTTCCCGCATGCCGTGCTACCGACCTAGCCCTGGCATCACACTAGCCTTCTCAATGGAAAACTCTCTGCCGCCACGGTTGCCGCCCAAACCGTCCATGCTGCCCTCGCAACCCTGGCCGCTCTCGCCGCCCACGCCGCCCTCGCCGCCCTCGCCGCCCTCGCCGCCCTCGCCGCCCTCGCCGCCCTCGCCGCCCTCGCCGCCCTCGCCGCCCTCGCCGCCCTCGCCGCCCTCCCCGCCCTCGCCGCCCTCGCCGCCCTCGCCGCCCTCGCCGCCCTCGCCGCCCTCGCCGCCCTCGCCGCCCTCGCCGCCCTCGCCGCCCTCCCGCCGCCCTCGCCGCCCTCGCCGCCCTCGCCGCGCCCTCGCCGCCCTCGCCGCCCTGCCGCCCTCGCCGCCCTCGCCGCCCTCGCCGCCCTCGCCGCCCTCGCCGCCCTCGCCGCCCTCGCCGCCCTCGCCGCCCTCGCCGCCCTCGCCGCCCTCGCCGCCCTCGCCGCCCTCGCCGCCCTCGCCGCCCTCGCCGCCCTCGCCGCCCTCGCCGCCCTCGCCGCCCTCGCCGCCCTCGCCGCCCTCGCCGCCCTCGCCGCCCTCGCCGCCCTCGCCGCCCTCGCCGCCCTCGCCGCCCTCGCCGCCCTCGCCGCCCTCGCCGCCCTCGCCGCCCTCGCCGCCCTCGCCGCCCTCGCCGCCCTCGCCGCCCTCGCCGCCCTCGCTGCCCTCGCCGCCCTCGCCGCCCTCGCCGCCCTCGCCGCCCTCGCCGCCCTCGCCGCCCTCGCCGCCCTCGCCGCCCTCGCCGCCCTCGCCGCCCTCGCCGCCCTCGCCGCCCTCGCCGCCCTCGCCGCCCTCGCCGCCCTCGCCGCCCTCGCCGCCCTCGCCGCCCTCGCCGCCCTCGCCACCCTCGCCGCCCTCGCCGCCCTCGCCGCCCTCGCCGCCCTCGCCGCCCTCGCCGCCCTCGCCGCCCTCGCCGCCCTCGCCGCCCTCGCCGCCCTCGCCGCCCTCGCCGCCCTCGCCGCCCTCGCCGCCCTCGCCGCCCTCGCCGCCCTAGCCGCCCTCGCCGCCCTCGCCGCCCTCGCCGCCCTCGCCGCCCTCGCCGCCCTCGCCGCCCTCGCCGCCCTCGCCGCCCTCGCCGCCCTCGCCGCCCTCGCCGCCCTCGCCGCCCTCGCCGCCCTCGCCGCCCTCGCCGCCCTCGTCGCCCCTCGCCGCCCTCGCCGCCCTCGCCGCCCTCGCCGCGGCCTCCCCGCCTCCCTCGCCGCCGTCGCCACCCTCGCTACCCTCGCAGCCCTCACCGCTCTCACCACCGTCGCCACTCCCGGCGACCTCGCCGCCCTCGCCGCCCTCGCCGCCCTCGCCGCCCTCGCCGCCGTTGCCACCCTCGCCGCCCTCGCCGCCATCGCCATCCTCGCCGCTCTCGCCGCCCTTGCCTCCCCCGCCTCCCTCGCCGCCCTCGCCACCCTCGCTACCCTCGCAGCCCTCACCGCTCTCACCACCGTCGCCACTCCCGGCGACCTCGCCGCGGCTCCCGTCACGCCCCCCTGCCGCATTCCAGTCGCGCGTCGCGCGACAAACAAAAATTCATTAAGCACGCGGTCGCCCGTGATATTCCCGCGCGCAGAGAGGCTGTTATTGCCGCGCCGTGTTAGCATTCCCGCTGGTTGGCGTCACCTGCCGGCGCCAGGACAACGAAGGCGGGGGAGCATGGCGAGACGGGATCGAGCGGCAGAAGATGGGGATGGATGGGCCACGGAAGAGGAAGAAAAGGGCGAGCCGGGAGGGGCAGGGCGTGTATAGACGGACAGGGAAGAAGGGGAAGAGCGGAATGTGGCAAAGACGCGGAGTGGGCGGTGAGGGCGGGAGCTAGGGCGGGAGGTTAGTGAGGGTACTAACGACAAGGAATGGCAAAGCCGCTAAGAGCAGGTGAGGGTGGCAGGCGGGGACTGACGGGGACGTGCGGGCGGAAACCGGGCGAGCCCCCAGTGCTTGGAAATGAAGGGTCATGGGGCCCGCCGCGGAGCGAGGCGCGATGTTAGGAAGTGGGGGCGTGGTAATGCTTGGTTGGCAGACTGGATAATGGGGTTTTCGTAGGGCGTGTGCGGACGGACAAAAGCGTCGACGGTGGACAACGAACGGTAACGAAGAGTTGGTAGACGTGGTCGGAGAGACATGCTGAAAGGGCGTGGGCCGGGCGTGGGCAGGGCGTGGGCAGGGCGTGATCTGAGCTTGAGCAAGGCATGCGAAGGGCTGATGCAGGATATTGAGCAGGGTGGGCAGGACGGGGAGAGCGGTGGCAGCGGTGGGCGCGGTGGGGCCAGGCCTCGCGGATTGGTTGAGGGGATGTGGGTGTGGAGGAGAGGGAGCAGGCGTCCCCAAGTTGCGAGGGCTACCGGTTAGCGGCGCACGCCTCATGCCCGATGGAGGTGCTCTGAAGGCCTCTGAGTCAGCGCGAGGCGCGGCGAACTGCAGCATCGGCGTAGTTATTACTGCACGTAGCAACGCCCCGGAGTACACGAGCCGAAAGACGCGGAGTCTGTGGCGCGTTCAAGCTCAAACAAGCTCTTGCGATGTTTTGAGACAATACGTCAAGGGGGGTATGTTTCTAACAGGGGGATGGAAGTGAAATTAAATCAACTCATGGGGTAGTGAAGTTAAGGTAATTAAATTAATTTGGTTGCTTAGATGATCATTTAAAATATGCAATAAGTAACACTATTTACATTAAGGAATTGTTCGTTATCAATACAAAGTTTTTACATTCACATATTATATGTTTAAATAATTTGTGTGATATCGCGTTACAACTCAGTCGTTAAATTAAGAAATCCTTTGCATTGTTTCGCAATTAACCAGTTGACTAAGAAAATGCACGTATCTTTTTTCTGCACTGTACCATCAATATGTAAGATTCTCATTTTTCGAGTGGAAGAATAAGAGGAATCCCCTTCAAAGTAAAAAAAGAATGAGGCAGCAGTAAATAAGTAATAATGCGTCATGATCATTTCATAGTTCATGGAATCTAGTACGTCTTACAATAAAGATACAACAGAAAGAACAGAAGAAAATGAACTGTATGCATTTGAAAGTCATCGGAAAGTGTTACTCAGTGCTAACACATGGATAGTAGCAAACTTAATCTAGGCAAAGAGGCACCTGTTTATTCCAAGAAGGAGGGGTGTATCGGAGGTAGGGAGGGGGTTCTCCCCAAAACGTCACTCAGGAAGAGTGAAACGTTCTTGTTGTATTGGAGAAGAATGAGGTTATCTTAAAAAAAGGTATAGTACTCCATTTTGTTAATACAGTATAGTTTGATCAGTGCTTCGGTTGATAGAATGCAGTTAGAATATACAGTTTCTGTTCAATCATTTAGTTCTCGAAGAAGACGGATTCAAGGTAGTACTGTACATTTTATTACAATAGAGATTGTGATCAGTGCTTCGGTTGATAGAATGCATTGTGTTAGAATATACAGTTTCTGTTCAATTGAATCATAAACATTCAAGAGACAGGTTCTCGAAGAAGACGGATTGCAAGGTATTTGTACTGTACATTTTGTTAATTCAATAGAGATTGTGATCAGTGCTTCGGTTGATAGAATGGATTGTGTTAGATAATACAGTTTCTGTTATATAGTATCATAAACAATAAATAGACTTGTTTAAAAGAATACAGATTGCAGGAAGTTTTGTAAATAGAGGTTAACATTTACAAACTGTTTCCGCTTGTGCAATGGCATGTAGAACAGGTGGTCTGTAATAGTGTGCATAACGAATCACAGTTCCTTCCGAACAAAACGAGAGTATTAAAGAATGTTATTGTATTTACTTTGTGACTATTAAGTATTGCAAATTAGGCATTGAGTAAAATTCAGAGTATTATGGAATGAGACATTCATATTTATGCTTCATCTTTGCTTGTATAATTCTGCAAGATTAGATCATTTATCCTATTATACTGATTAGGTAAATGTTTAATATAACAGAAGAGTCATAATGGGTTACATTTCTATATGTATTTCAGCCTAACATTTAAACACTTGTAAATTTTCAAGAATGTGTTTAAGTTGATCTCAGAGGGGATTACATACGTTTGTCATGTGGAGTTCATTTTCTGATTTAAAAGTTTTTGTGTTGTTAACATTGAAACAGAACAGTATTCTGAAGAGGAATTCACTTGTTCCAATTAGTTCTTCAAGGTGGGATGTATTTTAAGAGTCATTTAAGAAAAATAACCTGCAATTAATTCTGCACCTAAAGAAAATAATTCAGTGTTTTATACTTATACACCAGTTTATAAGAGCAATTAGGAATGTGATAATATTGAGTGAATATTACTTTACTATCATATCATTATTTATTTTCTTTTGATATCTGATTAGTGCTAGTGTTCAATTCTTGCTTTAGTCATAAAGAAACTAGCAAATGGACAAATGATTGTCTTCAGAAGCAAACAAAGCTTTGTTTAAATTTGAGTGAAACTTGTTTGTGTTGTTTGGTTGATATGTGTTTTTATCGTGTAATGTTTGTGTGTTTTATCATTGTTTGTGGGTTGATATTCTGTATTTTGGTAAATGTTAAAGAAAACGTCCAATTATAAATGTTCTGTGACTATGACTTTGTGTTTTTTTTTAAATTTTCATTGATAAAGAGCCCCGAATCCATGAATATTTAATAGGCAACCTGAGGAGAGGTTACAATATATGTATCGTTCCACAAAATAGTCCACAAAATAATCGGCGTGGTTTTCTGGTAGGGTGACGACCGATCAGGTTCCCTTCGGCTAACAGTCTGCGGACTGTCCTTTTGGAAACTGTTACTCCCTCGAAGTGTATCATCGTAGTCAGACGGGCAACACTCTTTTTACGATTTTTAAGACTTATATCTCTGGTTCTACGATCGGTACGATTATGATCAATTTTTATTTGTTTTCTGTTAACGACGTTTTCGAAACAACGGAAATAGTTGCTATAGCTATCTGTAGGTTTCTCTAATTTTCCTTGGAGACGTGTCTGAAGCCTTACCCTACTAAAAAAATTAAAAAAAATATGTTGTGATGGAATATTGTCCATTAAAACGATACAAACATACACAAACACAAATGCCCGAGGCGGGACTCGAACCCGCGATCCTCCCGTCCGAGATCGCCACGGCACGACCATGATCTCGGCTATCCGGATCGGCATTATTATTATTATTATAATTATTATTATTATTATTATTATTATTATTATTATTATTATTATTATTATTATTATTATTATTATTATTATTATTATTATTATTATTATTATTTGGTACTTACGATCTGGTTCTTTTCAATGGTATCTGGCATGGATGATATTATTTGAATAATGAAGGAGCTACAGTGGGGAGCAGAGAAAACTGGAGAACCTTGAGAAACTGCTTTGTCCACCACAAATTCCACATGGTTTTAGGCCCTACTACACAGATCACGGATCGCCCTGAGTAGTGGCCGTAATGAGTGAAATACAAAAGGAAAGGATAATACTTATTGAAAGAATTATAGGTCAAAGGGACGTGACCACCAGGACACCATTTGGATCCGTCCCGGTTATTTTCTTGCTAAAATGCATATCACACAACCGATTCTTCATTTTAGGAATAACATTGAAGATGTACGGACCACAGGCTGTAATAGCTCAACAATAACATCGTCACTTCTGCAGCAACACTGACCAGGAGGTCATAGAGTTCGAGTCACGACGATGTCGGCTTTTCCCCAATGGCCACCGGGCTGGGGCTAATTCAACCACTCTGGAGGAAAATTCTAGTGACCCGCTACTCCAGTTGATATTTTTCCGTGATTTTTCTGGTCAATGTCTGACAAATGCTCTGCCATAACCAACGAGTCACGGACCGCGCGTGATCTTTCATTCATCCTTAGCCCTGTATCTCCCTTTACACTTTGGGGAAGGTCGAGTAATATCTGACCGGGTATCGGACAAAAGTAGTTTTATGGCACTGGTGGTAGGACATCAGTGTGTGTTTGAAAGCGAATTAGCTTTGCAATTGTCATATTAGGAATGTACATCAAGGTGTTTGGTTAGTGCGACACGTGTTACGTTTTTAATGTTTTCCAGTATACAAAGATAACTTTGGACCTTCTCTTGGGGTAAGTTTACACATCTTCTACTGTGACTATTATGTTTACTACTTATGTTTACTGTTTACTTTACTTATTTCGTTACAGCAGTACAAGGTCATTTTTACAATTTATATCAGTGTTGTATTCTTCTTAATGTTGAGGATCGTTCGGGTGGTATCGGACAAAGTAGAATCGGATGTTACCGGACAGATACTTCTTTGTTTTCTCTCATTTTTGTGTATTTCTTGTGTGTATGTTGTTAGGAGATAATATTCAAATACGAATGTGTATTTTCTTCGTGTTCTACGAAACTGTGGGTTAAATTCGCGAAAAATGAGAGTAAATAATATGAAGATAGCCATTGTGATGGTCATTTCAAAAGAAATGTTTATAAGAGAGAGTAGTGCTAGATATTCAGTATCCAAAAGCATACTAGGCGATCGGCGAAAAATTCTGGCAAAAGGTAGAGGTAACAGCCAAGCCTATTAAGATAATAAAGGTAAATTTCAGGTAATAAAAGAACATTTGACAATTATCGGGAAGATGCTGTATGTAATTACGTAACAACTTTGGATACCCACCTCAAACCTCTAAGCAAAACAGTTTTTAAAACTCGCCTACCAATTTGCACAAAAACTAAATATCAATACGGATAAAAAATTGACAGGAAAATATTTTTATAGTGGTTTCATGAGAAGGCATCGGGACTGAAGATTGAGAACTGATGAGTCAAGAAGTCTGCAGCGGGCAGTTGGATTCTGTAAAGATCAAGTCACTAGATTCTTTGATAAGTTTATTGGACTTATGGACAAATAAAAAAAGAGAAACAAGTTGGGAAGCTGATCTTAGGGGAAAGAGGTAGAAACGTCACCATTCTTCTGGACACAAGTGTATCAGGTGACCAGTTCATTCCTCCATTGTCAGTTTTTCCATGCGTGAGAATCGACAATGATTTAAAGAAAAATGCTCCTCTAGGGAGTACTTTTGTTAGGTAAAATAATGAATGGATCACAAAGAAGGGCTTTCTAAAATGGTTGCACAGTTTTGTGAACGGGTAAATCCCAGTGCGAAAACTCCCGTCTTGTTAATCGTGGGTAATCACGCGAGGCACAAGGGTCTTGATGTGATCCTTTATGCGAAGGAATATCACATTAACATGAGAAGCATACTCCCATCCCATACGTCTCAAACTCTAATCGCTAGACAGGATCGTCATGAAACCCTTAAAAAATGGTAGTTGCGAAGCTATAATCTGAACATTCATTCGCTAGGCAGCAGTGGTCGAGGCAACATCGTGTGCCCTGCTCAGTAGAGCCCGCGGTCTGTGACTCGTTTACGCGTTTTCTTCGAACTCAAGAAGTTTAAGTTTCAATGTAAAGTGAACAGTCTACTTCATTGCATATAACTGTTCTGATTACAATCTACCTGTTTCTCATTGTGAATGGGGAACAGAAAATAAATGGCTGATACCGAAGCCGCTACCCGACGGCAGGCCTCTGACTACAGGAGCCAGCCCGTTGAAGGAAACCACACCGGTCGTCCAAGTTACAAAAGAGCCGTTCTCAATGGAGAAGGGACTCGGAGAAGGGACAAGGTATTATAATTGAAGGCAAAGACCACAGCACACCCCTCGAAAGGTACGTAGCAGCTTTAGCAATGATTGTTCCGCCTAGTGACAACATGTGCTTCAAAAATTTTAAATAAGTGTGTGTGTGTGTATTTCTGAGCAGTAGGCAGTTAATGGATGAATTAACAGAGAAGCACAAGATTATTAATATTGAGGGCTTCTCACAAAATATTCGATCTCTTGTGGGTAGACAGGAACGTATCGTAATTTCAAGTGTTTATCCTATGATCCCTAATGCACTAATTTTGTTTCTTCATAAAGTTTCTCAATTTTTTGAAGGGCATAAACTTGTACGGGGATATATTCTTGTAAGACAAGTGGAAAAACTTTAATAATGTAATATGAATGTTCTCATAAATGCCATAACATTCCATGTACAAAATATTAATATTATTGTGTAGATGTCGCTAATAACCTTTTGTGGTTGATGCGACATAAAATAAAATAAATTTTAAAAAAAATCTGAACATTAAATTTCAATATTTTTTATGAGATTCTTGCAATGTTCGTTTTTGTTATTTTAATTCAAAAACTGTTATTTTCCCATGTAACCAAATACTAAATTTTTCTTTTTATTAACCCTCCATTGGGCGCGTCTGTAAAATGAACAAGATTGGACGCGCTGTATCTGTGAGATGCACACCTACACATCGACTCTCAAAAACAAAAACTATTAGTATTACTGTTTTATTAGATACTTTATTTGAAATGTTAAAATTTTATAAACATTTTAACACATTTCAAACATATATTATATTTTAACACCAAAATTTTAACTACTTTACTTCCTTAGCGCAATGGAAGCAGATTGTTGGCGCATGTTCTAGGTATAAATATTTTGAGCATCTTAAGCATGAATACTTGGTATATATAGTTTTCTTTGATGGTTGTTGGCACTTGTTACATCGCTTTCGCTTTGTATTTGGTTATACGACATTATCTTCGGCCGTAGGTTTTGATGTAAAAGACAAATTCTGTAGTTCCTTCTTCTCTCAAAATGATGACAGTAGAGAGACTCTTAAAAAGCAGATTACGATTTTTCTTCTTTTTGGATTCCCTGGAAAATAACTTGTGCATTTATTCCACTTTTATTTAGGTGTCTGTCTAAAAAAAGTAATTTCCTTCTTCGTTGTAGGAATCGTTGCTATTCAACTCACTCTCCGAGTCACTACTTCTCTACCCAACATAATCACTATCACTGTCACTGATTGCCTCTTCATTGCTGATAATGTCTTTATCTTCGTCACTATCACTATGACCCAACGGGAAACGAACTTCCTCTGCATCGTCGTCTTTGTCCGGATTTTGACGCATCTTTCTGCACATCGATTGTGTAAACGAAAACTTGACACGATCGGGCGCACTGTATCTCACAGGTACGGAGTGTCGGCTGAGGAAAAACGAGACGAGGGAGCAGGAAACTTTAACTTTATTCTGGATTTAACACCTTTTTATGACGACGCATTACCAGGCTAAATATAGACAGCTATTAGTACTCAGAAATCTGTGAAGCCCTTCACTTCTGAGAAATCGAACAATATAAAGCGTATGTATCTCACAGATATAGCGCGCCCGACGGAGAATTAAGCAATACAATTTTAGTCTCAATAAGGAACGTATCTTTGGTGAATAGTTGGGATGGATACTCCATTAAAATTATTTTCCATTATTTCTTTAGATGCCCGATACCACACTTTATTTTTCAGATATGTAAATTGTGAACTCTTTTTACTATCCCAAATAAACAAATTATTTTACTGTGAAATCAAACAGCTTTGATAGAACGTGTAAGTGATAGAAGTTTCCTATTCTGGATTTAACGAATAATTTAAACTAACATTTATTAAGAAATCATACTTAAAGCTAAGGTGGTCGATACCTACCGACCCTCAACGTACACTACACGTATGTCACGAGAGCAGTGAGAAGCGTCTCCCGACTCGGCGGCGCCCAACTAGAGGAGATTCCTGGAGGAGGAAACACGTAAGCCTACGGTGTTCTATCTCATGTTTCAGCTTTTGTAATATGCATTGCATTTACAGAACTATCTAAGTAGTTGACGCGACCGAAATCCAGTCTCCCTCAGTCGTACGATTAACAGTATGACATTCTCAATTCGGAACACTGCCGGTTAGTTGCACCCAGAAAGTGAGCTGTTCGTCGTTTACGTTTACTCTTCGCAGACAGGTCTCATTATAATATTGTTTCAGAGAGCGTTGATTAGTAATTTTATGCTGTATTTTCCTTGGCTTCATCCGTGTTGGTTTTTGGAGTACCTAATTTATTTCAACATCATCACTTAGTTTCACGGGTATCGGTATCCATCCATGACAGTGAAATCAATATTGATATATTATGCATAGCTTGCATGAATTACAGCAACGGCATTGGCAGTTTTGCACCTAATCGATTTTATGTATTCATTCGTAATTCACCATGAGTATTTTACCAAGTTTGGTTTGTAATTTGATTTGTTTCTTGCCATATCTTAATTTATTTGTGAGTGCTAGTTGTCGTCGTTATTTTAATTATTCTTAAAATTGATTGGCAAGACCAAGTTGTTTGACTCTTAATTGGTATCATAATTGATTTGCCTTCTGCCTTTATATTTGCTCGCCTCGTATTGAAGTTTGTTGCCAAGTTTTTGAATATTTATTTGCCATTTTTGAAAACATACATTTCAAAATATATATTAAAAAAATAATTAATAATAAAATTTACCCATTTGGTGTGAAAACAAATAAAATGCTTAAATAAATTATTATATTATTCTTTGTATGAGTTTCAATATACCTTAAGAATATATAGCTATCGGAAAGGTAAGTGTGCATCAATAAAAGTGTAATTTTAATTAGTTTTTAAGTTACATGTCCTTTTTATGAGGAATGATTACCTGGCCTCCTTTCTTCATATACCAGTAACAAACATTTTTTATTATATGGTTCCTATCCACTAATTCAACTGGAATTACAAATTGTCTGAAGCTATTAGTACAGTATAACTCATGTTCACGCAATAGAGTTTTGATGTTGATAGGCATTCAGAAGGCATAACCTATCTGTCACACTGTTTTCAGCAAAAGTCAAGGTATTATTTTTCACGATAACGATTAGTAAAACAACTTTAGAAATAAAACAGAATTGGGAGGTCAAGATTTACGTTAATGTTTAATATATGATCAGTTTTGGCCCTTGTATTTTAGAAGAGACCTTCATTAAGTATTGGTGGTAAATCTATTTAAATAATTCAACACCATATCAATTTTGTATTTGTTTAATGTTACGACAGTTTTGAGAACTCACTTTTCCTCATCATTAGGCTTGCAATTAAATCTAAAAACATCAATAACACGCTCAGTCATGAGTTATTTTAAAAAATTTGGTATGTGCCAAGGTACCATGGTGGTAGTCAACCATATTGCGTGTAAAGGGATTCAACACCGCCGTGTAAATTTACGAAGAAACGCGAGTATGTGCAGGCATGGCGCGTGCTACAGAGACAGTTACTGTAAAATGTAAAGAAAAATATCAATCGGTCGATGGGAATTTGATCATTACTTAATCAAGTTTATACTTACGCATACACGTGGGCGTACATTTCGCATGAACTCCTCTAAAGTAGTCTCAGAAAGAATCCACTTTATATTTCCAACGATGTGGAAAGCACCCAATAACAGGTCTCACCATGAGAGTACCTTTGAATCTCAGTCGCCTTCCTGTGCCATTTTTTCACGTGCCTTAAAGCGTCTTTTAGGCAGTAACCTAGTTGCTCATCCACCCTACTCAATCGTAGCGACTGTAAAACCATGCGAACTATGCATGCATTTTATCATATATGAAATCAATATATCATAAACGTATCTCATTCTGATCCGTCTTTTCAGAATCTTTTGTCTTGCAGCAAATCTCCAGCAGTTTTGACAGTTTCTATGAATCTTCTCGCTCTTTAAAGAGACGTTTTATCAATGGTTTTCCTGGAAAAGTACATAATAATTACATGATGTCATAGAAGATTGGAAAATCAGTTTCCGGAACGTGTCCTCAATGCAACGTTCTGAAAATTTGCGTCCTTGGTGCAATTCTAGGGACTTCATGAAACTCAGTGGGGTTATATTGAAATACCCTCCTCGCCCAAAAAACAAAGCTCTTTTTACTTGTATAACATCGGCTTTCGACTGGAATGAAACCAGGCCCATTATATACAATCTATAAAAAATGAAACCCCTTTCTGCACTGTAACAATCTTCTTAAACAATAGACATTGTAATAATATACTCAATGGAAACAATTACCCTTCAAATGAGAGCGTAGGCTTTCGTGGCCGGAGTCAGTGGCTACTTGGCTCTCCGGGAGACGCTAGGGAAACGCATTTCGCTCTGAGGAAGGTCTCAGAATGGCGGCCGAAACGTTGGCACCTGTGCTTAGGATGCGGCGTCTCCCGGCCAGCCAAGTAGCTAATCACCATTCAAACTCAAGATTAATCAACGTAAATATTTTGTGAGTTGGAAACGTTTTTACGGGTCAGAATAGTAATCTATTATTACGTAACATTCATAAATAGTACGAGTAACTGAGTGCTTTTGTAACACCATTACGTTAGATATATATTATAACTCATATGTTATAACGGTTTTACTTAATCTCAGAATTTTATTTTTCACTTAATGCTGCACTTACTACTCAACAATAATTCCAAAGTGGCTAACATTTATAGGATTTTGATTTCATACTGAAACAAAGTAAATCTCAGAAACGCCTCACACTTTCTTTTTATTCCTCCTTATACAACATTTTTTTTCATATTCACGTTCATTAAAAGTATCCAATATCTCCAGGAACAATATTAAAATTTTTATTCTTTCACAATATTTTAAGGATTAGATTTTGACACCACTAAATAAAATATTACGATGAGAAGATAGATTTGGCGAAATCCGGAAGCATTCGGTGGCCCCTACGAACTACGTTGCCATGTAGTATTCCGGCCAATCAGAAAGCATCTAGGGAGTAGTAGTGTTTGACAAGACGATATGAGGGTCCGGCAGAAGTAGTAAACTACGCAAGTTTTAAGGCCAGCAAAGTGCCAGCGAATAATGGATACGCAGAGCTGGTGTTTCTTTTGAAAAAATCTTTCGATCATGAAGAGTTAAGTTTGTCAATGAATGAAATTACAAGAAATTGAAATGTGGAAATTTAAAATGTGTAAATGGAAGAAGTTATTTTGTTTTGTTTTGTGTTATTTTGTTTTGTATACATTTTCAATGGATGATATTTCAAAAAAGTGAAACGTTCCGTTTAAAGGAAAGGCTGCGATTGCGGTATCCATTGAGAACGTAATACCATAGGGCTGCGACTGCTTTATTCTCTTCAGAAAAAATTCAAAAAGGCAACAGAAGAATGAGACATCAATGGGACATCACAGTAATGGACTAAGGACCATAGGTGTAGGGCACGGTGCGGCAGGGAAACGGGGAACAACGATAAATGTTGGACATCAGGCGTCTGCAATGGGATCACTCATTTTATTTATTTTTGTTTTGTAGGTATTTGCGAGGAGATGGCCATTTTGCTGGGTTCTGCACTGACTTATCGACTCAGACTTATTGTAAAACATACATCTAAGGCAGAGATTCCCAAACATTTTTTTCATCGATCCCTTTTAAAATAATTTTTTGCTCCATCCACCCCCTTACGTTATTCTCTATAATATACAGGATACATAGTTAAAACTCACAGAACTGCACATAAATGCCTCAAAGATATTGTTTTCGTAGGCCAACATTTTCGTAAATATCTAGATTTTCAATGAAAGAAGGCCCGCTTTTGAGTAGTTGCATTTCTTATCCTTGTTGTTGTGCAATGGTTACAAATGTTTCAACATTTTTAACTGATCATAACATTTCCCCAATGCTTGTTGGAAGGAGTATTTTCTTCCACGTTCCAGTATCATTCTGAATTCATATTTATAATTTGTTGCGTACTCTAAAAATCCTAAGCAGTTGCTTAGCAAGGTGTAGAAAGCCGAAATAGGGCCCTATCTGTAATAATCATGAAAGTAAGAGTTTTAAAACTAATTGGTATAAGAATATGAATGATGAAATAAAGAAAATAAGCGTGAAGTACGCTTTCTTTTATTCGTAGCCGATATACGTCCGCAGGGGTCATTAATAAGGGCACCTTACTTGGGAGACCGGTGCCCTGCACCGATTGCACCAGCCAGTCTACGAACCGTATTCTAAGAATGAATGATGTATACGAAAGAAGAGATAAAATTTGTAATTTATTTTTGCAAGTTTTGTTGCTCTTTATCAGAAAATAATCATTAAGTTTGTTTTTTGTCATCAATGGAATCTTGTCTATACCTAATAACGGCCTGATTATATACGGCAATAGACCTCTCATCGACCCCTTATTCATCACTGACCCCCTTGAAAAGTTCATCGCCCCCTAGGGTGTCGATACTTACTACGTTGAGGGCCCCTGGTCTAATGGCTCCTCTCGCGAAGCCAGTCAGCAGCGCCTGCCAGCCGCGTTTCTGATATCAAAACGTTGTTTTTAACGGAGGTATTCACACGATCGTCATAGTAGCTTTGATTGATTGATTTTTTCGTGTTTCCGGGAGCGTCAACTGTTTTGGTCATTAGTCCCGTAAGTGCAGTGCATGTGTTTTCTCGGGAGGTGGCGGTGATCTTTCCCCGCTGGATGGCGAAATCCGGCGCCGACCTACCGTCGGCTAGTGGGGTTTCCCCTAACCAGGACTCCCACCAGCGGGGCACCGCCCCAGCTGGGAAAAGCTATAAGCTCTCGACCGGTCTCCCGGAGTGTAGTCGTGGAGTGCATGATAGTGCAAGTGTGTGTGTGAAAGGGGAGAGGATAGGACAAGGAAGAGGAAGGAAAGATCGCGCGCGGTCCGTGGCCCGTTTAGTAGGGTACTGCTCCTGCATTCGCCTGGTGTTGATCGGAGAAACCACGGAAAACTACCGATCAGAGCAGCCGGCCGATAGAATTCTCCTCCAGACAGCGACTGAATTGGACCTAGCTGAAAAGCTAGTGTCGAAAATCCTGGCGCCGTGGTGGCGCTGTTGTGGCGATTAGTGGGACAATCTCCCCACCAACAGCACAGACGCCCTTCCGCGCCACCGCCAGCAGAACCCGTTCACCATCGCTTCTCAGCGCTCACGTCAGGCCACTTGGAAGCGCCACTGTGCTCATCTGTTGACTGGCGTGCGGCATACAACGCCTACCGGCGCCTACAACGGTAACTTACGTACACTTCTTTCCCACGCCGTGCGGCGATGGTCAGTGGCTTTGTGTGAAGGGGCTAGCATTTCTTGGTAGTTTGGCGAGTGGTTCCGTGTGTAGAAGCCCTATGTGAGTGTCACTTTCTTATAGCTCCTGGGATTTGACTCTCAATTTTTCCGCCAGTTGTCTCCGTAGTAATGTCCGTGTTATCTGGTTGATAGAACGTGGGATTTGATTTGGTGGAGATTTAACCGGAGGGACTTCATTTTGACAGACATCTGCCAGAGTTCTTCAATAAGCGGGACATGACGCACTGACTTCTCTTTCGAGAAGTCCCGCTCCACTAGAACTTGAAATTTTTTTTTTGCATCCTCGATCCCTACCCTTCTCCGCCAAAAATATGATGAATAGAATGATATGATGATAACAATGATGGGTCAACATTGGATTGATTATTTTGTTCCTGGCGCGTGAACCGCTATGGTAATTAATCCCGTAATTGTAGAACTTGTTATACTTCTGGAGGTGTTCCTCCCCACTAGAACGTGAGATCCAGCCCTACACTAGGCGTCGGCTTTCGGGGGTTCCTGCTCCAGATATCTCCATCAGCGGTGCACCACCCCAACCGAGACAAGCTCTAAGCTCCAAATGTATGTGATAGTGTAGTGCATGTACGGTTAAGTATATAATGGGAGAGGAAGGGAAGATTGCAAGCGGGTCGTTTGTTAAAGTATTGCTCCGTCATTCATCCAGTATTCATCGAAGAAACCACGGAAAACTACCTATAAAACCAACAGATCGCTGGAATTTTCTGACCAATAGAATTTCCTGACAACGGCTGAATTTGACGTATCGTCTTTGATAGTGTTGTAAATTCGCCACTGCCGGAACTCGAACTCTAGGACCTACCTATTAGAGACAACACTGCAGTGGGAACAGTTGTCTCAGGTATTCAACCCGTCGCGAACTCATTTCGCTCATCACAATTTCACCTGAATGAACCAGGATTTGAACCCCGGCACCCACAGGTAGAAAGTGAGCGCTGATCACTCCACGGGTCGCACTGTCGGTGTGGTAAAAATACGTTACTCTAGGAAGGGACAACTCTGACAGGTCAGGAAATAAATGAACGTCATGAAGAGTGATGACATGGCAAGAGATAGTGTTGAAGCCGTTTTCAAACGAAGTAACTTTAAACGAACGCACTGACAAAACGAGAGCATGGACGTAACCTCAGTTTTATTTGCTAGCAGTGGCCAAGCAGGAGCTGCCAAAGCGGTCCCTTCTTTTAGTAATCTCTCCATACTGATGAACTCCGGCTAGAAAGCGAGCGCGCTTGCCTCCGATCCGCTGGGGGCGGCGGCGGCCCGGGGCGAGGGTGCGCCGAGGGCGCAGGACCTGCTCGCGGGCTAGCACAGCTGTTCCCGCGCGCAGGGGCTGTGGCGCGGGGGTGCGCCGGGGCGGGGCGGAGGGGCGGGGCGGGAGAGCCCGAGACGTGCCGTCTCGCGCCTGGGTTCCTCCTCCTCCGCAGGTAGACCGGGGCGGGCGCGGGACGGGAGGGCGCACGCGTCCTGTCGCGTCGTTGGGCTGTGATTTGCGAGCACGCCTGAAGGCTGAGTAAACACGCCAGCGAGAGCGACTGTAAACCTTACTCAAAAATAATAAGCCCGTTATTTGGCTGCGCGGTGGCGGCGGTGGCGGCCGCGGCCGTCGCCACCCGTGCCTCCGCCGCCCCCGCTCCCGCCGTCGCCATCCGCCGCCGCTTCCGTCGCCCCCGTCGCCCCCGTCGCCGCCGCCGGGGGCTTTACGACGGCTGCCGTGAGAGCGCCGCGACTGTCCGCCCGCCCGCCCGCCCGCCCGCCTGCCCGCCACACACATGTGCCCCGCGTGGGAGCCGCCAGGCGAGCCGAACTGGCGCCTGAATCCTCATGGGGCGCGAAGTGTCACATTGTTTTATCTGGCTTATTAATTTCCAAAGAAGTGATTCACAGCAGCTCACATTTACTTACTGGGGTAATACATACCGAGAAGTGTAGTGGAGAACCAAAGAGAAAATGTAAGATGGTAAAGAATTGAGAATATAGTGGATGGGGTAGAAATCCCTCCTGACTCCTGACTATCGGGATTGATGAATTGCTTTCAAAATCATATTGAAAAAATTACAATACTTTGCCAGCGAATGGCAGTGTGCACCTGAAAAGAAGATTCACGATCGCGAATTAAGTAGATGTAAGAATAAGTAGAAGCCTTCAACGAAATTATATTAGACCTTTTCGATAAGCATGCACCATAGAAAACGCGACGAGTGACACGTCCCGCGGCCCCATGGCTTACAAGTGAATTAAAGCAGTTCATGCAGGAACGCGACTCAGCTTACCGTCGCTAAACAGAAAATTAGAAACGCGAAAATTCGATATTATTATGACATCTTTAAATTGAAAACGAACACTAAAGATGTTTGGAACTCTCTGAGAGACCTCGGGATTACGAAAGCAAATTGTTCTGAAATTCCTGTCGACATGTCCTTGAATGACATTAATGACTACTTTGTAAATGTTTCAAAACCAATACCACCCCGTGTCAAACGTAACACATTACAGACTCTTGCAGCCAACTCACCTGCGGTCAGGGATACATTTTATTTCCATAACGTAGATTATCACGAAGTTAGTATGATTGTTCGCTCACTAAAATCAAATGCTAATGGCTCCGATCGAATTACAGCGAAACAATTAAAACTTGTCTTACCATTTGCCCTTCCGGCACTTACGCATTTAATTAATTTCTCACTTACAACGGGAACCTTTCCTCAAGCGTGGAAGCTTGCACATGTTCGACCCTTGCCAAAATCTGAACTGACTTCGGTGTCTTTCAGTTATCGTCCAATTAGTATATTACCGACAGTGTCAAAAGTTCTTGAAAAAATTGTTCGAAAACACATTGTAAAACACTTAAATGATTCAGATCTTCTCAATAACTTTCAATCCGGCTTTAGAGGAGGTAGAAGCACCCAAACAGCTTTACTAAAAGTAACTGAAGATATAAGGAAAGTGCTAGATGATGGCCTCGTAACTGTATTAACACTTTTAGATTTTAGTAAAGCTTTCGACTCTGTAGATTACGATATACTAATTGCTAAATGCAAAAATCTAAATTTCTCTGATTCCACTATCTCTTGGATTGGAAACTATCTCCACAATAGGCAACAAATTGTAGTAGTTGACGATCTCCATTCCGATCCAAAACTTCTCCACCGTGGAGTACCTCAGGGATCCGTGTTAGGGCCGCTGTTCTTCTTAATTTATGTGAATGACTTATCACGCGAACTTACAGAATGTAGTCATCATATGTATGCGGATGATCTGCAAATTTACATCTCCGGGAAACCGTCACAGGTAGCAATGCTAATAAATAAATTAAATAATGAGCTCTCATCTGTAGTAAAATGGTCAATGAAAAACGGATTCAATTTAAATCCTACGAAATCACAAACCATCATAATTGGCTCTTCCCAAATGCACAAGAAACTTGAATGTTTATCTATTCCTGATGTGCTTATAGGCAATGTTGTAGTTCCTCGTTATTCACAAGTGAAAAACTTGGGCTTAATTTTTGATGATCATCTAAGCTGGGAATACCAGATCCGAAATGTCTGTCGCAAGGTTTATGCATCTTTGCAATCCCTTAGATGTATCGACAAATGTCTCCCTACAAATACGAAGGAAATGTTAGTAAAAACTCTGTTGTGTCCTCATTTCGACTACGGTGATATTGTGTACAACAATTTAAAAGATTCACTCGCTCAAACTCTGCAGAGAGCTCAAAATGCCTGTATTCGTTTCATTTATAATATAAAAAAATACGATCATATCTCCAGAGTTTATAAAGTGAACAAAATACTAACACTAAAGGATAGGCGTTTGTATCACAGCCTTTGTCTTTTATTTAAGATGCTAAAAGTGGATTCCCTGTCATCTTTAACAAATTATTTCGTATATCTTAAATCCTCTAGATTTCAGAAATCTCAGTTACTCTGTATTCCAAAAAGTAAAACAAACTACTACAATAAATCATACGCTATTACGGTAGCCCGAGTGTGGAATAAATTGCCTTTCAACATTAAAAACTGCTCCTCATTAACATCTTTTAAGAAATACCTGAATGACTTTCTTACAAAATAGAATATATCATTATACAACTTACATCATTGTAGATATTCGGGTGTCAAATCCAATGTCAGTTTTACCTCCTTTTAGGAATGTTAAAAAGTGACTAATATGTTTAGAAATAGCCGTAATGTACTTGTTGAAAATTTATTCTTTTGTGATTTGTTTGGTACTGCCGGAAATGTGTTTTCATCCATAGGAGCAGAGGAGGATTAGAGCAAGAAGACGATTCCCTTGCAGCAAGGCCAGCAGCTGAGGAAAACATCCCAAAATCCTGTCACTTCGTTTTAGCTTAGTTACTATTGTATTAGGACGCAGCCTGCCTGGTGGGTTTTCCCCGACTAGCGGGTTTTCCTCCAGGGTCGAGCGGCGAGTGAGGTGGTGTGTTTCTGTATTTAAAAGATTACAGTCGCTCGGGGTGAATACCAGGCTGCCGCGTAGCGCGAAAACGTTTGGAGCAATGCTATTCAACTCAACTTGTTTAACTTCCGTCTATGAATCTATAATTCGTCAAACAAAATTTGCCACATTTCTGTCTATTTTAATATTTCATTTATCTTTTTAAAAGCTACATTTAAATTATACTTGTTTTCTACTAACTACTTGCAACATAAATATATTTTTTACATTTGTATATAATAGTATATGTTTGATCTTTGTATGCATCTGACATGTGGTTAGGCGGAAGAGCGGGCCTGATGGCCCGAGCCTCGCCATATCAATAAAGGCATTATTATTATTATTATTATTATTATTATTATTATTATTATTATTATTATTATTATTATTATCAATCTACGACGATTTGTCTGGAACAGACAAGTTATGTTCATACATGAAAAAATATATGATAATCGCAACCAAATCATGACGTCCCTCTTCAATTGATCGTTTAAATTTCATGAATGACAATGACTGGTTTGATGACAATTAGAATACTCTGATCCTAACAATGACTATTATAATTATTGGTAGGTAAAGGGTATAGCCGAATAAGGTGGTGAAAAGTGCCCCCAAACCAAATCGATAATCGCGTTGCTCATTTGAAAGAAAATAAACAAATTCCGTAGATTCACAAAAACGTCAGCCATCTTAAGAAATATGTTGCAGAGATACGACGAGAAACGTCTTTTTCGTGCTTTTTTCTCAGCTTGTATTCCATGTATCAGGCTGGAAAAGAAATTGGAGAGACGGGGCAAGATAGTTGGATTTGAAGGTACTTTTGTCAACCAATTCTGGCGCCAAACTCAAATAGAAAACTAAATAAATTTCTGAAATGGATTTTCGACATCATAACTTTGGAGTAAACTCTCAGTTTTCTTTCCCTAGAATGTGTCTTATAACATTCTATAACATATCTTTTTTCTGCTTTTTAAACAATGTGGACCATTATGAAAGAAAATTAAAACCAATTTTATCAGTTCAAAAGATTAATTTTTTGACACAAAACTCTTTTTGTTTCTTTTAATCATTATTCACGTATGTAAGTAAAAAGGTGGGATAGAAACTGTAACTTTTTAACTCCGTCGATTCTGAAAAGCAGCGAGTAGCGATGTACTACATTGAGCCATACTGTGCAAATAGTTGTAATCACAGTGCATTGAGCCAAACTTGCATTAAAAATTATTAAATAAATAATTTTATAACAAAAAAATTGGACAGTGGGACAGTTACTATCCGACTTTCCTCAAATGATGTTTTTAAGTTTGCAAAACTCGTAATGCAGTGAATTTTGACAAACATTTTCAATGGGTATAGCCGAATAAGGTGATGAAAAGTGCCTCCAAACCAAATCGATATTCACAATGCTCATATGAAAGAGTATAAAAAATGTAGATTCACAAAAAATCAGCCGAATTCGACGCACGATTACAATACTTTCTCTTCTTACGAAGTAAGTGTGAGAAAGTAAAAAAGCTTGGTTAATAACTTTTTAAAACCAGAAAAGAGTAAAAGAAATTTTATTTTCATCAGTAACCAAACAGATTTAATTTCATGGTATTGCTAACAAAGTAGCCACCCACCCCTCCCGGCTCCACGCCTACCACAATTGTGGAGGAGTTACACTAAGAAGGGACCGCTTTGACAGATCGGGAAACGTGTGAAACGTGACGAAGCAGTAGTGTTTGTTGCGATGTGGTGGAAATCAAAGCCAGAACCACGTGCGCGGGAGTTGTACTATTTGCCTTACGCGGACCCATCGCATAAAATTATGTAATTAGTGTTTCAATGTAGACTTTTATTTAACTTAGTTTTAATTGATTTGAATTGTTTACATTTTTATTATTTATTCGTATTTTGAATTTTGGAAATTACATTTCCGTCATTCGATGGAGGTGCAACCTCCTGTCCGTTGGGGCACCAGCCGCCACTGACCTGAAGTTATGTTGCTAGCAGTGGACAAGCAGTACTGTAGTTATCAAAGCGCAGCTTGTTAGAGTAATTTCTCTGTAGCAAAAGAAGAACTCAAAAAAACCTGAGCATAGTGAAACTACATTTATGTTCCGAAGCAAGGCAAGGGGCCATTTCAGCATTTAAATGTTAGGAACCCTTCATAGGTGATCGACAAGTACATGAAATCTAGACGGCGGCGTCAGAACGTGCCCAAATCACCACTGCAAAGGGAGTAGCTTTAAAATGTGGAAAAGTCACAGTATAACTTCGTTATATGATTTTTCCCACGACATGGTCGTTGGAACAAAATTGATCACTTTCAACCCCTCTATGTGCCCTAGAATTTTGTAGCATTTACTTTGAGACAACTTGTACTGAGTTACATTACCCCAACGATATTACAAAAAGTAAATTTGAGAACATTTTTTGCCGTTGTTAAGGTTTCATGGTGAGTTCATGGTATTTTCCACTAATGAACGAAATACAGAGGAATGGACACATAAACTGGTATCTTCATTTTTATGCACATTGCTATATACTTTAATCATCGAGGTGAATGGCAAAGCAGTAAATATGTGCCTTGTAAGTACCGTGCGCTAACCTATTGCGCCACTGGGGAAGCCCGAGGAATGTGCCAAAGTTTGATTTCCCTTACAATGTAGTACATGCGGATTCGTATGCAGTCGCCCCTACCACTATTATGAGTCGTATCCTTACTGCTTTGTCATCAACTGTATATGCTCTTCAGCTCCAGGGAAGCGCAGTGTGCTGTGCAGGTCAGCCTTATCTCCAATGCTTCACTCTTGCATTACTAAGACCGACTACATTCCAAATACTAGTATAAATTATTGTCCACTCGTTCTCCTGCTCGAATTATCCGCCATAGTACTAAGTTCCGTACATCAGTACTTACCATTGTTACCACCGGCGCCAATACCTCAGTCTCCAGTTGTATGATAGTGTCACATCATCATCGCCACTGCGAGACACACAGCATTATAGACGTCATGAGAAAAACGCATTATTTGACTTTTATTCTTTTTTTCACGGGACATAAAGCACGTGCTAGTTTATATAATTAATAAAATACCAGTTGAATGTGGCAACACTGACGCTTCAAACTGTTTTAAAAATATTTTCATTACTTGTTCGTTACCACTTTTTCATTACCAAGGCCCAGAAAAAATAATTTTTCTGTCGCCTATTTCCGACACATGATTACAATCCTCTCTCTTCTTAGGAATTAAGGCGAGAAAGTAAAAAATATCGAGGCAATTAATTAGGTTCCATGAAAATGTTTCCCCAGGTGAGGATCGAACTCACAACCCCGGCATTTCTCAGTTACTGTCCTATAAGTACCGTGCGCTAACCGATTGCGCCACTGGGGAGACATTCATATGGCTTTGAAAAATATTGTTACCTTGCAATGGTTTGATGATTTGTGAGTTCCAAACATGAAATAGAACCTCCATTTTTTTACATTCAGTGCATTGTTTTTGAAAAATATTTTACCCTGCGATGATTTGATGGTTTGTTAAATCAATATATGAAATAGGACCTCCAGATTTTGTTACTTTCAGGTCATTGCTGCAATTCATTCATATAAATATAGTATAACATGTAGAGTCCATGATTTGTACTTGTTACCTGTTTAATCCCGATATACATGTTGTATTCTTTGGAAAATAGAAATAAAAACTTTAAAACGCCATTAAAAAATGAAAACTATTTGCAAAGGCAAATCAGCTACAGATGTTTGCTATTATCCCTCATCGTGCCCTGCGCGAAGGAATCGACTTACTGTCGCGAGAACACGGAGAAAGATAATTTCAATAACTTTATTTGCCACTCAATTCTAGAAAACGAGCACAGATAGTGAAGCTACATTTATGCCCAGATACAAAAGAAGGGCCATCTCGTATTTCGCGAAGAGGTTCAGGGAAACGATGAAAAATCTTATCAATATGGGGGTAATTTACCCAGAAGCTGAGGTAGTATATTTCATTTCCAACTACCGTAATGTTTCCTCGTAGGCAATAGAAGAAACGTTTCCTTCGTAACCTAAATTCTTTGAGCGGATGTATCATCACATGTGAATCACAATATCTCATTTTATTTGTTGTAATTGATTGAAATATAAGAGGTTTGAAACGGACACTTGTGTATTTGGCATTATACAATATTCCTTTAATAGAATAAAACAATTTTGACATTTTCGAAGTTCTATATTGCCTGAAATTAAAACTCGTTCTTCACAAGCATTAAAATTGTTAGTGTCAATGATCAAACAAAAAATATTTAGTTGCCGTGCGCAAATCTCAGCAAATTATGATGAATATTCTCAGGTAATAATTACAGATATAAGCAAAAAGCAGTGTAAAGAATTCAGTACACTTGTCAAACCAGATAATTTTGACTAATTCATTATAAAAATTATCTCAAATGTACTTTCTGAAGCCGAAGATTTTGATATCATTTTGACTCTGTCAACCTAGGTACATCCTGATGATTAGTAAATATACCAAATATCACTCAGAAGAAAAGAAATAAAGCACCGGCAAATGGAAAGGCAACACGATGGGTGAGACCGTGTCTCGAGCAAATCTAAGCAGAACATTTTGAGAAAAGTGTCGAAGTTGGTAACAGTGTAGACGTCCGAAACCGCTAAAGAGCCGACTCACCGGTCAGCGAGGGCGGGGACGGGGAAGAAGTGGCGGCGCCACAGCTTGGCGAAGCGGAGCGGTCGGGCGAAGCGGCGCGTGGAGGTGAAGCGGAGGCGGGGGCGGAGCGGGGAGGGGGCCGTTCCGCGACAGAAAGCCGATGCGGCAGGACACGACAAGAGACAGTGCGGTCGGCGCGGCGCGAGGACAGGCAGGGCGAGGCGGCGCGGGTGGGGGGAGGGGCGCACGGCGGCTTTCAGCGCGTCGGCGGTTCACGCCCACTTCAGTTCGTCCTCGCTGCCACCTCACACGGTCCCTTCCCCTCGTTGGCGCCCGCTGCCCCGTCCTCCACCCCTGCGTCACGCCTTCCCACCCGGCGGCGCCGGCAGACGAGACGCCACGCCTCGCCTCGCCTCGCCTCGCCTCGCCTCGCCGCTGCGCGCCGCACCGGCTTGATTGAAATGCTGCGAGGCGTGGCGTAATGGCTCAAGCCCCGGAGTGGAAGATACAAAGTGTCGGGCGGCGCGCACGCGGCTGGGGTGCTTATGTAACCAGAGCATCAAATTACTTTGGCCAAATAGCACGTCACCCCCGGCACCGGTGCGAGCCGCCCGCCCGGCCCCTCCCCGCCCCCGCCTCGCCCCGCCGCTCCCCGCCCGCCGCGCGCCGCGCCCCCACCCGCGGCCGCCGCCCCCGTCGCGTGTCCGCAACGCGCGCTAATGCGGTGGTGTGAAACCGACTCGAAATTAATTACACGCGCTTCACAAGCAGCTCAAAGCGCACTGTTTGCCGCTGCCCCCCGCGCCCCCGCCCCGCCACCCACCGACACCGCTTCCAACCGGGGACCCCGGCCCCCACCGCCCCCTCCACCCCCACCACGGCCACCCCAGTCCCGCCACGCCCCGCTCCACCTCTCTGCCTCTCCGGCCCCACGCCCTGCCGCCCACCGCGGCGACGTCACTCTCTCTCTTCTCTCTCTCTCTCTCTCTCTCTGTATCTGCCTGCGTCGCCCTGCCGCTCTTCCCGTCTCGCGACTATCCGCATGGTTCTCTCATGTCTGCCTTTCCTTCTTGCTTCCACATTTCACGGGCTACTGAATTTACGTTCATCCCCTCTGTGATAATGTTTCAGATATTCTACAATGTGCCAGTGAATATTGAACCAGACAATGAGCATATCTCTCATTGTTTCTCTTGTCCCCTTTCTTTCGTACCTTTTCATTTTTCATCCCACTACATTCTCACGTCATTTTCACGTTCCCGTCTCTTCTCTTTAACTTCTCTTCACATTCCTCTTTTGTTATCTCTCTTTCTTTGTTTTTCGTCTTTCTGTCTCCCTCTCCCTTATCTTCCTCTCCCTCTTTCATGTTTTTTATCCATCTCTCTCCGTTCAAACACAGAAATCACTGGTATACTCATACACTCGTCTCAGCTACGCTCCCGACTCCCTGTATATTCATTACTCCATTCTCTCTTTCGTACATGTCTAAAATACGTTACCTTAGTTTCCTGGCATTTTTCACTCTCCGACGTGTCACAATACTTTGCGGATAGCCTTCGAGAAACGGCATGAAGCGGATGACGAGGGTGAACAACTTTGGGGTTGGGCTGACGCAAAACGGTAAAGAAATGAAGCGGCATCGCATTGTTGAACGAAAGTGCGGAAAAACGAGATGAGTAAAAATCTACAGACGTGACGGGAATTGTGAATAATGGCCAAAGCGAAAAGGTGAAAAAAGAATAAAGATAAAGCAGAATAGGAAAAACTGGAATAAATAGGATTTATCGACAAATGATGAAATGGTGAGGATAGCTAAATAAGCTAGGACAAGATTATCAGACAGTAGAATGAAAAAGTGATCCTCTGAAATAGTGTCGCAGAACAAATGATAGAAACTTGTAGGGCATTCATACAGTCGAAGATGATAACTGTTTACGAATGGAAAAATACTCTAACATGCAACAATTTGCCAATGGTGGGAAACTTCAGATAATGAATTCACACATATACAATTTGAACACCGCAACCTTGACTGATAGGAAATTCATCCTGCACTCTTGTTTAGCGGGTTACATGTTCTGATGTAGAAAAATATATTTTGTGTACCTGCCAGAAAGCAGAGCAGGATGGATTATCTACCAAAGAGCGCAAATTTCAAAATTGAATGTGTAAATTCTTTGCATATTTTCCACCTCATATTAATGGGCAAAAAGTTATTTTCAACCCCCCCCCAGTACTCTAGAAATGTGTAACCTTTATTCTGAGATATTCTTTTTACAAGTTGCCTACATAGAAATCAAATATCTCAAATGGCCTACTTACTACACCTTGTTATAGCGCACCAACCATATTAATTTACGTGATATTATCGTATAAATCACAACAGCATTAAAAATAAAAATTCCAGCCCGGTGATTAGGTTAGAAGTTACAAGGAGAAACTCACAAAGTTCACTGTGAAAAACATACGCTTTTTTCCTTGTAGCAATCAGTTAAAATCTGCAATGGATATATTAGGATAGGACGAAACGGTGAGTGTATGAGTGAGACGAATAGGGGGAGGGGGCAGCGCAGGGGCGCAGAGGATTTGGATCTCCATGCGCAAATAGGACGGGATCCGGTCTGACCGGGATGTGACTCGATTAAACCGGGGCGCGTCAAGAATAATAGGGGTTCTAGAATGTCAAAGAGACAGGGCTAGGCGAGATTTCTGCGGGCGAGACAGTAAGTGTAATCAGGAAGGACGGTTCCAGGATGCGGGAGGGCATGGCAGGCCCCGTCAGAATAAGAAAAGAGAAAGTGAAAAGGGTCGGGGCGGAGCGGAGAACGGCGAGAGAGGTGAGGAGTGAGGTGGGAGAGAGACGAGACGAAGAGGAGTGTGCTGGGGAGGATTGGTGAAAGGCGGAGGTGAAGGGCATGGAAGGGTGGTGCTTTGGAGAGGGGCGCAGAAAAGCGGTACGGGGCGGGAAGAAGAGGAGAGGGGCGAAGCGGGCGGGACTTGACTGAGAAGGGAAGGGTAGAGAACGCGTGGGACGGGGCGAAATGAAACGGGAGCAAGTGCCGCGATCCGAGGCGGAGAAGGGTGATGTAGAGGCGCCGGGGAGAGAGGGGCGTGGCGGGGCGGTGCGGAGTGGGGCGCAGGGCGGGGCGCGGCGCGCCGCAGCCCATCGCACGAGCATTAATTTGCATTTATGTTTGCGCGGCGGCAACTCTTAGAGGGGATGGGATTAATTATCCGACCTTAGAGAGCGCGCCTGCCGGCGATGGCGTGGGGAGCAAGCGCTGGAGGGGGAGTAGCGGGGGCGGGGCTGCGACGGGGCTTAGAGACACTCGACCCTCCGGGACGACCTTGCCCCCCACGCCGAAGCCCCTCCCCTCCCCTCCTCGCCCACGCCCACGCTCCCACCGCTTGTCAAGGGCCTCGGAAGGTGCGCACGCACCAAGATTACGCCGACCCCGTTAAACTGTCTCTGCTGTCGGGCGATTATACTGCCGCAACTGTGGGATTTTCGCAGGCGCGGAACCAATCGCAGCCATGTAGCGTTGGATTTGAGGCCCTGTGATTGGTGGTGGGCCTGGCAGTGTGTTGGCGTCTTACCGGTGTTAGTACATATTCATATAATGGAGTTAAATATCTCTCATCCTTTTGTTGCCTCCTCAACTGCAATCGTTTTAGAAATATGAAACAGGTTTTTACACGAAAGTCTCGCGTGTCACATTGCTGCCACTTATAATAATTGTGCATGAACCGTTTTTATCGTCAAAATGCAAATGTAGATTTATCCATCCAAGCTCGACAAATTTGTAAAAAGATTTTTGGATAGTTGTGGTTAAGGAATCAAAGGAAAATATAAGTCTTTCTTATCTTGGAAAATATGATACACCCCCAGGAAATAAACATGCGCGATATCGGGAGTTTGGCTTACAGTCAGTATAGCCGCTGACACTAATGCGACTCTGTCCGGGAGATTTTAGAGTTTGAGTCCCGACGGTGGTAGATTTTCACTAGTTACTAGGTCGATATATAGATAGCTAGGTCGCATTCAGCCGCTGTATGTAGGAGAATCTTACGGTTGGCAGCGCTAATCGGTAATTTTCTTCGTTTTCTCCTATCAATATGAGGCGAATTCCAGAGCAGTAGCTTAACAAAGAATCTATGTACCGCCTTCAATGTTTCCTCTTCCTTGTCGTATCCTCTCCCCTTACTCACGCATATTTACACTTACATCACAGTTCGCTTCGAGCTATCGCGAAGTCCACATCGCGCTCAGCTCTGTTCCGAACAGTGAAGCGTCTGCCGTTAAGGCTTGTTTAGTTAGTGTATAACGTACATTTAATAACTGGAGTGACAATTATTAGTGCTACCAATTGCAGCACTAAATTCAATAATCATTGAAAGTGAACCAGTGCCCAGCAGAAAGTGAACCATTTGTCTTGCCTAGGGCCGCGGGGGCCATGGCCGTGGCATAGCGGGGGCCATGGCCGCTCTGTGTAATACAGACTGCGCCATGAACACCACATTCATCACAACACCGCCACCTCATGGTGAACATCAAAGCGGTGCTCTCAACAAGGCAACATTGTTCTTCAATACGCAATTCTCAGCCAACATTCGCCGCACGCGGGAGCCCAGGAAACTTCAATCCCCGAAAGTCAGGATCTAATGTCAAGCGGCGCTACTAAGGTCAGTACTCAGCAAACTGCCAGCGATGCAGCCCAAGGCGTAACAAATGCAGTGAGCAAAAACAAAGAAACTGCGGACAGTTCAGCAAATAACGGTAAGAGAACATTCAATGACTCTGATGAAAATGACCATCTTCCTAAAAAATCATTCAACATTGCTATTAGTGTGTATTCAGTGCCAGTTAGAAATAGATATGCTCCCTTAGAAAAACTAAAAGACCCTGACTCCAGATTTAATTATATAAACTCCACCCGAAAACAAGATGAAAATGTCAAAATTCCACCAATTTATGTGAATAATATAACAAACTTACCCGGATTTAATAGAGAAATTAAAAAAAAATATTTCTAATCAGTTCACCTGGAATAACCGAATAAAGCTAATGTTCAAAACAATAACTGACTTTAGAAAAACAATTAAACATCGGTTAAATACTAAAATAAATTGTCACACCTATAAAGATCCCGCTAATAAAAAAATTCTCCATAGTATTTAAAAATGTTCATCAATCATTATCACTACAGGAAATTTTCGAGGACGTCCAAGAGAAGTACCCTTCGCTAATCAGTGTTACTACAATACAATAAGACAACATTCCAATCCCAGTAGTAGCTGTCGAGTTTAACGGTCAGCAGAGCATTGACATAGTAATACAAATAATGGAAAATTTGCAATATAAAAGTGAAAGCCAAAACAAGGAGGAAGAATCAAAGGACCAATACAATGCTTATGGTGTTTAGACTTTGGTCATACCCGCAATACTTGTAACCATAACTTAACCTCTATCTACTGCTCAAAAGATCATTATTCGGTAAATTGTCCAAATAAAATGCTCACCCCTTTTTTAAGATATGCAACGGGTCACACCGTGCAGACGTTCGTATTGACAAATGCCCCTACTATAAAAAATTAACTGAACCCCATCCCTCTAACGGAGCTCATAGTGGAGACCTACGCTCAGTAAAAAACGCTTCTCACAGCAAAAATGTAGAACCCCCATCCAAAATTTCACAACCAACCAACCCCAGTACCAGATCCAACAATAACACCCCACCTCGATTACTTTCCGACAATTTCCCATACCTCCCACCTACAAACGGCATCCCCAATTTCACTTTCGACCCAACAGCAACCTCCAACTCTAATGCACCTAATTAACCCAACCAAAACCCTCCAGTACCGAACAATAGAAACCCTAGTAATAATAATAATAATAATAATAATAATAATAATAATAATAATAATAATAATAATAATAATAATAATAATAATAATAATAATAATTCATTCATACACTCTCTAATGAATTCCATTACAACTCATATCGTAAACATGATCAACTCAATCATCGCAGCAATTATCAGTAACATACACACCTCATTGTCATCATACTTTAATAACAATCATAGTTCTACAACACACTAACGAACTAAATCCACTAAATTGGAATGCCAACGGCATAGGAAAACAGAATTATCGTACTTCCTAAAAGCGAATGACATGAAATTAGCATGCATTACCGAAACACACGTAAAACCAAACGACACATTCAAATTACCTGGATATAATAATTATAGATCAGATAGAATAAACTCAAATGGAGGCGGTGTTATAATTCTAATGGAAAAATCAGTACCATATATTCAAACTAACCTACCCCAAACCCCTGGAATTGAAACAGTAGCCATTAAATTTCCACTAGACAATAGAATAACAACTCTCATAGTAGCCTACAAACCTCCTAAAATCAAAATTCACAGCACCAATTTTGAATCACTATTCCAACAAAACACTCCTACAATACATGTTGGCGACCTCAATGCCAAAATCTTTAACTGAGGCTACAGAACTTCCAACACCGCAGGCCTACAATTGTATACAATAGAAACATATTTAAAATTGCAAGTAATCCCTCCCCCTGAACCAACACACTACCCCCACGACCAAAACAAATTCCCGAGTATATCGGATATTGTAATCACCAACACACAAGTCAAATTTCACAGTTCTCCTATATTCGAATTGGATTCAGATGATCTTCCTGTCATCATTTTAACCCAACATTTTCCACCCTCACAAACCCACCCACACATTTAACAAAGGCATTTATTGGAAAACGTTTAAAAATATAATTACTAATAAAACATCTATATATTAAAAAAAATAAGGTATTCTGCCATGGCTTCGTTTAGAGCTTCTACTGAACCGATTGTAATATTTTTTCCTCTAAATGAAAGAATGTGATCTCTAAATGTGTTATCACATATTGTTTGTATTGATTCACCAATGTTTATGGTGTAAATTAATTCATTAAATCATTCTTTAATAGTACGTTTATCAATAGTCAATTGTTTTTTGTTTTTTTTTTCAAAGAGCGGCTGCTTCATGGTGGCGCTGCTTGAGGCTTTATTTTGATTGTTGAGATTTTTTTCAATTCGTCAAGGTTTTGTTTCAGTGTAATAATTGCATTGTGGTGTTGACAGTTTGCATGTATTTGCTTTTGTGGCGTATTTTGTACAGAACATTCGGACTGTGCTCGGTTGTACTGAAGTTGTTCACAGGTTATGTCGAATTCCGAATCCTTGCCCACGCGCCCCAAAAGACGCACACGCACATTAACTGGACGCATGGAAAGAGAAAGTCAGCGTAGGTGTCGTGATAGTGAGGTCATTTCGTTTTCTGTTGGGTCGTTGTCTATGAAATGTCAGTTTTATTCTGATTTGTACTTCCCATGTGAGAGAAATTCTGCAAACCAGTTTACTCTGTGTTGCTTAAATGGGAAAATAAGTTTACCAATCGACCAATCGACCAATATGCCAGAAGAAATCAAACAGGTGCTAATAGGAGATGACACATCAAAAAGCTTTAGAAATAATAACCGTCAGTATAATAGTGCTCTTTCTTTTGTGTAATTTGGTGCCGATATTACATTGCCACCTGGTTATGGGCCATACGTGTTCAAAATTTTGGGAACTCCACATCACAGAATATCTTCGTTGTACCCTGAAGATCCAAATAATGCAACGTATTGTGAACATTAGTCTGGGTACAGTATTTTACATTTATCTCAGATCTCACCGTCAAATTTTGATGGGTTCTCACTAGTCTCAATTTAAAATTTTAAATACCCCATTGGAAATTGAACAATCAATCTCATACTTAAATAATATAATCATTAACACAGTTAAATCCCTGCAAGACAACAAGCCTCCCTACATCACAAAAACTTCCAACGCAAAACTACCCAAGTCCATTCTAAACTTAATCAAAACTAAAAACAAAAACTGGACACTTTGGAGTATAACAAAATTGCCTCACATTAAAAAGAACTGAACTTACCAAGTACAATAAATAAAAGGGCAATAATAGATTTCAATCGCTCAACTTATAATAAACTAATACAATCATTGAGCACATCAAACAATTCGCTTTGGCAGTTCACCAAAAATATCCTGAAAAAGAAAACACCCTTTGAATACACCATCAGGTAAAAAATGTTCAGCAATAGAGAAAGCAGAAGTCTTGGCTGATTACTTTGCGCAATCGTTTGCTCCTAACAGCACTCCCACACACTCTGCTGACATGGATATATCACAAATAGCATCAGCACCCAATTATAATATTCCACATAGAATAAAATACAGTTCCCCAAACGAAATTAAAAACTTAATCATAAATCTCCCTCTTAAAAAAGCTCCTGGCCACGATAGAATAAGTAATTTAAACATTAAAAAACGTGCCGAACTCTACATAAGCCTACATTAATTAATATATACAATTTAATTCTTAGAACAGGATACTATCCAATAATATGAAAATATTCCAACATAATCCCCGTACCCAAGGCTGATAAAAATCATAACCATACCGAAAGTTAGAGACCAATCAGTATCCTCCCGTCTCTATCCAAGATACTAGAAAAAATAATACTAAAAAGATTTAATCTCATTCGGAGCTCAACTCTCGTAGAGGAAAGACCTCCCCGCGAGCGCTCGTGCCTACCGCTATCAGCGGACGTTCAGCAAGTGACAGTGATTACTTATTAGTGCGATACTAAGTGACAATAAAAAAGAGAGAGTTCGGTGTGGGCCACGGCCAAAATGCCGCATTGCGGCATTTCGCAACGAAATAACGACTTGTATAATTTCGTGTAGCAAGATCTGGTGAAAAATGGACAACACAAGTTGCCCTTCAACAGGTCAGCTAATATCAACAGCGATGGCTGTGGTAAACGATACAAATCTACATGAAAACCTTGGTGAAGTGCAAAATAGTGTTTATGGTTCGGGCTCAACTTATCAAGATCCAAAAATCGCCTTCTTAGAACAGCAGATCGCAATCCTACAGCAACAAGCTCAAGAACTAAGGGAAATAGTAAAATCACAACAAGAGGTAATTTATTCCTTCCAGCAAAGTGTTCCTTATAACCCTCAAAGTGAAAATAGTATTCTACCTAATCCAAATTTGGAGAAAGGCCAAAATGATTATACCAACTCCAAGCGAAAAAGAACAGATGATCAGTGTAGTGAAAATAGTGCTAGTTCAAACTCCAGGCATAACATTGGTAGTACTGAAACCAGACTTTCAGCAGCAAGTGACCCAGAAGATAAAGACGTAAGTGATAACACATCAAACTTAGAGAGTATTAACATTCCTCCTATCAATATCCCAAAATCTGCCAACATATTACGTAACTTCTCGAGTTTTATAACAGAAATTAAATCCATAACTACTAATGATTTCGAAACAAAAGTTAAAAACTCTCACATCTCAATATTCTTTAAAACTATAATGGATTTTAGAAAATATAGAACCCACTGTGACTCCAATGAAATACTTTACTTCACATATAGAGATCCTACTAATAAAACACTCTCTGCAATAATATATGATGTACCATTATCATATTCAAATGATGAAATCAAAACAGAGTTACTTAAAAATTACCCAATAATATCTGTCTATAGACTGTTTGGCAAAAATCGAGAATCATTAGAAATATGTGCATTAGAACTCTATGATAATGACCAGGGAAGAGATATTGTGAAATTAAATAAATTATTCAATAGTATTGTTAAAATTAAATTTAAAAATAAAATAAGCCCTATACAATGTAAAAATTGTCAGAGATTCAATCACACTCAGGCAAACTGCAAAATGGAACCTAGATGTGTTCGTTGTACTGACAACCACCATTACTCAAAATGTAACAAACCAAAAACAGCAACTCCAAAATGTTGTAACTGTTTCAAAAATCATACAGCAAATTACAGAGGTTGTCCAGTTTTTGCTAAAATTCTACAAATAATCAAGATACTAATAATCAAAAATATATCCAAACCAGAAGAAAAACAAATAATTTTCAAAATAACAGGAATATTCAAGAATTTAACAACACATACTACTCTACACCTGCACCAAATACTCAAAGTGTAAATCACTTCCCTCATTTACCTACACCTTCTGGAAGATCTCAAAATGTTCTACAACAACAATACAATACCGCAAACAACAGGTATAATCTCACACCTATTATTCCTATTGTAACAACTCAGATAATTAATGCTATAATCCCCCATATACAAAATTTAATACAACAAATTCTTCCAAATTATATAAATAATGGACCACAAACTTAACTCTCTTAAGTTAATAAATTGGAATGCCAATGGACTTCAAAAACAAATACTTGAGTTCAAACACTTCCTGCATGTACATAAAATTGACATTGCATGCATCACAGAAACACATCTAAATAATAGTATTAAATTATATATTCCAGGTTATCAAGTTTATAGGGAAGACAGAATATCTAATCATTCTAGTGGAGGTGTTGCTATTATTATTAAGAGAACAATAAAACATCAACAAATTTATATACCCACCTCTAATAAATTAGAACTTTTAGCAATAAATATACATCTAATTTCAGGTCAAACAACTTTGGTAACAGCCTACAAACCACCAAAATATAAAATACCAATTTCAATACTTAAATCAATGTTAAATTGCACAAATCAAATTTTATTAATCAGGGATTTAAATGCAAAAAATACAGAATGGGGTTGTAACACAACAACTCCACAAGGTAAATTGCTTCTTGAATCTGCTATTCAAAACAATTGGCAAATACATGCCCCTCCTTTTCCAACATTTTATTCCTACAATAGCAGTGTAACTCCTGATATATTAGATATCATTGTTACTAATAATTTTACACTACCAATCTCTCAATATCCTATACCTGCTCTAAATTCAGATCACAACCCAGTCATAGTGGCAATTAACTCATCATACTCCCCATATTTAAATAAAAATTTTCTACTTACTGAACCACTCAACTGGAAACAGTTCCATTTAAATATATTAAATATAAATGTGTATCCAAAAAACCTTAATAATGAAAAAGACATAGACCAAGCAATTACAAGATTCCATTCTAATATAATAACTGCTATCAAATTATCTTCAGTACAAAGAATTAAAAAACATACAATTAACAAAACAAACTTAATATCTCAAGAAATATTAAATTTAATATCATATAAACATCGTATACGTAGACTATGGCGAATGAACCGTAACACTGCAGATAAAAAACATTAAATTACTTAACCAGAACAATTAGAAATAAGTTAATTAAATGTAGAAATCAAAACTTTAATAATTATATCTCACAAATTCAACCTAACTCAACAGCTCTATGGTCAGCTATTAAACAAATAACAAAAAAACCTACTCAAATCCCCAAAATGAAACAAGACAAAATAATTGCAACTACAGACAAAGAAAAAGCAGAACTTTTAGCTACTCACTTTGAATCAATTTTCAATAATACTACTATTTCAAACCCTTTATTTCATAATACAATTACACAAGAATTCCAATCTCCTTTCCACACTGTACCAGAAAAAATTAAATTTATTTCTCCATCAGAAATTTGTTTCATTATTAAAAAATTAAAAAATAAAAAATCACCTGGAATTGATAAAATACCTAATATTATTATTAAAAATCTCCCTACTCCAGTAATTAATTCTTTAACTGCTATATATAACTCATGTTTAAGATTAAATTATTTTCCAAACCAATGGAAAATTGCATTAGTACTCCCCATACACAAAACTAGTAAAGATCCAACGTCTCCAGTAAACTACAGACCAATTAGTCTTCTTCCCACCTTCTCAAAAATCTTTGAAAAAGCCTTACTAACACGAATTAACAAGTTTATTAGTAACAACAATATTCTACCTAACGCACAATTTGGTTTCCGTCAAAACCATTCGACTACACACCAATTATTAAGATTAACTGATCATATTATCACTAATTTTCATAATGCACAACATACTTTGTCCTTATTTTTGGACATCGAAAAAGCCTTTGATAGAATGTGGCATACTGGCTTGCTATATAAAATGAGACAATATGGTTTTCCCATTTACTTACAGAAAATAATTAAAAGTTTTCTTACTAACAGAAGTTTTAAAGTTCAACTCAACACTGAAATATCAACAACTCGATTTGTGACAACTGGAACTCCACAGGGATCTCCACTATCTCCAACTATGTTTAATATTTTCATATCTGATATCCCTTCACTAATAGATTCTGAAATTGCGTTATTTGCAGACGACACAGCAGTCTATACATCGCATAAAGATCTACCTGCAGGCAGAGATAACCTACAGGATGACTTAAATACTCTTTCTGATTGGTTTAATAAACGGAATATAATTATTAATCACTCTAAATGCCAGGCCAAAATTTTCACTTTAAGAAAAACAAAATTAATCTATCCTCTAATTCTAAATGGTAAAGCAATTAAATGGCTCCCTACCTCACAACCTGCAAAATATCTTGGACTTTATTTTGATCGAAGACTCACATGGAGAGATCATATCACAAATGTAGCTAAAAACACTTTTATCAAAATGATTCAATTATATCCACTCATAAACAAAAATTCAAAATTAAACATAGAAACATCCCTATCAATATTTAGATATATAATACGACCATCGTTGACATATGCTACTCCCATTTGGGGAGGTGCTGCCCCAATACACATTCAAAAATTGCAAACCATACAAAATAAATTTCTACGATGGTCAGTTAATGCACCATGGTTTATAAGAAATGAACAGTTACACAAAGAACTCTCAATTGAAAACATAAAAACATGGATACTAAAAATCTCAAAAAATTTCTACTCATCCTTACACTCTAGCCCAGCCTATGAACGATTTAAACTAGGAAAAACATCTTCAACATATTCAAGAATTAAATTTAAATTTTCAAAAGATTTACTACAATCTCCATAATTTGACTACTATATATAAAGAATATTATACTACTGCCAATATATTATATCATTGTTTTGTTTCTCAAAAATAAAAAAATAAAAATAAAAATGTATTTAACTAATTAAAACAAGATGTTAGAGGTCCCTGTAAGGGTATCGCTCAGTATTTAAGTACATAGTTAAATTGTAGCATCTAGTTAATTTGTATATAGATTGTTTATTACTTGAAATAGTTATATATATATATATATATATATATATATATATATATATATATATATATATATATATATATATATATATGTATTCAATACCTTGAAAGATTGTCTGTAATCGAACAAGGATAATAATAAATTTAAAAAAAAACAAACAACAACGACGGAGGCAGAGAGAAATGCCGAACGCGGAAGAAGTAGCAACGGCGCTTCGACGGCAGCGGGTCGCAGGCAACAGGGGTCGCAAGCATCAGGGGTCGCAGGCAACGGAGGTCGCAGGCAACGGGGGTTGCAGGCAACGGGGGTTGCAGGCAACGGGTCGCCGGTAACAGTGGTCGCAGTCATTAGGGGTCGCAGGCAACGGGGGTCGTAGGCAACGGGTCGCAGGCAGCGTCGGCTCCTCTTATCCAAGTGGAACTCTGCTCCCCTCTTGACTACCAGATCGAGAACCATCTCCGCCGCCTCGCACTCCCCGCGGTTCCTTCTGCCTTCGCCACCTCCACCACCTCCTCCTTCCCGCAAACCTCTCATCGCTAGATTTGCTGCCGCCCCCTCCTTCACTGACATCGACACCGTCTCTGCTTCGTCACCAGCCGTCTTCCCCCTAGGTCTTTATCAATTGCCGTCATTGGCCAATCAGCCTTTGCTCCGCTATGTGAGATTTGGTCTACGCCTCATCACCTATCCCTTTGCCAACGCATCAAACCGGGCGCGGTAGCTCAGTGCATCAACTGATGCAACTCAGGAGGAGAATTCTAGCGGCCGGCTGCTCTGAAAGGTAGTTTTCCGTGGTTTCTCCGATCAACACCAGGCGAATGCCGGAGCAGTACCCTACCAAACGGGCCACGGACCCCGCGCGATCTGTCCTTCCTCTTCCTTGTCCTTTCTTCTCCCCTTACACACACACACACACACACACACACACACACACACAAAATGCACTACACTACCACGTATACCGGGAGACCGGTCGGGAGCTTAGAGCTTGTCCTGCCTGGGGCGGTGCCCCGCTGGTGGGAGTGTCCTGGTTAGAGGGAATCCCTGTTAGCCGACGGTAGGACGGCACCGGATCTCGCCATCCAGCGGGGAAAGATCACCGCCATCGTCCGAGGAAAAAAGTACACTACACTTACGGGACTAATGACCTAAGCTGTGGACGCGCCCGGAATCACAACCAACGCTTCAACCCCTTCGACGCCATCACCTCAATCTCCGCCCCTGCCATCGCCACCGGCACCTCCACAGCCTGCTCGTAATTAAGGCGTGTAGTTATCAGCGGCTGTCAGCCGCCTCCGCCCCATGACCCGGCCACCTGTGCGTGGCGCCGTCTGGCGCCTCGCCTCTGACAGGGAAGCGGCTCCTTCAATGCACTCGCGTTGCACCGCTGCAGATATGCGCGATATTAACCCTTTACTACTCTGGTGTGATCCTGGAGTCCTCCGGCCGAAGAATATATATCTGAAAAACATTATGTTACAGCCGAGTTACACTCTGCAATAAAGGGATGTGATCAATTTCGCTGATATTGTTATAAGTTGAAAATTTACATGTTCACCATTGTTTGCGTGAATCGTGTCGAGCTTTAGCAGACTTTTCCAATACGTGCGTGTGCGCAAGTATGTGTTAAAGTCTTCAACTCCTCCCAGCATCTGACCTGCCTTGCGCGGGTGTGGCCTTCTCTATCCGCCTGCCTCGGGCCGACGTACTCAAGTCTGCGTAGACTTCAGAGATTCCTACAAATCATTGTTGCGTAGTCCATAGGAGTTTATAGGAGCCAGTACAGAGCAAAGTGAATAACTGTTATCTGTTAACTGTTATCTGTATAACTGTTATCATATGGACATGCGTATTGAACGAAGGACACCACAGACCAGAACCCAGACATTCTTGTAGTGAGATATCGTAGGTCCAGCTTAGCAATATATCACCATATTATAAAGTTTACATTCCAGGGTAAAAATCATTTAAGGTGTAAAATAGTAATTAATGGTAGCAGTGTTGAACAAGTCACACACAAATAACGTCAACTACCTCGGTTGCAATTTTTCATACTGCCAAAAATATAATATCAATATAAAAATTTAGAAATTTCAGAAAATGTGCGGAAGCATACGAAAGACCCTCAGACAGAAAGCACGTACAGACACTCAACTGAAATTTTATAAAACACTGGCAGTTCCAATGATAACTTATGGATGTGAAAATTGGGCCCTCAATAGAACATATAAGAGAAAAATAGAAGCCGCAGAAATGAGAAATTTCTTAGACCTTTGGCGGGCTATTCAATACTGGACCATGAAAGGAACTCGGACATCGGAGATCTTCAACCTAACTGAAAAAAATAGATACACTAAGAAAGAATTGGCATGATCATTAATGAGAATGCCGGAAGATCGAATGCCAAAAATCCTCCACAACTACAACCCATACGGGAGGAGTAGGGGCAGAACAGTAGGATACTCTTGTAGACAGAACGGGCCAATAGGCTCAACCCATGATGATGATGATAAAGTTCACTTAGTTATCGCAAGTGTGAGGTCAGAACACGCATAATGATGATTGCCCCACCGCCTCTGATGTTTGTCTTCAAATGCTTTTCAGCTTTGTAAGCAATTGAATCACTACAATGAGTTTCGTGAAGTGTAAATACATCGTATCAACGAGATTCGAGCCTGGGATCTTCGCTTTGCATGCGGATTGAAACAAATATCACTAAGTAAATCAGAAAATGAATAGTAAAGGAGGAAGGTGGCTGTTGGAGTAACACAGAATGCAACAGAGACCCCGTGTGGCCAGGGCGCGTCGCAAGCGATCGCCCCTTGCTCCGGCGCTGCATCCGCAAGCAGAGCGCTCGGCCGCGGGCGTCGCCGCTGATTGCGAGGTCACAACCTAATTCTGAGCGGCGGCCCCACGAGGAAGCGCCGGCCACGCGGCGGAGGTTGGCGGAGCGGGGCTTGGGGGCTGCGGTGTGGTGAGAGGGCGGAGCGGGGGAGGCTGGGGTGGGGCGGCGGAGAGGGGACGGGCGAGCGGAAAGGGGCTGTGCCGTGACTATAGAGAGGGGAGGTATGGAGCGGGGAGCAGTGGCGGGACTGCGGAGGGAGGGGGCGAGAAAAGGTGGCAAGGGGAGGGGCAAGGGGTGTTGCGGAACGGGGGAGTCTGTGGCAGGACTATAGAGAGGGGAGGAGGCGGTGCGGGGGAGCTGTGGTGGGGCTGCGGTGTAGTGGGAGGGCGGAACGGGGGAGGCTGTGGTGGGAGTGCGGAGAGGGGAGGTGGCGAGAGGAGGGGGGCTGTATGGGACTATAGAGAGGGGAGGGGATGCAGCGAAGGGGGCTGTGGCGGGTCTGTGGTGGTTGGAGAGGCGAAGCGGGAGAGGTGTGGTGAGACAGAGGGACGGGGGGGACTGTGGTGGGACTATAGAGAGGGGAGGGGACGGAGCGGAGGGGCTGTGGTGGAACCGTGGTGTGGTGAGAGGGTGGAGCGGGGACTGCGGTGGTAGATCAGAGGAACTGTGGAGGGGTGAGGCGGGGCGGGGGAGGCTGACTGACCGCAGTCCACCTGGTGCCCAGCGCGCTTCTGACGCATCGAGGGCACTTGGGGCAGGGGCCGGGCGGGAGAGGGAAGGTTCACGGGCGGAGGCGAGGATAGGGCTGGGAGGGAACGGACGAGATGGGGTGGAGGCTGGCGAGTGGTTGGAGGGCTGGGGTTGGGGGGCGGACGTCCAGTAGGGGCAGAGGGAGGGCGCGGCGACCGCAGTAGCCGCAATTGCGTTAAGTTCAATACTTCGACGAGTCATACATAAACATGGGGAGGAGCTCGCGGCGGCGTCCGCGGGGGCGGAGGGGCGAGGACGGGGAGGGGGGGGAGGGGAGAGGAGCGAGGGGTGGATTGGAGACAGCGCATTGCCGAGGGCGGAACGGGGCGGGACGAGGACGAGGCGAGGACGGGGCGAGGACGGGGCGAGGACGGGGCGAGGACGGGGCGAGGACGGGGCGAGGACGGGGCGAGGACGGGGCGAGGACGGGGCGAGGACGGGACGAGAACGGGACGAGGAAGGGGTGAGGACGGGGCGAGGACGGGACGAGGACGGGACGAGGACGGGGCGAGGACGGGGCGAGGACGGGGTGGCAGCGTCGGCGGAGGTGGATGAGGCAGAGGCCAAGAAGGAGTCGGGGGGGGGGGGGCGAAAACTGGGACTGCAACGCGAGAAAACACGGAAAAGAAAAGACGGTAGCTTGCGGCCGAAGAACCGAAACCTAATGGGATTTCCGTGAGAGTAGCTCGAGCAGTACAAAACATTGCTACCAGCTGGAAATAGGTCGAAAGAATGAATGGATGCCAGGCGCTGATAGAATATAAGCAAGAGAGAAAATGTAATAAAATGTGGAGAGAAAATGCAATAAAAGAGAGAAAATTATTACAGAGAAACAACGTGTTATGTTTTGTCTTATTTTCCGAGTGTTAAAAAAATGAATCAAAAATAGGGAAAGAACTAATTGCGAAGCAAAGTAATGTGTAAATGTCTCAGAAAGAAACTGTTATTTTGTGAAAAGTACTGAACTCAAGAAAAAAATATTTTATGAGAAGTTACGAGAAGAGCATAAATAAAGTAAAAGCAAATTTTACGACATAATTTCCTGCCAAATTCCTGGAGCAGAAATCGCAGCAAGGAAGCAGATATGCACGGAATGAAAGGAATGGCGTGCTAAAAAATTGCGAGAATTTGCAATAAATAGCTGAAGAATTAGAAGAATTAATTTACGCCTACGATTCCGCACACAGAAATATGAAAGTCAGAACAAAGTGAAATAGCACTGAAGGGAAAAACGAGGATAATATGGAATACGTTCTTTTCAAACACGCAATAATGACAGCGACAATACGAGGCAACACATTCCAACTGGAAATTTCGGTTTATCTACGTTAAATGAATTACTGGCATACATGCTAAGTTCTGTTTAAATTTTTAAAATTCTTATTCTAAATTCGAATTGCAGAACCGAAATATTTACAAAATTAAACAAAATCCGCACTAGCAAGACCGTGCATGCACGTCGTAGCATGCACGAGTACTTTCATATTTATCCATTAATTGTAATTTAATTTTCTTATTTTGTATTTATTTATAATTTTGTTATACTTTTCTGTATTTTTAGACTGACGATGACGGCAAAGCCGTCGAAAGCCGACTATCTTAATAAAACTAATATGTTGACGAAGATGATCTCTCTTATTTCTTCTCATAAGAACGTCAACACCACCACATCAGAATTCCCACAATACTTGAGGAAGACGAACGATCCTGTATGTTAAGGCACATTAGCGCACGCACTCGAAACTCAACTTGGTGCACGCGATAGGACGTAGACTGGCAGAACGCGGCGGAGGAGGCGCCCTGGGAGAGTACGACGCCCTACAAGCGTAGTTCGAGGCGGCGCCGCGCAGCGCTGCGCTCGCTACTCGCGCGACCAACTTACTCATAAATTTTAACCGGCAACTCTGAAGGGGGAGGGTAATTAACCAGTAACGAACAAGAGCCCCGGTTGCCATGGCAACCTAATAGTAATTGAGACGTCGTCACCTCCAAGGCCTTCCCGCAGACCTCGCCTCGGCGCCAGGGACGATCCGGGCTGCTCTGTGCGTAAATAAGCCCCCCCCCCTCCCGCCGCCGCCTTTGGCCAAGGCACTTGGCTTTGCGCTGCTCTCGCCAAAATGGAGGAGTGCGGCTTTTCTGGAATAATATGTAGCTCGTTTAAAAGCGCTGCGTTTCTCCTTCATTTTTTAAAAGAATTACATCAGTTCTCGCTCTCATGAATGACAAACTTGAAACAACAGAAATGATGTTCCGGCGAAGATGTTGAAAACTGTCTCTTTTAGACAAAATAAGAAATGCTGAAATAGGAAATAAAATGAAAATGCAAACATCCATGAACGAGACGATCAAAATGAAACAACTAAAATGGTATGGACACACGATAAGGTTGAAATCAGATAGACTTGCACAAAAAACTTCGGAATGGATACCCAATTGATATAGGGGAAGAAGATACAGGGGAAGGGCGAGAAGGACATGGAACATGGCAATAAATGGAAGCCACGCAAAAACGAGAAATGGAGGAAAAAGACAAATGGGATAAAGGTGCCTGGAAATTGAGATGCAGAAAACGGCCAAGGTAAAAAAAATGCTAAATATGTAGATAGCTATATCAGTATTCCCATAATGTTCTGCTGTCCAGTCATGATTAACATATAGTTTATACTTCTTAGTTTTTAATTTCATAATTAATATTTTAAACTATCATTATGTTAACACATTTATATCAATTGTAGTTGGAATTGTCTTACAGGATTGACCTATTACATATTTCTCTGTGTACTCACAGCTCAATCATAAACAAGTTTGACTACAAATCACTTTCGACAGAGCAGGTAATACAGTAACTAATAGGTGTCTGTTAATACTAATGATTTTACAATTTTTTAACGTTTGCAGATAAATTTGTCTCAGAGCAGTTAAGATAAACAAAACTCACAAGCAACCTAATATACAAAATGTGAAGGTAGCACAAAATACAAAAGCACAAATACAAATTCATGAACACAAAATACAATGTAATTAAGACAACAAATACAACCCAAATACAATAACAAGATAATGTTAACACATTCATAATTTGTTTCATATTATAAATTTATTCATATTTATAATAAAAATAAACTATAGCCATTCATAATTATATATTAATTAAATGTATGTATAATTATGTATTAAAAGCTATTCTTCACAAAAGTCACAAAAATCTAAGTTTTAGAGAATTCTTTATTTTTATTTGACGACGGTTGAAAGGCCACACCAATGAGTAGAAATTAAAGGGTCCCTGCAAACGTTAACCACATTCACTATAGTCCCTTTTCAATAGTCAAACGTTGTAATGAACAAACTGTAATAAAATGAACCCGTAGAAAAACAATCACCACCCATTATAATGTCAAACGGTTATTAAACTTTTATTTCAAAGCCATCAACAAAAAAAACGAATAGAACTAGTATTGACATTGGAGTACTCAGAATTGCTCACGATTTAACGAATTGAATATGAATTTTCTGTGGTTTTATTCGGCAGAAGTTTTGCTGCTACAGGCTACTAGTGTAATTTTGCATTTGGTGGTGAGTAATCCTACAAAAAGTAGGGGGGAAATGAGGGTGGGATGGCGTTCTCATCAAAAAGGAAACAAACGCAGGCGAGGGCATTGGCGCCCGTTCAACGTAGGAGAGTGCAGATGCCGCTTAACTCGATTGTGGCGAGGGCGAGGGCGCGGGCGCGGGCGCGGGCGCGGGCGCGGGCGCGGGCGCGGGCGCGGGCGCGGGCGAGGGCGCGGGCGAGGGCGAGGGCGAGGGCGCGGGCGTGGGCGCGGGGGCCTGTTGGCCCCTGCAGCAGCAGTGATTCGAGGGGCGGGGCCGCCTCTGCGGTGTCATGACAGCTGCGGCGAGAGAGGATTGCTTCCTCGAGAGGGCAGCCGAAGGGCGCGACTTGGAAGATGACAGCTGCGGAATGTAATGCGAAGAGGGCTGAGGGAGGGTACAACACTGAAGGGCGGGTTAAAATGACGAATTTCTACGCCAGGCAGATTTTGGAATGAGAGTTGAAGGGCATGCTCAGAGGCGAGGGGTGTTGTGATGGATGAAAGTGTCACGTGCTTTGTCGTTTCAAATAAAGCAAATGAATGCAAAGTTTGGGGACAATTTCTCCCGGGATATTCTGAAAATTAGATGAAACATTCCTTCCTTAAATGGATTACTCACAGAAGCTGGTAGAATTTCAAGAGATTTGTTTTATTTATTGTCAAAAATGCTAACACAACCCAGTACAAAAATTGGACATATTTATACAATCATTGTACAATTAAAATATGTTTCTCTGAAAAATATTTACTTATACTTTGGAAACATCTATTTTTGTTTTGCAAAATAAACACAATATCATACTATATATTAATGAGTATCCTCCCTTCAAATTCTTCAATTTTAAGTTAATACAATTGTCATAAACGAAGCAAGAAATTCTGGGATTTTGCATGAAAGTCCAGTGAAAAATTATAATTATTAATTTTCACCAGTAGTACTCATTCTGCAGAAATGTACTTAAAAATGGCCAAGTTTCCTCATTTTCTCTTCGCCAAATTAAAAGACACAAGTTACACTTTTAACTATGATTTTGGCAATATAACACATAATAAATAGTACGGAATTCACAATAATACTTGAAAGTATGTAAATATTATTTTTTCACCAAGAATTTACTCCGAACTCACACATATCAAAAATGCTTTGTGCCATTTTATAAAATAATATCAAGCAAATGTAGGACTATAGGTGATAAATGTAGTTTACAAAGAACTAAATATTGGAAAAACAACTTACAAAACCTTTTGACATATATGTTGCTAAAACTCTTACAATTTGTTTTGAATTAATTTAAAAGAAAACTTCTTAAAAAACTAACTGCACTAAGAATGTGTGACAGCACAACAGAACGTTTGAAATCTTGCAATCATATCGGGAGAGGTGGCTCAGGGTATCAACTGATGTCATTGCAGTGCCTCTGACCTGGAGGTCCTGGGGTTTGAGTCCCGACGTAGCTCGGATTTTCGCCAGATAGCTAGGTCGAGTTCTATTGTTGTCTGGGCAAGAATTCTAGCGACCGGCTGCCCTGATCGGTAGTTTTCCGTGGTTTCTCCGATCAACACCAGGCGAACGCCGGAGCAGTACCCTACCAAACGGGCCACTTTGCTTCCTCTTCCTTGTCGTACCCTACCCCCTTTCACACACACGCACTACACACATGTCACGAGACCCGTGGGGCGGTGCCCTATTGGTGGGAGATATCTGGTTGAGGAAAATCCATCTATCCGGCGATAGGTTGGCATCGGATCTCACCATCCAGAGGAGAAGATCACCGCCACCTCCCGAGCCAAAACCATGCTTACTACATTTACGGGACTAATGACCTGTACAGTTGACGTACCCGGAATCACTAGTAATCAATCCATTATTGCAGTCATGTAAAACGTGAAAGGTGTGATCGGGGTGAATCTAAATTTACGGTAATATTTCCGTCACATTTACAACAATAACGTACATGTATTTGACGAATTTAATACATTTTAGTAGATAAATACCACAAAACACGAACGAATTAATACAGAACAAAAGTTTGATAACAGGTCCGAGGCAACAGAGCACTTTCACAGATTCACAACGGGAATTACGAAGACGCGCGGACGGCTGTTTCTTGGAATCCGCAGCGAATGTTTCTATCGCGCACATCCCCCGCCCCCGCACTGCACCGCGCGGAGAAATAATTAAACACCTAACTCAATTCGAAAACGTACACTCGGGACGGCTTCTTCGCACCCCTCGAGGGCGTCTCCAGAATTTAGAGCAGGCGCCTTATTTCAGGCGCGAAGGTCCCTGCTCCCGCCCCGCCCCTCCCCCCTCCCTTCCCCCTCCCCTCCCCACCCCGCCCCGCCCCGCGCCACCGGGAGAATTCGCACCGCTGAAATTATGTTTCCTGATTATTGCCAGCTCTCCGTGGAAGGCGTGGCTGGGTAGGCGGAGGCGGCGACGGGAAGTGAGAGCGGGAGAGCTAATGGGGGCGGAAACTGGAGAAAAGGTGGTGAAGGAGGTGACGATTGTGTGATCACAGCGGTTGAGGGAGAATGGATATGGAAGGGACGATGGGTGTGGTAGGGTTGGCGTTGCTCACTGTGTTGGCCGGGGGTCTGTGGTTGTGGTGATGTTGGCAGCGGTGGAACGAAAAAGCGGTGGAAGACATTGGTGGAGGCGGTGGTGGTGGGTGGTCAGGGACTGGGACGCAGGCGGGAGGGTTGTGGGGATGGAGTGGGTTGGGATGCGGGGCTGGGGAAAGAGAGGTGGTGAATGCGGCCTTTGTGGGCGGGGGTGCCGGCGGTTAGAGAGGGTAACGGAGACGATGGCATTGGAGTGGGTTGGGCGGTGTCGGGCACTTGGACGGATGCGGGAGGGTTGTGGGGCGGGGCGGAGGTGGGCGGTGGTGAAAGCGGAACCTAGGGAGGGGGCGATTGTGATGGTGGCGGGGCGGAGGCGGTAAAGGCGCAGAGGGGGGTGATGGGAGACGGAGGAAATGACAAAGGAAATGCAACAAGCTGGGGGATGCGGAAATGAGGAAGCGTGGGTGATGCTGTGAGGGAAGGTGGTGGAGTGGGAAAACTTTGCGGCGTTTCAAGCGATTGAAAATCACTCGGTGAATGTTTGTGAAATGGAGAAGGAATATTTGGAAGAGAAATACAGCGAAAAATGTGAAAATTCTGTTTGTATTTCTATATGGATACTGATCAAAGTCAACTATATGAATTGCAGGAGTTAGAGCAGAATGAATCGGTTTATTTTGATGGTGTAGTGATGGTGAAACGCAAAATGCAACTTTGACAGACGTTTCGTCCTTGTGCTCTAGCACCACTCTATTTACGTGTTCAGAAAGTTCCATTCGTGATATTATATAGTTTCAGGAGTATGGTAATGAAAATTGTCTTTATAATTTCAAATCATAAATGCCACACGAGAAATCAAGAGTGACTAAAAGAGTGGATACTTGCAAAGATTTGATATTTAATCTACTAGACACACATCACCGCACAATTGAAAAAAATATATAATTCAGTGGAATGTGGGTTGCGACAGATTGCTGGTGAAGTTACCCTGAAAATTGAAACCTAAATGAAGATTATTTAAGTGAAACTGTTTAAAAAATTCACTTTCCAGTCATAATCGGCAATGAGAAACATTTTTCTACCATGAGAGCAAAACATTAGCTTTGAACTCGTAATACAATAGAACATTAAAAAATGATACTACACAATCTGGCGTGAAGTTTGAGATGTCACATCGGTGTGGCATAGTACAACTCCTTCACAATTTGGTTATCTAATGAATAATATACAACAATAATTAGGTGTGTACTCATTCTCCAATGGCATAAGTTTTTTCGACACATTCCAAAAATTGTGCAGCGCTACGCCGACACCTACAGACCGCCATACTTCCCAAAACACTAGCTAACTTCTCAACAAGTCTTAGCTTTGAGATTCTCATACGTGGATTTTCTTGCTGGCTCCTGGCCTAAGTGTATTCTGAAACCCTATCCTAGATAAAAAGTAACAAATCTTTGACTCCGGTGAATAAGCTGGTAAGTCATAAACACTTCATTTTACAGGACAGCAAAATACAGCGTTTAAATGAATGAAATCGGGGATTAATTATATTCAAACGAAGGTGATATTCAAACAAAACCTATATAAAAATAGTTTCATTTGAATATCATTAATCCCTTATTTATAGCATTAGTTTAAAGGTGTTTTTTACTCCCCTGTAAAATTAAGTTTTTTTGACTTATCAGCTAATTCACCGGGATCAAAGAAATAGTCAAGTGTATTTTACCCTTTTGAATTTCTTCGACAAATAGGCCTGATAGGTAGGGCTTCTGACCGAGCGCGTGAGGTGGGGACCTCCCAGGGCTGCTTCTGGGGAAACGCATGAGCCCCGCCCCGCCCCCGCGCCACCTCAACCCCCGCCCCTCCACTCCCCTGTCCCGCCCCCGCCCGCGCCCCCACCCCCGGCTCGCCCCGCCCTGTCGCACCTCGGCGCCGCCCCGCTCACCTCTTGGCACCGAAACCGCGCCGTAAGGTTTTCATTACGCTCACGTGCCGTCCATTTCTCTTCATAACGCGTCCGCAGCGCGTCCTAACGGCGTGCAGAAGAAGCTCGCGCGTCGCCCGGCGACTCCCACGCACGGCGGGGTGGGGGCGATGGGGGCGGAGGGGAAAGCGGTGGTGAAGAGAGAAAGTACGAGCAAACGGATTGGCTAGAGAAACGAATCGGGGTTTCAAAAGCACATGGAGTGATTTTTTTGAGAAAATGCTTTTTCTATAATTTGCATTATAGTCAAATACAAATTACGCAAAAAACTACTCGTTTTTATAAACACTTTTAATGACCTTCTTTATATAGCTGATTGTTTGAATCAATTTTGTTTAAGTCTCTGCCAAAATCTCTGTTTTCAATTTTTTAGCTTTGAAATGTAAACTTTTTACTACTTTGAATAATACAGAGTGTTTTCAAAAATTGTCCAAACATTGCCCAACACAAAATTGCACAAAAACGACTCATATTTTTAAAAAAATTGTCCATGATTGCCCATATTACCAGTTCTGCCCGAAAAGAACAGATTTCATTAAGGGAAAAATTCAGTCTTCAATATTGTAGTTGTTGAAAGACGCCAAACTCTTTAAACATTAAAAATTTTCGAAAAATCGTTTATTGCAACAAAAATGAGGCATGCACCATTCTCTTAAGCATTCTTTACGCTACTTGAGAACAAGTTTATCTCCGCAAATCGAACAAAAAATAGAGAAACAACGAAACGGTACACTATGGGAGAAACGGCAGGAATAGGAGAAAGCAGTTGGAGTGGAGAAAGTGGTACAAGATGAAAAAAAGCTCTAGGTGACGAGAAAGCGGTAGGAAACGAGAAGCGGCAAAAAAATAAGAAAGCGATAGAGAAAGAAGGAAGCAGTAGGTGAAGAAAGAATCCGTAGAGAAGGAAGGACGCCGTAAAGAAAGAAGGATGTAGCAGGAGAGAAGAAAGCGATATAAATAGAAAATGTGATATAAGAAGAGAAAGCGGTAGAATAAAAGACAGCCGTAAAGAAAGAAGGAAGAGGAAGAGAAAGGAGAAAGTGCTAGGAGTAAACCAGAAGAGGAAGAGGAAAAAAACGAAAGAGAGGGGATGAAACGGAAGAACACAGAGAGCTCTAATGGAGGAGAATGCGAATCAAATAAGGCTGCCAAGAGAAAGATATTAACTAGATCTATGAGGCTCACTAGGGCAAATACGAAAATGAAAAGAAAATGGTAGGTGTTGAACAAGGTATAAAACAGTTGAGGATGAAATTTATGAAGCTAATAAAGGAAAAGCAAAGTAGTGAAGGTAAAGACTCTCTCAATCCATAAGAAGATGGGCAGGAAAAGGAGAAATTGAGGAAGGAAAAGATGAAAAAATCTGACACGTCGGCGGAGAATGATGATTATGAGGAAGCGGTGGCAGAGGAGGTTGTGGAGAAGGAAATTGAGGCAGAAACTGCAGCGTTTGAAACATAATAAAGAGTGACGTTGGAGGGAGAAGAGGAAGAAGAAAAAAACAAGGATAAGAGAGGGTTGGTGATGGCAGTGGTGCCGAAAGAGGAGGAGGAGGAGGAGGGCTGGGAGGGGCGGGGCCCGGCGCGCGAGGCTCGTCACGAATTATAAACACATTTCTGGAATGCGCAGAGTAATTAGTGACGCATTCACACAGCGGGCATTCATCTCCCACGGCGGAGCTGGGCGCTGGCGGGAGGCGATGGCGGGGGCGCTGGCGGGGAGAGCGGGGCTGGGAGGGATGAAGGGTCGGGGAAAGGGAAGGTGGGGACTGGAGAAACGGTGGTGGCAAGATGGTGGGGACAGAGATTGGGATTGGAGGAAGGGAGTGGTGATGGAACCGTCGTTGGGGATACCGGTAGGGTCAGAGGCTGGAAGGGTGGAGGATCGGTAGTGCAAGGTGAAGAGTGAAGGAACACGGTGACGATGGGGAAAGGGATTAAGATGGGCAGGAAAGGACCAATGAGTGATGGAACCGTCGTTTGTGCAGCTGGCAAGTGGTGTAGGGGTTGGAAGGGTGGAGAGTTGGGTACGAGCCAGGTGAATAGTGGAGGAAGGGGGGTGACAGTGTAGAAAGTGGTTTGGCTAGGAGAAAGGGACGGAGCGGTGATGGAACTGGCAGGGGCAGCGGAGCCTGGAAGGGTGAAAGTTCGTGATGAAGCAGGGTTGGGAGTGGGAGAAGGTCAGAGACGTTGTGGTGGGGAAAGGGATTAAGATGGGCGGGAAGGAGCGGTGACGGAAGCGTCGTTTGGGTGGATCGTCTGTAGGGTGAGGGTCAGGGTGAGGCAAGGTTGGGAGTGGAGGAAGGGCGATGGCGGCGCCGGAAGAGAAAATATGAGTGGGGGCGGAAAGTGGTGGAAAAGGGACGGAGCAGGGGAAGGTGATGGCGTTGCAGAGGTATGGTGGGGTTGGAGGACCGGGATGGAGAGCCGGTGCTTTGTTGGCTGGTGTGTGCGTGGCGAGGCGTAGTATGTCGGTAGGAGGTGGTAGGGCATGGGTGGAGCTATGGTGGAAGTAGGCGGGGTGACGACAGAATCGCAGAAACTTAATGTAGCATCGGCTTCATGCTTCGTGGCCGATTGGGATGGGACTGTCAGGTTGTTACAAGACCTGGAGAAGGATGGCGGTGTATAAGCCCTTGGCGCAGCTGTTGATGGAAAAGATGATTTACTACAAGCTACAAGTTGGTCATAAAAAGAGGAACGCACAACTGCTAGACACATTGGCTGATGAAGTGGAAGCTCCCCCAGAAAGCTGCACACATATTTATTATTAACATATTTTCTGGGGAAAAGTAGCACATGCTGGTGTTACTAATGCGCTGCTCATCATGTGGAATAAGTGTTTTTCATTTGTCTGGACATACACAATATTGAAGAGGTGGCATTTTAACAGTATGTTCGAAGTTGAAGTGAAGTTTTATTTGACATCAAAGGAGGCAAAGGTGCCATACGAGCACATACTTCCTATATGCATTATTTATAATTTGTTGTACAATTTGAACATTCAGATAGTCGAAAGAAAATAAAATAGACGCCATTTTTAAGCGTTTTTCGTCTCCCCAAACAAACGTTCGAGCGTTTTTTTTTTCAGAAAAAATATCTTAAGATATGTATTGGCTCAGAGAAGAATTTACGAAAATTTTAAAGCGAATGAGTCCAGAGCCATATCTAAGCGTCCCTTCAGTAGCCATCATAATTCAAAACCCTCATATTGATATTTTTTTAAGGATGCCTAGTTGATTGTCACGTCTGTGAACGAAAAAAATTAGTGGTATTATCACCAACCCACCTGGCTTACTAGGAAGTACGAGATGGATGACTTGTGTAAACAATAGTTCTCACTCGACACGTGACATGTCAGATGAATGTCACGAGAACGATTGCTGTCGTAATTATGTTTACACTGCAATAGGGTGTTCAGGGTACGCTTTTCGAGATGAATACAAGGAAATGTCGAGAACTTGTTAAATAGTAACAGAGAACTTATATGCTCTTTTAAATTTACACTTTTTCAGGCAAATAATAAGCTTCGTTTTAGCTGAACCTCAAAAACATTGAAAACTGAAATGATTCCTCATGATTTACACATATAATTCACAATAAATACACAGAAAATATGAGCTGCAAAAAAATGTACACACAAGTATATACCCTTTTCACAAACAAATAAATCATTACGTTCATACATGAAAAGCAAAAATCCTGTGTTAAAGCTTTGAAACACCATTTGAACCCAATACTTAGCTCAGTAAACAATTCCTTTGAACAGTTTAAGATCCTTGCGTGTTATCAACAGCAAGCTAATTACGAAATGATTCAATATGATGAATTTCGTAATTAAAAAAAAAAATAATGACAATGTTCGAGAATCTAAGTTTTCGAACATTACACACCTTAATCACCCTCTGATCAATCGGTTGTCAGTTTAATTAAATTTATGTAAGTCACAACACATATTTTACAGTTATTTGATGTTTTTTAGATTCTGTTTTCACGTTACGACAGTCTATTTGAGCATTAAATGTATATTAGTAGTAGTGGCTTGAATATACATCTAACATACTTTCGAAATGGTATATGTCTCTTTTCGAAAACATTAATTCGGTATTATGCAAATTGACTATCTAATACCAAGACAGTTCGTGGCGCAGCGTGCCTCGGGATGTACGCCGTTTGGCGCGTGGAGAAGGCTCCTCCGGTGAACTGCTTCCAAACTCGCTCGGAATTTGGCTCCGGTTTAACTTTCACATTTCAATAGCAAAGCTATAGCTTCTCGTTCCACATCCAGATTAGTTTACGAACGGTATCAGCTCCGAATTCGAATTTCAGTTGATTAGAACTAGTGGATGAAAACCAAAAGTAAAAATAAAAGCTGTAGGAGAAAGCATTTCCTATTACTATTTGTATTGCATAATGTTCAAAGCGTACGGAAGAAATATACTAAATTTCTCTTTTGGAAATCGTATGCTTTTCTTTCAAATGCACTGCGTGCCGCTTATTCACATTACATATTTCATTTCTCATATTCCCACAAATCCAAAAGTTTTATAATTCAGTTTATAACATAATGTGATTTAATGTGTTGAAATACATTAACTTTTTATAAGCTTTTCTGATGGCGATTCCGTTAAATGTTCTCTCTGTCCGGCACGTATTCAAACGACTTCAAACTTTATGAACGTTGCAGGCAAAATGGACAAAGTTCCCTTTCTTCTCGCATATTTCGGTGCGTCTGTCGAGGAAATTCCTGATTGGTCGAATTTACTAGAGCAAACAATTCCTTACATCAGAGTCTTCTAATGGCACCTTCTTGTTCTCGTTACTAGTACTTGCTTTTGCAGCTCTGACGGCGATAAGCTGAAGTTACTGCATAAACTTCGCATTGTAAACGCAAGGTAGCGGTTACAGTACATACTTTACCTCACATTGTTTTATGAACTAACTTCATATTGGGAAATCATTTTCAAAAACACAGTGTATACTGGAAAAACTTCAGAAAGTTTGGGATTTAGATGACTCTCCGTTGAAAGAAATTTGAAATTCGTTAAAATTCGTTAAAAGAATTGATTGAAATTCGTTAAAAGAAATTAAATATGCGCTGCATGTAGCAGGTTACATACTCATTTTAGTTAAAAAAAAGGAGAGTTCAAGATGATCAAAAACGAAAGAAGTTAGAGGACTGCTGGGGGGAAATTACTGCTCGTTATCAAAATACAGCAGCGATGTAGATAAGGTTACATTTATACATTCTAAATGTAAGCAAGGGAGTGTAAATTTTCAATGCCACACAAGCAATTGAAGGTTGAAGTATGGACGTGTAAATCAATTATCCAGAAACTACTCTGCCCCAGCTGAAGCGCGTGCAAAGGCCTCTCCAAGTGCATTAGCAGCGGCAGCGGGGCTGTGCATCGGGGATCGCGGGCACCTCGGGGCCACCGCCGCGCCCGCTGGCTCAAATGGACTGCGCCCAAGAGGCGGGAGCAGGGCTGGGTGGACGGGGTGGACAGGGTGGACGGGGTGGACGGGGTGGGCGGAGTGAGCGGAGTGCGCGGGGAGTGGTGTGCGGGGGAGTGGGGTGCGGGGGAGTGTGGGTGCGGGGGAGTGGGGGTGCGGGGTGGGCGGGTTGACCGGGTTGGTGGGGTTTGGGCGGGGTTTGGGCGGGGTTTGGGCGGGGTTTGGGCGGGGTTTGGGCGGGGTTTGGGCGGGGTTTGGGCGGGGTGGGTCGTGGAATCGGGGTGAGCTGTGTGAGCGGTGTGGGCGGTGTGGGCGGGGGGCGTGTCGCAGGGCGACGTGCACGCGAACGATCGATCTCGAAAGCTCCAGCGCCATTCGCGCGTGAAGGCAGCTGCCTCCTGGCTCCATCGGGGGTGCCACGTGACCGCACAATATGCCGTCGCTGCGTTTGTACGTTGATTGATTCATTCATTGATTTTAGTAGTTCGGGCCGCGACAAGTGCTAAGGTTTCGTGAGTACAGTGCGTGATTTTTCGGCGTGAGGTTCCGGTAGTCTTCCGGCGGCCTTTCGATGGCGAGATCCGGCGCCACTCTACCGTCGGCTATGGGGGTTGCTCCAACCACTAGTGGGGCACCGCCTCAGCTGGGACAAGCTCTAAGCTCCCGACCGGCCTTGGGGCATGCGTGGTGGTTTAGTGCATGTTGGTGTAAGTGTGTGTGTGTAAGGGGAGAGGATAGGACAAGGGAGAGGAAGGACATCGCGCGCAGTCCGTGGCCCGTTTGTTAGGATACTGCTCCGGCATTCGCCTGATGTTGATCGGAGAAGCTTCAAAAAACTACCGATCAGAGCAACCGTCCGTTTGAATTGGCCTCCAGACACTGAATTTGACCCAGTTGGAATGCTAGTGTGAAAAATCCTACCGCCGTTGAGAATCGAACCTAAGATCTCCCGGTCAGAGGCACTGCAGTGACATCAGCTGAAGCACTGAGCCACTTCTCACAGTAAAATTTTCTCAAAAATGTCTCCAATTTCTTTGAATTAAAGTTTGTTTTCAGATAGCAAAAAGAAACTTAAAGGAAGGTGGTCTTTTTTTCGTTGAAAACACTGTTTTTTTCATAATTGAAAAATCATAACTTTTTTCGACACCTTCCTTCACCTACAGAATTGAAGATATAGAACGTTATTAATGTAATCTGTTACTTCAAGACAGATCATGAAATATGGTCATGTACTAACATTTTCAAATCTGTACTCGTATATGCGTAGTTTTCGCGTAATTGTGCCTGAAATTGTTTTTGGCTCCAACTATTTTATAAAAAATTGTATGAAAAGTCAGATAACAAATGAGTGATAGTCTCATTTTCTGGGAGCTCTGCATTTTCTAAAATTGCATACATTTAACATTCCAGAAGCGCAATGCTGAAGATGGGAAATTTTGTCTCAACAGAAATCAGTGAGGGCGCGTCTCGCGCGTTTGAGGATGCAACTATAACTCGAACTGAAGACATCATGACCTTCAATACCCTCTAGAATCTATTTTATTGAAACAAATGTTACAATACTACAATGTTACAACATATTTACGTCAGGAGACTTCCTGAAAGCAAATTATGAAATAGCTCGGCTTTAATGGTCATGCACAAATGGCAATTAAATCACTTGTGAATTAAGATTTGAGATCAAAATAATATTTAATATATTGAAGTAGGAATTCAACTTCTTAGATATTAAGTATTAGTAGGCTAGCACTATTTCCACAGTTTTTTTATCATGAGCAAGCAGAGAATTTCGAGTGAGAAAGGATGATATTTCACTGACAATCTGAAGTGTGTTGCGATCTTGTTCACAAACGAAAAACTTGTTTATAAGCCGCTTTTCGCAGTCGTATGCTAGCGTAAGTCACCCGGGAATTTCAGGGACAGCATGGCACAGGGGAGACGGGACCTCGCCGTTTGCGCATGCGTCGTGTGCGCCGTTTGCGCATGCACGACGCAATCGCGCGGCAGGCGTTAGAAGCGTTTTGATCCTAAGCAATCAAGCCAGCTAGTGACAACGCACCAATTCATATCATAGGAAATCACTTTAAATATACGAAAAACGTGTTTCGCTCAACGCCTTTCGCTCGACGTCTTTCGCTCGACACATTTCACTCAACGTTCTTCGCTCAACGTCTTTCGCTCACTTGCAAGATTATCAATACAATAATTAGGGTTCTTTGATTAATATTTTATGTGAGGATGCTCAGCATCTTAGCGTTCCCTGTCGCTACGCCACTGAAAATCAACTCTAAAAAATTAGCCCTTTAATAAAGGTCATGTTCTATGTTTTGAATATATTGAAAAAATCTGTTCAAAACATGTTTTCAAAAATTGAGTAGTTGTTGCGTTATTTATACTTTAATTAATGAATATTACTGAAAGAACACATTTTCCCAAAAATTACTCGTTTCTTCCAATTTTTTTCCAGGCTCAGGACTATGGACGCATTAAAACAATGAAGCAGATCACGATTTTCTTCTAGCGCTAGTTTCAAAATTGCAAAACTAAGAAATAATGCGAGAAACTACGAGCTGTTGTAGCACCACCAGTTAATGTTTAAATTCTAGCAGAAGAAATATAATAAGCAAATGATCAAAAGACACGCCTAAATACCTTATATATGTAGCTGCGTCCTTTACTACACACCGCAACCTACCTCATTTGCATCCGTTTCATTCGAATCTGGCGTGGCGTCAGACGCAAAGTAAAAGATTCACCCCTTTAATTCGAAATCCCATCTAGGTGAACCAGCGCCAGAACATAGCGCCCGCATATCGAACATTGGGAGTAAACGGCGCACACTGAAATCCGCGCGCCTGGCCGCGGGGAGAAACAAAGGCGGCGCTGCGGTCGCGCTCAAGGAGAAAAGAAACGACCACGCCCCCTCCCGGCGCCGCGCGGCTTCCGGAGCGAAAAAAGCGGCGCCGCAACTCAGGAGATTTTCCCTCGCGCGGGGAATCTCAAGCGGAAATTTCTGAATAAACTTGGGGCTCGCGGCCTCTGGGGGAGGTCTTCACCGGCGGCTCCCCTCCCCCCGGGCCCCCCGCCCACCCACGCAGCGCGGCGCGGCGCGGCGCAGTGGGTCGCAACGCGGATCTGGGCGCGCGCACACACGGTTGCACCTCCAGTGGCGATGCCGGCCACGTCGAGTGATGGATTCGTTCATTGTTAGTGGTTCCGCTTGTGTCAACTACATTAGCCTGGTGTTGATCGGAGAAACCACGGAAAACGACCGATGAGAGCAGCCGGCCGCTAGAATCCTCCAGACAGCGACTGAATGCGACCTAGGCGACAAGCTAGTGTCGAAACTCCTTCCACCATCGAAACGTGAACTTAGTACCTCCCGGTTAGAGGGACTACAGTGACATCAGTTGATGCACTGAGCCACCGCTCCCGGTCCGGCCACGTCATTGCCATGGTCTTTAGGTCTGGCGCGCTATTTCTTGAGACGAAGTGTTCGTTCTCCGCTAAAACCCGTCACCTTGTGAGGTTATCCCTCCAAATATCTCCCACCAGGGAGGCTCCACTTTGGCTGGGAGAAACTCTAAGCTCCCAAGACGGGTCTCCCGGGGTGTGCGGTAGTGTACTGCGTAAAAGTTGTCTCTGTAAGGAGAGGTAAGATAGGACAAGGTATGGGAAGGAAAGATTTCGGGTGTTCCGAGGCCCATTTGTTAGGGTACTGCTCTCACATTCGGCTGATATTGATCAAAGAAATCACGGAAAACGACTGGAAATTTCTTCCATATACGTATTTAATACATTTTATAAATGTATTTCACTTATAGCACATTCGAATTTCTGAATTACTGTAGGTTTAAAATTTAACTTTCTTACGTACACCTCTTTTATGAGCGTAGATGTATTTGAATTAGATCAGTCTGTATGTACAGTAATGCGTCGGGTAGTCATTTATTATCATATAGACCGTTTATAGTTTATAGAGTGTGGTTCGACCTCCCATTTAAAATATAATGTACGTACATTTTTTCCTGGCCAATAATTCCTTAAAAGAACTGTGCACAACCCGTGGTCCGGGATTTGGCTATGCTCGACGAGTCACTATTTTCTTTGTCTTCTGTGCCAAATGCAGAATAATATGATGGCAATTTTTTGATGGTTCAATTGCTCGCTAAATGAAAAACAGGGAAAGTCAAAAATGTTATACTTGGAACATTTCGATACATCTTCCAGCCACTCCTCTACATAGTGACCCCTCTCGCTACAACATTGACGTACCGAGGCACCAACTTTCCAATACTCTCCTAAAAGAAGGCCTCCGCATGTGCTTGTAGCCAATACAGTACGTTGGGTTGCAGCTTGTCTGTACCAAAATGTTATTCTCACAGCCAGCGTTTCATGTAAGCAAAGAGATTGAAATGAGACGAAGCCACGTCCGAGATATATGGCGGTTAATCAAACCTTTCCATCGAAAACATTGCAAGAGCTTCTTTGTCCTAGCGGCAGAGTGCGGCCGAGTGATGTCAAGAATAATGACAATGCCCGATGATAACATTCATGTTTGTTATGAATTGTTTCATTCATTCGTTTGATTGATTCATTCGTTTAGTATGAATTGCTCTTCGTAGACGTTCAAGAGTCACGGTGAATGAGACTGCGGGTGTGGTCGTGCCATATTTCGTGAATTCCACCAAGAGAACTCCTTGTCAGTCCGTGAAATAGTCATAAACTTTCTGATGGAGAAGGTTCGCATGACTTTCTCTGCTTTTCCGGGAGAATGAGAAAGCATCATCTCTTTGGATTGCTCTTATTTTTTGTGCTCCTGTGCGACATGTCTTGTCCCCAGCGACAATTCTATTCAGGAGCTTTTTATCATGATAACACTCGAAAAACGATAAGACGGAGTCCATTTGCTGTGTATTTTATGGTCGAACAGTATCTCGGGAAATCATCTCGCACAGAATTTGTACTTCGCTCACTCAAAAGACATTGAGAGCTTACCCTAACATTTCAGTCAATGAATCACTCAATACAAACAATTGTGGGATGTTGATCACTGTATTTTTCAATTAATAAATCAACATTAGTTACCAACGTTTCGGATTATATAATTCCTTCCTCAGGGCTCACTAATATACAAGATGGTCAAACTTCATGTCTGCCTCCAGAGAAAAAATTCTACCTTCGATTTTCTCGAATCACCTGAGCCACTCGCTCCCATGACTGACTGCCTGCACAATGAACGTCTGCTTGTCCTCGTCCAAAGTTCCTGCACCATTTACGCTCTTTGCTATCACTCATGAAAGATGTACATTACATTAAGCACACATTACTCGTTCGTTGATGAAGTAAGGCTGCATTGAACCCCTCAGCATGAATCAATCGCATGAAACACGTACTTCACACTCGGAGGGAGACACTATTGTTCCAGGCATGTTTACGTGCTGACTGCGCATCCAGATCTGTCAGCCGACGACGCGATTGACGACCAAACACGGGGAGACATTGAGCAGTATATCTGCGCACAACGTCATCGAATTTGCACTGCTTTTAATTATGCGATCGATCGGATGTTGAAAAAAAAATAGTCTCCAAACAGACTTGGCCAATAACAATTGACTTTTGGAATTCCACATTTTTTGAAAAAATACGCTGAGAAAGAAGACTTGGCTAAAAGGGCAGCTGTGTTAGTAGTTGATGTGTGAGGGTCCGCGCCTGGGCAACTTCAATGTTTCCCGCGATGTTCGGTTGATTAACGGACACGACCATTGCTATGGTCATCAATACCGTTAGTATAAAGAATGTTCTTTTGGAATGAGGTCATGGTGTTCCTTCACGACTTGGATGAGATCCGACGTCGACCTACACGTTGGCTTGGGGGGCATTTCATGTCCCCCGATGCGGCACCTATCCAGCCAAGCTCTGACCTCCCGACTTGTCTCCCGGCTTGTCTGGTTGTGTAGTATGTAAATGGAAGTATGTGAAATTAAAGGGTGAGGTTATGACCAGGAAAGGGAAATAAAGGTCAAGCGCGATATGTGGCCCGTTTGTTAGGGTAGTGCTCCGGCATTCGTCTGGTGTTGATCGGAGAAACCACGGAAAACTACCGATCGGAGCAGCCGGCCTCTACAATTCTGGCTTTGAGCTAAACTCCGCCAGATAATCAAGGAGGCTCCTTGTCTGAAATGCTTCTTACTGAGAAGTAAAGTAGTAGTTTGGCGCTCCTGACAGGCTTGTATTGGGGCAAAAAGGTCATCTAGCAAAAATAGCATTGTTTCTGTCACTTCTGTCTGTTTTTCGTGCAAAAATAGTGATAATGCTCTAGTTAAGAATTATTTTTATAGACACAGCTCCAATTTTTTCTTAAGTTTTCTACTCGTACGTACCACCGGACGGTTAAAAAATTTCTGCTTGTCCCATTTTCGGATAATGGAGAACTGTATTTTCAGAAATTGCAAAAAGTTAACATGGCAAAAGTACATTATTGAAGATACAGATTATTGTCTCAAATGATATCTCCTTTATTATTTAAGAACTATACATTCCTTTTGCGGCTCTCACGCGCAACTTTTATAAATGAGATTTCTGAAGAAAAATAATTACACAGAGACGTAACGAATTGTACTATGACTTGAAAAGTACTATGGATTTGTTTAAAATACATCTAAATATTCATGACGTATGCAAGCCGCAACCCCTGCTCGTTTTTTAAACTCTATATCGTTAAATAAATCCTAAACGAAGCGTTTTAGGGTCTCAAAATAAAAAAAAGGAGTTGTAGGCCTCAAAGGAACGTTACTCACACCTCAATCTTCAAGATGAGATCTTCTTGAATATTATATTACATTTTATATTATTACTGGTTCGACGCTTTTCGATTCTACCCATTCCCTGACCAAAGCCTGTAGAATCTGCAAGTGTTTATGAAATTAATTACTTGATATTATACGCGATTGAATTACCAGGGGTGTGTCTCTCTGGTCGGTAAGAACGTTAAAGAAGAATAGTTTGTATTGATAAGGGTTATTGTATTGTTGTCAATTACAAGGAGATCTATAGAACACGTGACGGGGTTGAGAGGGTCTTCAAGAAAAATATAAGTTACAGGATCAATACGGAAATGGAAAAATAGAGAAGAGGGTGAGGTTTAACATGCGAGAGTTCTCGCACGTGTACGCTAGCCTGTTCTGAAACATCTGATCTTAAAAAAAGTTATGCTTACACGTAATTTCTGCTTGATGTTAATGGAATATATAAAAATTCTAACATTGCTTCACACTTTGTCTTTAATATTTTCTACAGGTAGAGAAAATAACGCTTAAAAATGGCACAGGTCTTATTTTCTTTGAACTCTCCAAGTTTTCAAAAATTGAAAAAGTTAGAACTTACGCGAGACCGCATGTACTGTTGTAGTGCCACTGGTTTTCTTTCTATTACACTAGATTTTTCCATTTACCTAACTAATAATTACTGGTTAAGTGGGTTTGAGTTTACTTGATATGAAGGATGAAAACTACACAGGACATCATAACAAATAGTTAAAATTAGAAAATTTACTAGGTTCAAACATGTTACTAAAAAGTGCAATTTTCTTTTAAATCTAAATTTTTCTTGAAATTTTTGTTGTTGAAAATTTACACTTATCTTCAAAATGTACATTTGTGTTGAATACGCACATATCTTTTGCGTCCCACAATAAAAATTAAGTCGATGATTTACTCAACAATAGTTACTCCGAAGGGTGGGCGTGAACAGCCAATTGTCGTGCACAGAAAGGCAACATTTAAGTGGAAGATTGCATGTAGCTGCGAGTACAGAGAGATTTAGTTAATTGGTCAATTTTCTTCGTTAAATTCGTCGTTAGATGCTCGTGGGTGTAAAACATTGGAGAAAAGTTCTTTTACTTACATTCTCTGCACAATAGGTGCCAATACTGAATCAATAACAATAGTTATTATTACTTTATTGTCATATTATTGTTGTCTTTTCTCATTTATATGGACGTTTTAGTATCGCGCAGGCATAATGATATCTGAAGATTATTCTCTCTCTGTCCCTCCCTTTCAGATTAAGGTTGTCATAATAATTATAAAAGTTAATTTGTTCAGTCTCTTCTGGAAGGGCACATCCGCATTTTAAAGAAGAGTGTCTCATTCATTCATTCATCTATGCTAGTATCACACTAACATTTTCTAGACCTAATGCATATCTGATCTTTTCTTAGACACCGTATTATCAACAAACCTATTATTTTGTCCTAGCAACACTTCAAAGAACCAGTTTCAGAACGTTTAACATACATACTAAATGGTTTGGAAGTAGTTTTTAGAAGATTGAATTTCTAAATTCTGTGAAATGTTTACAAAAATAGAGATAGTGCAGGGTGGCATCTGTCTCCTCATACGCTGTTTATTTTTAGGGCGGAGTTCATTCTTTTAATGGCTTTTGCACGATAACTTCACTATCATTATAGTCTCATTTCTTTTTATCATAATGCATTCTTTTCTCAGAACATATCTTAACATTCTTTTCTCAGAAGATACATGGTTCCACATTTCAATTTACAACACTCTCTTGCTTTCCAAAGTACCACTGGCACATGGACTTCTGAAGCTCTTGCAGTTTCTGAGAACCCTCGCCATAATCCTCTGCCCCGCTCCTGTCTACTCTAAGGCGCTCAAACTCTGCCTACCTCCCTTCTCTCCTCTTCGTTAAGTTTCTGGGTAGATGGGTGTGGCGGAAACTCATGGATCAATATAGCAGTCCACGCTCAGTCATCCAAACACAATTTTGGACTACCTAGATATTCATTTCAGCTGCGGCACATTAAACGTTAATGTCACTAACTACAAGTTTATGTTATTTACGATATAAACAATTTATTTCTTCGATTAATGGAAGGTGAAGTATTTAAAAGAATCTTTTATTATTTTCAGGCATTTTTTTGTTTCTAAAATGAATTTCATTCCCTAGTTTTTCACATATAAATTATTTTCTTCTTGAGTTGATAATACCAATAATTTTTTTGAAAGAACTTTCGAAATTGAAAAAAAAGCGCGTCGACAAACTAATTTGTATTTTCCGTCACATAGAAAATGTACTCTAATGCTTCAGGACATCTCTATCGGATATCAAAATTTTCAATAACGATCTAAATCCAAATTAATTTTTAAACTGGTTGAGTGGTTCCTCAGAGCTAGTACATACCAATTAATTTTTGTATACTTACTTCTATTCAGTGCGATCTTATTCGGCTGAAGTATCTCACTCTAGATTCCTGTATTTTTAATTATATTTGTTGTGACCAAAAAAGCCACAAAAAATATAGTTCATAAAATTCAAGTTCATAATATTCAAAATTCAATAAACTCAAGTTCATAAAATCGTTTTTATTCGCAGTTGTAATATACAGGGAGTACACTATAGACAAGCACAATTTACAAAGTAGCCGGGAAATATACCAGAGATGTGCCAGATCATCAATAGTCCCAAAAAGTAATGCTGTGGGCGAAAACAATGTCCAGTAGAAACATTCGGGAATACCAAAGCGTTGTTGTCACTCGGATCACAATGCACTGCTTCACGCGTCACTAGTCGCACTTTGCCGGGATCACTCCGCAAATTGTCGGCTCCTCCCGGCGGGGGCCGCTTTATACCCCTCTGGGATTAAGGTTCGCTGACCAGCCCGGCCGTAGGGGCGGTGGCGCGCCCGGGCGCGCGAGTATGTCTATCACACGCCTTTCACATACTTGTTCTTTAGCAGGGGGAATTAACCCCTGGCGTGAGCTTCTAGGCGCTAACCTCTACCCTCACCCCTCGCAGACGTACAAGTACGCCTTTGGGCCGGTATCGGGGTCCCGCTAGAACGCAGTTGACTCTCACGGCAACCTCCCCATACAATGCTTGGATCGGGCCGCCCTGCTAGCTCAGAGCTCCTAGCTGTCCATGCTAGTACCGGAGTCTCCACAATGCGCCACTCGCATGCGCCGGGAACAGGTTCCCTCCTCTTTGCCCAGAGTATCGGGTCACTGCCACGACGAAGCCGAGAGCCTAACTTGGGGCCACCTGAACTAAGGTCGAGGCGGCTCGGAGCCCCCATCCCGTCTCCCCAATGCTTACCGCGCACATTTTTTAAGAATGTTCCTTACATCATGTCTATTAATTTTGCAAAATTTGAAGAATAAACAAAAATGACAATAAATTAATTTGGCTCATACTGATAAATGAATGTAGTTGGTTAATCACAAATTGATTTTTTTCTTCTGCGACACGTCAGGTAATATTAATTACATCCGAATCATTAAAAGTCAGTTAATATTAATTACATCCGAATCATTAAAAGTCAGTTAATATTAATTACATCCGAACGCCTCAACTGTAATTTTTAAAATTGTAAATTAATTAAAGTGGTTAGGCGGAAGAGCAGGCCTTAAGGCCTGAGCCTCGCCACAAATAAAGACAATTTTATTATTATTATTATTATTATTATTATTATTATTATTATTATTATTATTATTATTATTATTATTATTATTATTACTGGAATAAGTTACCCGCGACAGCCTTGGAACCCTTTCCTCTAGGTGTTCAAAGATTTAAAAATAAATTAACTAATGGTATTTGTAAACTTTATTAGTTTAGTAAGTTGGAGTATTATATCAGTTATTATTTGATTATTATTGATATTTTATTGCTATTATTATTGTGTTAATTACTATTAAATGCGTTCCTGTTCTAAATATATAATTATATTCGAAGTAGTATTGTATTGAAGTGTGGTGAAGTGTTGTGCAGTGTAGTGCAGTATAGAAGTAGAAAGAGAAGTGAATTTCAAAAATGTTGAAGTGAAGTGAAGTGTAATTAAAAATTCGTGTAATCTTGTATTTAATAGTTTCAAATAACTGTGCAGGTCAACCAAAAAATGTAGTTAAGGCTATTATTGTTAGTATATTATTATTATTATTATTATTATTATTATTATTATCATTATTACGTCTTTAAATAATTGAAGTTACGTTGTTAAATAATTTAAAGTTAATATTAGTAATGTGTAAATTGTAGAGTTCTGCCACCAGGTTGTATATACCTACCTGCAGAATAATAAATATCTATCTATCTATCTATTACCGCCAGCTCACGACGTGAGTAACGCCCGTACCGGAGCTACCTGACGGGGGGTAACTAGTTTCTCGCCAGACTTTAGAGTGAGATCCAGAATACATCCTTCACCCAGTCCTGCGCCAAGATCGACGCGCCATAGGCCCAGCTGGTGGGTGGCCGGTCGCCCGACCACCAGGAGCTTAGCATCGCCTGCTCACTGCCTGTACATTCAAGCAAACGACGTGAGCGGCGCCGCGAGACTCAGGGTCCGGGTGGTCGTCGACGACACTCCACCAGAGACCACCACAACATACGCCATCGTGACCCCCCCCCCTGCCCGGGCGCATCGACTGAAGCGTGACGGTTGCCTCGGCACCGATTTTGGCAACCTCTTTCGGGCGGTGACAGCACTTTCCGGGGGCGCCACCGTCTCGCCGCTGCACCCTTGTGGCGGACATTTTACAAGACACGCGAGCAACCACTGCTATATTCTTACACTTTTCTCAACGTTTCTCAAAAATTTAGTGATCAGATTCATTTGTAAGAGTCAGAGGTATCACTTGTTGACAAAACAATACGGAGCCGAATGTAAGAAATTTGTAACTCTCGATTTCAAATAAATGTCTCCTGGCTCGTAGAGAACTTCGCTGTTTCAAGGAATACATGAAGATAGGAATAAATGTTTGATAAATATCTTTCTTAAATCGAAGGTTTGCGAGGCTTCCCGGAGGTTAGTATTTTCAAAATTATTGGTAAAACATGATGCAGTACCTACAAAACGATATTTTTATTTTCATTCCAGCTTAAAAAAATTTGTCCATATCTAATTTTGTTTACTTTTTTCATATTTAGGATGTCTATGAAACGGGCTATTCATTTGGGATGTGAACATCTTTCATCAATTATCATTAAACTTCTATGTCATCAGTGCCTCTAATTAAGTCTTTGAGAAGAGTTTTTGTCTTTGATTTAAGTCTTTGATTTGGCGAATTACGGTTCTGCCGTGTATTAAAACTTATGGCTTGAACATACTTTAATTAAATTTCATTTGCTCGTAGATTTGTTACATTTAATTTAGTTTTCGTACGTGACACAGACGTTCTAACGGTCTCTTCGTGAGGTAAAGCTAGCACATGAATTCTGTTTGGAACTAACGCGTCTCTTAACGTTTTTTTATCGCCGAAATATAGGCAATCCTAAACGATACAACACTCCACTCACAAACATACCTTTCAGTAAAAAAGAACAAACTGTCAGTGGTTTGAATATCATGTTAACTGTGAAAACAATGTGCATGAATCTTTATTTTTCTGTGAACTTTTCAATGTTTTTCAGAGTAGAATATTCTGAATGACGTACGGGAATAATCTGTCACTTTTCAAAACAAAGCGCAATTTTTTCCAGAAACACTCACAAAATGTAATTTTGTCTATTTTGGATCTCACATTGCGTGGGAATATATAAATCCAAAGCTCTTCTAAACTGATTTAGCAGTGGTGGTTTCGTAGGAGAAGCAGGAATGTTCTCCTCTCATGTTGTCTTCTTTGAAATTTAAGTACTGAATAATATTTTTTTGCTTTGGTTATATGCCTCAATAAATATTATTTGGTAGTTTAAGTTATCAGTAAACTGACTTTGATCCAGCATAGACTGCATGCACTTTTTAGCCATTCAAAATTTGAAAATGTTTTGAGAAATTGCCAGTGCTTCCTCCTCGCCTGGAGTAATCGTCAATATTACTCGGCGCTGAAGGGAGCAGAAGAAGAAACGTTTTATAATGCAGTTCTACGTCCTACTGGGAAGAGCTCCTCCCTCACACTGTGAAAACATCATGAGCTGGTGGAAACCCATGTGAAAGGGCAAATTGAACTCATACGTGCCTCCCTTTTCCAATTCCAAGACAACGATAAAAAGCATTTTGTTATTCAGTTAGTGAAGAAAGTTGCATAAAAAAAATGTTTTATTCTTGCTCCTTTTAAACCTTAATTTTCGTGATCATAGAGCCAGTTGTACTGTATTATTCTGAGCTTGTATCATTGAATTGTTTTTGTAATCGTGTATAAATGGGTAGGGTGATTTTTTATAACTTGCACAATTTAAAAAAATCAGTTTAGAAGAACAATTGTTTTTGTACAGAAAGGACTTTTCAATCAAACTCTACTGGAGCTTTTATGCGCCCCAGCAGGGTAGTGAAATTGCAGTTTTGGTACGACAAAACGTTCTGATAAACTGGGTGCAAACAACGACAAATTCTTCTGTGTTTTCCATATGTTTTATTTTCTAATTTGACGCATACATCGTCGTGTGCTGGTTTCACTGACATTAAAAATTTAAGTTGCAAAATTTGTAGGTACGAAAATTTCGGATACAAGTTGATTGCTGGCGAAAGTTAATTCGTACTACCTGGTAAAAAATAATATAACACATGAAAAAAATGGAACATTTTTCGTCCAGTTCAATTGATACTGTGTGTACACTGAAATGACACGTTTCACTAATTTGCTGTATGTTACATTTAATGCAATAATACTTTCCTATTTGCAATGTAACGCTCTGCACACGCGCGCTCGTCCCTTACCATTGACTACGCGCACCTGCCAGGCTGGCCGGGGGCTGAAGGCACTCGTAAAACTTCGGCATTTGCCATGGAGCCAATCTGGCAGCTACCCTCCTAACGCCAACGCCGTTTGCCACAAAGGAATCAGGAGACACCCTCCGCAGCACGCGTCTTCACAGCTGAAGGAGGTCAGTTGACTACTGTCAGCCCGCGCTCCCCGCAACTGTTTTCGGTGCATGTGAAAGGCCAGATTAACATTGTTCCAGAAATGGCCTCTCTAATCCTCCGGGACAAGCTATAATTTCGTCTACAGTGGCGATAGTTAGCAGATGGTTCCCCAGCTATTCTTTGTCAATAGAGAACAGTCAATAATATTAATTATAACCCACAAAGGAAGTATGCCATCATAGTAGGGAAGACCAATAGACAACCCCACAGTAGTAGAACTTTTTAGAAAAAGCTCATAGAAGCAATGGCAAAAGAGGTGGTACACACGTGAGCGAACAGCGATGCTCCCAGTGGGCAAAAAGAACACTCGGAGTGGCAAATTAGATGACACGAGAGACGATTTTTGAACTTCAAAAGTCGACAATGAGAAGCTTTCCGTCTACGAGCCGGTTGACAACAACTCTGCTATCAACCAGTCTTCGGCAGAGACTTTGGCACTTATAACCAAAAAATTTGCACCACCGAAAGCAATATGGAGTAGAACCGGTCAAAGAGTTATTAAAAATTATTAAACCGAAGCGAGTTATTAAAGCGGAGTGTCAACATCCCTGAATTTATTCCACTTCGCGGACGCAGTAGACAACCGTCCGAAGAGCACCTGCTAAGGTGTGCTGCCTGCTGTGACGTGCAGCTGGACGCGGGAAGGTGGCGTTCGACGGCCTTACCCGGCGTACTAATTGCCACCAACCTGGGCACGAGAGACCGGGGACCGGCGCGTGCTGCAGAATGGCGCACGGCCACGCCCACAAGGCGCAGGGATGTGCCCGCACCCCGGCTGGCGCTCGCTCTCTCTTCCGCCGTCCGGCGGCACAGCAGGCTAGCGATTCTCAACAGCCAGGTAACCCTTTACATAACTCCGTTGGTTGGTTAGATTTATTGATTGATTTTTCGTGTTCCCTGGCGCGTCAACTGCTTTGGTTATTAGTCCCGTTAGTGTAGGGTATGTTTTTTTCGCGGGAGATGGCAGTGATCTTCCCCCGCTGGATGGCGAAATCCGGCGCCGACCTACCGTCGGCTAGTGGGGTTTCCCCCTAACCAGGACTCTCCCACCAGCGGGGCACCGCCCCAGCCGGGACAAGCTCTAAGCTTCTGACCTGTCTCCCGGTGGTAGTGTAGTGCAGGTTAGTGTAAGTGGGTGTAAAGGGAGAAGAAAGCACAAGGAAGAGGAAGGAAAGATCGCGCGCGGTCCGTGGCCCGTTTGGAGGAGTACTGCTCTGTAATTCACCTGGTGTTGATCTGAGAAACCACCGAAAACTACCAATCAGAGCTGCCGGCCGCTAGAATTCTCCTCCAGACAGCGACTGAATTCGACCTAGCTGAAAAGCTAGTGTCCAAAATACGCCGTCAGAACTCAAACCTAGAGCCTCCCGGTCAGAGGCGCTGCAGTGACATCAGTTGATGTACTTAGCTACCGCACCCGGTCATAAATTCGTTTCAGTCCAGATCTTGTGGCAATTCATATTAAATGGATGTATGATGGAGGTAATCAGATCACAATGTGTGAGAAAATAGTGTAATAGAGTAAGTGGTATAAGCAACACATAATAATTGGTTGTTTAATTCTGGTACCTTAACCTGTTTAAATTTGATCACGTTATGTGAGTAAGTATTATCTTTATTGAAATTAATAATTCATGTGTTAAATGCATTGTATTAATTTTACATTTGTGAATGTTTTAGATATATTGTACATTATAAGACGTTGCTTATACCACTGAAGATGGGGAAAGCTTCCCGAAACTAGTTTGGTTATGGTTTTTAGTGTATAATGTGTTACATACGCCATTTTTTTATACATTGTGATCTGATTACCTCCATCATACATCCTTTAAACCCATTACATGTTATGGTAAGCTCCTGTTCATCAGAGGTTGTGTTTTTGTTTTCGACAAAGGGAGCCTTGGAATTAAGAAAAAACACTTGAGCAAAAAACAAAGGACTTGAGAAAAAAACCATTATCATCTTGTATAAACCGGTATTTATTTAAAAATAAATGTGTGTCCGCCGCTTCGACGAGTAGCTCTTGACCTGTTCATTAACGTGTTATTAATCAGTAGTTAGAAAACTTACGCATAATCCCTATTCAGAGTAACGCACACCCTCAGATATCTCCAGAGCTGGAGCAGGAGGCAGGTTGGAATCGCCCTCGCTGCCCACAAATAAAAATCCAGCGATGCCACTTGAAACGCTCCGCAGTATCGGACGCACGCGTGTTGTGATTCGCTGAGGCACCCCGGGCGATTCGTCACGAATGTTATGCTTGTGCGTGGGGTCATCACATAGTTGGCGCCCAGGTGGCTTATTACAAATTTCATGTTTGTGTGCAACGACAGTTGGGGTCATCAAACATTATTATCAAACGCGACGACCCGCCACTGACATTTAATGACTCTTGCGACTTCAGAAACACCTACCAATCTATTGGGAAGCGATATTTTTTGACGTATTTTAAAAAAGCATATTTGAATAAAATGCAGGGTCTACATACCTAGACTGCAATAAATTTTACAATTCGAAATTATAATGCAATTGTATTTTAAATACCCTCACCCATCAAACTGTCTCATTGTTTCTCTCTATTTACAAAACCTTTTCTGTCTATATTGGGTAAAAACATAAGTTCATTCAGCATAGCAGTGTTAGGCTAGGGTAATGCAGCCTTATGAAGCTAACAGCACCCATGCTGATTTCTCTTATTTTCCGATTTATTCTTTTTTTTCAGATGCTTTCAATAAATCAAATATAAAATTGCACAACTCAAAAAATGAAGTTTTGAGATAAAGGTTATGGTCGTATACGAACTAAATATATTATCTACTTAATATTGAATTGATAGTGGAGTAACATGACTCAAAAATTAATCGTCATTAAGACAAATGTAAATTTATTAATGATGTTATGTGGAAGAGCAGATCTAATGGTTTGAATATAGTCACAAACAATAATACTTTTAAGTTTATTATAAAAGGGTTTGAAAGGAGTTCTATTATTACTCATTATAAAATGTACTAAAATAACTGTCATAACTGAAGATTGGGTATTTTTCGAGATGTAAAAGTGTTGCAGGCAGCAAACAATGCAGTTCTTTCTACTCTCTTTCTCCTCATATTCCTCGCAAACCCATCTTCAACGGAGCAGAGCTCATCCATCGCCCTCCCCTTCACTGCGGGTCCCCCCACCCCCACCCCCACCCCTGCACGACGCGCCCGCGTCTTCACGGGCCCCACAACTCCGCTGCAGAGTCTGCTCCGGCGCCGCCAACTGGGTCGGCCGAGGCGGGGGCGGGGAAAGGGGGGAACGGGGGCGGCGGTTGTGGGGCGGGGATGGGGGCGGCGGCGGGGTGGGGGCGGTGGCGAGGGGGTGGCGTCTGTGGGGGCGGCGGCGGTGGGGGCGGCGGCGAGGGGCGGTGGCGGCGGGGGGGGCGGAGGCGGCGGGGGCAGAGGCGGGGGTGGGAGAAGGGGCGGCGTTTGCGGCGGCGCGGGCAGGGGCAGGGGCGAGGCCAGGGGCGGGGGCGGGGGCGGCAGGGCGTGGGATTTCGGCAGGCGCCGGGGATCAGGCGGGCAATCATTTATCAACACCTTAAGCCTCGCCGGCCGCTCGCCCGGGCGTAATGAAGTCGAGGCCTGAACGGCCCTTAAAGTAGAACTAAATACGGCCCGAGGAGCGGTTGCGTTTCTTTAAACCAAGTCTTGTTTACACAAGAGATTCCGCCTCGGCTCGCCCCGCCCGGACGAGGACGGGCGCTGAAGGGAGGTCGGAGGGCTTTTCGAGGATGCGGCAGCAGCAGCGACCCGGCGGCGGCGGCAGGAGAGGATAAGAGAGGACAGATGTGGTGGACGCGAGGAGTAAACATGAAACACGGAGATGCACAAGATTGGCGGATCGTCACCCAATCTGATTCATGTCATTCCCAGCTGCCACCACCGACAACTCCAGATAAGATAAAGCAAAGAATGTGGCGACTTTGAGAATCCTCCACGTTCACACTTTTGAACTACTTTAAACACAACTCACAGAGTACCTTTACACACCCAGCGTGTAGCGTAACATCCATCAATTATTTATCCTTGAAATGAGAATTGTATTTGTCATGACAACGAAGACCAATCTGTAATGACTTATATTTCTCCATTCCAATATTTCACTTGAAATGGATTTAAGTAAGAAATCATTTGGCATAATTGCAATAGCATGTTGGCTTTCATTTTGAGCGGGCAACTAACATACAGTCGCACTTCCGCACTCATACTTTCGTGCGCTGTTATCAAGTGATATTAGAAAACATCGTGATTCAATACGCGCTCTAACACGTCTAGGATGTTGCACTCGCTATTGCAGTGAGGAAGGCATTATAGAACTAGAATCGAGGCTGACAGCGAATCTGCTCCACTTGAGAGAATCGAGCCCCGCGCCGCCCTCCCGCCCCCCGCTTCCCCTGCCCCACCCCCGAACATAAAGGGGTTTCCGAAACAACCGCATGGTCTCGCCTCACCCCACCCCACCTCTGCACACTCCGCCCCGCGCCCACCAAGCCCTGCTCTGGCACGGCCATCGATCCCCGCCCCTCCACTCCCAACAATCTTCCGTCGGCCGTCCCTCCACCCACGCGCTGCCGTTCTCTCCTCGCCTTTCGCCCCTCCACACACCAAGGCGAAGGCTGGAGCAGCACCCGAACGAACGGGCCACGGGCCGCGGGCGATCTTTCCTTCCTCTTCCTTGTCCTATCCTCTCCCCTAGCACACACACACTTACACCAACATGCACTACACTATCAGACATGTCAGGATGCCGGTCGGGTGCTTAGAGCTTATCCCGACTGGGGCGGTGCCTCGCTGGTGGGAGATACTTGTTGAGGAATGCCCCGTTAGGCGACGGTAGGTCGGCGCCGGATCTGGCTATCCAGCGGGGGAAGGTCACCGCCACCTCCCGAGCAAAACATGCACTACACTTACGGGACCAATGACCAAAGCCGTTCACGCGCCCGGAAACGAAAGAATCAATCAATCCGCCCCCTACGCTGCGCACCTCTATTCCCAACAATTCCCACAGCGATCGCTCAGCGATCCTCGCCCTGCCCCTCTATCTCCGCCAGCTCCTCCTCCGCTCTCCGACCGCAGGCGCCGCTCCGGAAGCCAGCGCGGCTCCTCCGCCGTGTTTGATGTTGGCGTTTCCTCTCCATCGGGCAGCGCGCTTATTAGCGATATTACGCGCCGCACTCGAGAGGAGCGCTGGTGGAGCGCCGGCGGAGCCGCGCGCAAACAAATACCGATCCCTCTTTCGTTTCCGCTCGCGCCACCCGCACACTGCGCTCGGCGCGCGGCGCGTGTTTGTCTTGGCGGCCATTAGCCGCGCTCCACCTCACTGCAAGAAGCACCCGCTCTTCGTCCCGGACTCCGCCCGCGCAGGGCCAACGGTTCGGGCCTCGGCGGAGGCAGGTCACCAGCTGGACAGCTGTGCCGAATTCAGCCGCTGTATGGGGGGGAGGATTTCTAGCGACCGACTTGTCTGATCGGTACTTTTCTAAAGCTTCTCCGATCAGCACCATGTCAGTGCCGGAGCAGTACCCTACCAAACGGGCCACGAACCACGCGCGATCTTTCCTTCCTCTTCCTTGTCCTATCCTCTTCCCTTACACACTCACACTAACATGCACTACACTACCACATATTCCGGTAGACCGGTCGGGAGCTTAGAGCTTGTCCCGGCTGGGTAGTTGCCCCGCTGGTGGGAGACACCTAGTTGTGAAAAAACACAAGCCATTGAGTAGTTCGGCGCTGGATCTCGCCGTCCAGCGGGAGATTATTGCCACATCCTATGGTAAATCTTCCATGGCACTTATGGGACTAATGACCTTAGCAGTTGAGGCGTCCGGAATAACTAATCAACCAAATTAATCGCCACAGGCAGTCGAGAGCGGGAATGTTTATTTTGTTAAAGATCATTGTGCTCTTTGTGCAGGCAAGTAATACCATGTCTTTCCTCATGAATATGAACTACCTTCAAAGGTTTCGCTAACTTTATAGTTTGTTAGAGTATTTTTCATGCGGAAATATAAAATTAGCATTTCAGTATCGTGATTTTTATAATTGAATGGTTGATGTCTCGGGACACATCACCTGCTGAGGGCATTACTGCCGTTAGTGTAGTGAATGTTATATCCTGGAGAGGCGATGTTTATCTCTTGTTGTTCCGTGACATCCGGCGCCACCGTACACGTATTCTTGCGAGTGTTTTCCTCCCCACGTATCTCCTACAGCGGGGCACCGCCGCACACGGGACAAATTGTAAGCTCCCGGCTGGTCTCCCGGCGTGAATTGTTTGTTGGTGTGGTGCATTGGAGTATGTTCACGTGTTTGTGCAAGTGGGAAGAGGAAGTAATGATCTCTTGCGGTTTGTGGTTGGCTTGTTAAAGTAATGCTCCCACACTGACTGGCATTAATCGAAGAAACTTCGACAAACTGGCTCAGAGCAGTCGGCTATAATTTCACTCCAGGAAGTGCCTGATTTCACCCTAATGTCGAAAATCCGCCTCCGTCAGGATTCGAACCCAAGATCCTCACGATCACAGTCGCTTCATAATCAACGGTATTGCTGGTGCTGACACCACCCAGTCAGTGGCTCCCGCCTTTTTACCCGTTGAAGCGTTTCTTCAGGGTAATACCTATCCCGACCTACTATTCAGGCAGATTCGCAATTGTGTTCTTATTTGGCAATAACGCAGTGTACGCAAGAGTGCATGCTAACAAGGTACAAAATGTTCAAAAGTCTCTCCGCAGTGGCCATCTCCCCACTCCACCATTCTTTATGCGCAAACGACGACATCCCGAGCTTAATGAGCGGGACAGTGTTTGAATGTTATTCTCAGAAGTGCGCCAGCAGGAGTCGAAATGAAAATACATGATAGTATTCTTATGTAATCACCGCGATGTTGCCGCTTCGGCATAAAGGATGGCGGAGTGAACAGATATTGATACATTTCTTTTTATTAATATAAAAGTTAATAGTTGGGGATTGTTACCGTTAATAGTTAAAATTTCTCAAAAAATTGAAAGCTCGAAAAAAGGACCAAATAGAGGATAGAACATGGTATAGATTACAAAAAATACTTTAATTTCAATTAAAATTATTCGTTTAGTAAATTGTTTGTAACTATAATTAGAAGTGGTCGTTTTTGTATTTTTCATCTACATCATTATCTTCTCTTTTTTCTGCTTCATCAACTGCATCATTATCTTCAAAGACTGTTTCCTCATCATCTGCATCGGAATCTTTACAATCTTCCGCCACAGAAATTAAGAGGGCTACAGCTCCTGCCGACACACTACAGATTCTTCTCTACAAATCTTACGTTGAGGGTTTTTGTAAAACATACAGAAGAGTTTAGTACTTGTAATGTAGCCATTGTTTTTTGCCTATTACTTTGACATGTTCTTTGAAATGTTTATTCGTGACTCTTCTTACTAAATGTATTATTATTATTATTATTATTATTATTATTATTATTATTATTATTATTATTATTATTATTATTTAATAAAAAACCGGTGCAAAACGTGAACATGCATGCATTCGACATTTCTGATTGTTTTCACCTGTTCAGCAATCGTATTGTCTCTTCAAGGCTTCCGAACATAACACCTGCTTCAAGGCTTCAAGGCAGTCGGTATCACACCTTCAAGTTCAAGTTTCAGTCACGAAGCCAAGAAACGGCGCTAACTAAAAATAAAACTCCATCGAGCCCTAATTGAAGTTTTACTACCCTGACGACTCCGTGTTTCGGGAGCGTTGTTCGGGCCGGGTCCTCGCGTTGAAATCGAGGAGGAGGAGGGGGACTGCAATATACCGACACGTAGCCCCTTCGTCTGGCAAGTCGACGCTGGGCGCACTAATATCTTGCGATCAGCCAGTGCTGCCCAAGTTGGAGGAGAGAAAAACAAACTTGAGCCAACTCTCGCCTCTATAAATTTCATTTGAGCGTGCCGCCCGCCTCTCGAAGGCCTCTTCGAGAACTTTTTGATTCGCCCTGGGGCCACCGCTGCCGCCGCCAGGGGCTGCCGTGCTCTTTCAAAGGTTGGATCGTTCCGAGGGATGAGGGTTAAAAGCTGCAATGTGCCATTTGCGGTCTTCCTTTATTTTAATACTTGGTCTATTCAGTAGATGTACTGCTCGTTGCATTAGATTTGAAATCATAAACAAAAAGGACTCCCTCTAAACTAAATCTGATTAATGAATTGTCAATAATAAAAAACGTGGCATACTCTTTATCAACTGTATGAAGACAAGTTTGTGCAAGAAAAGAAGACACAAATTAGTGCAATTTTGAGAATAAACTTCTGAGTATATTACGTGCATATAAAACAAATATGTAAATAATTTCAAATGGATTTATAAGCAGAGTATGTAGCAAAACCATTTAATTTTGCCATTCTTTTCAAGTCTAGTACGTAGTACTAGACACTAGCTCTGAATTGAAATATCGAAGTCCTTAGGAATGCATAGCCCACAAGGAAGTGAAATATTATCCCTCTGAACATCTAGTGGAAAATGTAATGAAATTCCATGTGCGACAGTTCCCCCTGACTTGCACGCAAAGCATCGTACACTGTTGGTACACGTACTCGTCAGAGGGTGTCGCGTCATTTTCCTGAGAGTTGGTTCAGAAAAAAAACATCCTAACAATTGTGCAAGATGAGTTTCCTGCCAATCAAGATGTTAAGGTGAGTAATATGTGTATAAAGAGGTGTAATTGCACTCATGGTATATAAGAAAACTCGCTCCTATAAACGCTCGTTTTCGTGAACATACCATTTTTGCAATTATCCCCCTCTTTATACACAGGTTTCGTTAATTACTATGAAACACAACAACTGCGTACAGTTAATTTGATATTAAACAATTTAGACAAACCAACGACAGTCTACTAAAAGTACCATAATATAGAGAGGTGTTTCTGTACCATAATACATTAACATATTATTTTCCCTATTGTGTATAATCAGTAATAGAAATCAAAGACACAGGTTGTTTATACGTACTATAGCTTTCCTTATAATGTAGGTTTCATGAGATTTAATACTAGCAGTAAGTTTATTTATTACAGCCCCATGTGACATGGAAATACATATACACCTACGTACTACATTTACATCGTAAATACATTCGCATTACTATACCTTACATTTAGGTTTCAGAACAGTATCACTTATTTTAACACTTCTATATCTTGAGTTCTCTCCTATTGACCAAATTAACTTTATAATCCTTACTTTTTCATTGTGTATCTTCATCGTAGCTATATCCACTTTATTGTTCACGAAAAGGTCAATCTTCATAGTAACGAATCTTTCTGAATAATTTCCGATCCTTTTCTTCCTCTCAAGTCATATTCAATTTTACTCCAACCTAAATTATTTTAAAATATTATCCTATAATTTATATACTTTTTTTCACTCCTCTCTTTTGCCAACATGCTCTCAACAATCCGACTTCGTCCATTCCTGATACATTCTCAAATTTGAACATTCTCTTTAAAAACATATCTTTGTGGACAAACATGTAGCATTAATGCACCCCTAAAACGTTTCCTGTACTCTCTCAACTCAATCTTTTCATACCAACGTGAAATGTTCACAGTGTATGACCACTATCGACCTGATATTTAGAGTGTATCGCCCTTTTTATTGTCACATCCTTTTCCTCAATTACTCTGCTACTTTGGAACTTTTCGTTCTCAGTTTCTTAATGTCTTTCCTTTATCATTGTATGATGTAAAACACAAGTATATAAAATTATTTACTTCTTCCAATTCTCCTTTTCTCCATTTACATGTTTATTTTTGCACCATCTCTTTTTTTCTAAAGATCATTTCGTTTTTCCTTTCCACACATACAAGAAACTCTCTTGGATTAAAAAATCCTCTCTCTCCATCGTGTCCAGTTCCCCAAACTTCTTTCAGATAAAATAATCATCGTAGAATTGTCACTAAATTCTTTTGTTTTTCTATCATAATCCCATCTAAGTTTATATTTTCTAAACGTCCCTTAAGATCCATGTTGAACGACCAGGCTAAGCAAGCAACCGTGCCTCAACTTTTTACATGAGCAAAATTGTTCAGTTGGTTTAACACAATTCCTGTTTCAAATACTCTTATTTCCAATCCAGGTATATGAAACTTTTAAAGCTTTTCAGTTTTATCGGAAATGACTGCGTGAAAATGCAATACAATGCGTCAACGAGCACATATCCAATCATCCGAATACAAGAACTGTCGAACGCAAAACAAAGCCAAGCATTAATTATAACAAGAACTTTAAAACTCACCGCCACCATTAAACAGAACTCTCGACTATATTTGAATAACAACTCGAAAAGCAAACTCTTGACATGGACACCAATTCAAAAGCACACTCATCCAGCTTGTAACGCTAAACGCAAGTATCGGTAATCTGATTCGACCGCATGTTCAACGAGCCACGCCATCGACATTCCGCGAACACAAGTGAATAATCCCTAATAATAACACACCTGATTATTTCCGACGCATCCGCGCGGAAAGAAACGCAACACTGCGCAGGCGACGCGTTCGCGCTGCGGAGCACTCGCCCACTGAACGCACCCTCGGGGACGCGCCACACAGCCAGTGGCGGCGGTTGATTGGTGTAGTGCATGCCTTCCTTGCGGGAGGTAGTGATATTCCCCCGCTCGAGGGAGATCCGGCGCCGATCCACTGCTAAGGTCATAAGTACACTGCTAACGTCACTAGTCCCGTAGAGTGTAGTAGATGCCTTCCTAGTGGGAGGTAGTGATATTCCCCTATTGGATGGAGAGATCCGGCGCCGATCCACTGCTAAGGTCATAAGTACACTGCTAAGGTCATTAGTCCCGTAGAGTGTAGTACATGCCTTCCTAGTGGGAGGTAGTGATATTCCCCCGCTGGAGGGAGTGATCCGGCGCCGGCCTACTCGTCGTTTTGCGGAGGTTTTCATTTATCAGGTATCTCCCACCACCGCCCTAGCCGGGGCATGCTCTCAGCTTCCAACTGGTCTCCCAGGATGTATGGTAGTGTAGTGCATCAACGTGCGTGAAAGTAATGGGTGACGATAGAAAAAAGAAGAGGAATAAAAAATAGCGTGCGGTCCGTAGCCCGTTTGTCACGGTGCTGTTTCGGTATTCGTTTGGTGTTGATCGGAGAAACCACGTAAAACCACCAATCAGAGCAGCTGGCCGCTACAACTCTTCTCCAATCAGCGATTGAACTCGATCTAGCAATCCAGGTAGTGTCAAACATCTTGTTACCGTCACGACTCGAACCCTAGGACATCCCGGTATAAGTCGCTACAATAACACGAGTTATTGAGCTGAACTTACTCGTCCGGTCTCTAGAAACTCCATCAGAGCAGCCGACCACTAGAATTCTCCTCCAGACAGCATCTCATTTGGACCTAGCAATGGAGCTAGTGACGAAAATACTATCAACGTTGGAACTCCAACCCAAGAACCTCCCAGTCAGAGGCACTATGTGACATCAATATCGACACCTGGAGACACCTACGCCTGTGCGCATTACGACAACCCATGCCAAGTCTCTGCTGTTTCATTTTACAATCTCGACATGCGAATTCATCTCGATAGGCCATCATGTAACAATCGTGAAATCTAGTGTCGCCTAACAAACGTTCGGAGGAGTTGAGCTTTTGCGAGCCACCGCCAGAGCGCGTCGCTCGGCGGCTGCGCGAAACGAAACGAGCGCGCGGAGAAAGCGCACGCGGAGGGCGGCACAAAGGAGTGAAGGAAATGCCATAAACAAGCCCCAACCAATAGTTCACCCAATTGAGCGATCCACTAATGACCCGGATGACAGAAAAAGAATGCGGGAATTAAGTGACGTGAAAAGACAAAAGACAAAAGTTGGCCGCACGGTGTTGAGGGCGGGCGGAGGTGGGGAGAGGGGGCAGATTAATGACGAGTGCTGCAGAACAGAGAGAACCGTGGAATGTGAAGGGAATTATGAAATATTAGGGGCCACCGAGCTGCGATAAAGCACGATTAACAAGAGACGGAAAACAAGCGCTGGCGGGGACGGGCTTTAATCGGAATCGACGCGCGCGCGCCTCGCGGAGCCGCACAAAGAAGGCGTGGCTGAGGCGCCGGGGAGGGGGAGGGGGAGGGGGAGGGATCAGTGCAGGCGCCGACGTGTTAGTGCACGCTTACATTTCGCTTGTCAAGCCCCTCTTAGCTTTACACGTACAGTCTTTTCCTTAACAAAAGGCGTTCCACTTCCAGATCTCCGTGTATGAAATTCGAATACAAAGAATATTTATACTAATATGTCGTTAAAATAATACAAGATATACGCTTAGTCTTTTCACTAACAAAAGATATCCCGCTTCTAAATCTTGTGTATGAAATTCTAATACAAAGAATATTTATACTAATATGTCGTTAAAATAATACAAGATATACGCTTAGTCTTTTCACTAACAAAAGATATCCCGCTTCTAAATCTTGTGTATGAAATTCTAATACAAAGAATATTTATATAATAGGTCGTTAAAGTAATACAAGATATACGCTTAGTCTTTTCACTAACAAAAGATATCCCGCTTCTAGATCTTCGTGTATGAAATTCTAATACAAAGAATATTTATACTAATATGTCGTTAAAGTAATACAAGATATACGCTTAGTCTTTTCACTAACAAAAGATATCCCGCTTCTAGATCTTCGTGTATGAAATTCTAATACAAAGAATATTTATATAATAGGTCGTTAAAGTAATACAAGATATACGCTTAGTCTTTTCACTAACAAAAGATATCCCGCTTCTAAATCTTGTGTATGAAATTCTAATACAAAGAATATTTATACTAATATGTCGTTAAAATAATACAAGATATACGCTTAGTCTTTTCACTAACAAAAGATATCCCGCTTCTAAATCTTGTGTATGAAGTTCTAATACAAAGAATATTTATACTAATATGTCGTTAAAATAATACAAGATATACGCTTAGTCTTTTCACTAACAAAAGATATCCCGCTTCTAAATCTTGTGTATGAAGTTCCAATACAAAGAATATTTATACTAATATGTCGTTAAAATAATACAAGATATACGCTTAGTCTTTTCACTAACAAAATATATCCCGCTTCTAGATCTTCGTGTATGAAATTCTAATACAAAGAATATTTATACTAATATATCGTTAAAAGTAATACAAGATATACGCTTAGTCTTTCACTCACTAAAAAGATATCCCGCTTCTAGATCTTCGTGTATGAAATTCTTAATACAAAGAATATTTATATAATAGGTCGTTAAAGTAATACAAGATATACGCTTAGTCTCTTTTCACTAACAAAAGATATCCCGCTTCTAAATCTTGTGTATGAAATTCTAATACAAAGAATATTTATACTAATATGTCGTTAAAATAATACAAGATATACGCTTAGTCTTTTCACTAACAAAAGATATCCCGCTTCTAAATCTTGTGTATGAAGTTCTAATACAAAGAATATTTATACTAATATGTCGTTAAAATAATACAAGATATACGCTTAGTCTTTTCACTAACAAAAGATATCCCGCTTCTAAATCTTGTGTATGAAATTCTAATACAAAGAATATTTATACTAATATGTCGTTAAAATAATACAAGATATACGCTTAGTCTTTTCACTAACAAAAGATATCCCGCTTCTAAATCTTGTGTATGAAATTCTAATACAAAGAATATTTATACTAATATGTCGTTAAAGTAATACAAGATATACGCTTAGTCTTTTCACTAACAAAAGATATCCCGCTTCTAAAATCTTGTGTATGAAATTCTAATACAAAGAATATTTTATACTTTAATATGTCGTTAAAATAATACAAGATATACGCTTAGTCTTTTCACTAACAAAAGATATCCCGCTTCTAAATCTTGTGTATGAAATTCTAATACAAAGAATATTTATATAATAGGTCGTTAAAGTAATACAAGATATACGCTTAGTCTTTTCACTAACAAAAGATATCCCGCTTCTAGATCTTCGTGTATGAAATTCTAATACAAAGAATATTTATACTAATATGTCGTTAAAGTAATACAAGATATACGCTTAGTCTTTTCACTAACAAAAGATATCCCGCTTCTAGATCTTCGTGTATGAAATTCTAATACAAAGAATATTTATATAATAGGTCGTTAAAGTAATACAAGATATACGCTTAGTCTTTTCACTAACAAAAGATATCCCGCTTCTAAATCTTGTGTATGAAATTCTAATACAAAGAATATTTATACTAATATGTCGTTAAAATAATACAAGATATACGCTTAGTCTTTTCACTAACAAAAGATATCCCGCTTCTAAATCTTGTGTATGAAGTTCTAATACAAAGAATATTTATACTAATATGTCGTTAAAATAATACAAGATATACGCTTAGTCTTTTCACTAACAAAAGATATCCCGCTTCTAAATCTTGTGTATGAAGTTCCAATACAAAGAATATTTATACTAATATGTCGTTAAAATAATACAAGATATACGCTTAGTCTTTTCACTAACAAAATATATCCCGCTTCTAGATCTTCGTGTATGAAATTCTAATACAAAGAATATTTATACTAATATATCGTTAAAATTATACAATGGATGGATAACTACGCGGAGAAATAGAGGAAGACGAGACTCGCAAACGAAAACCCATTGAAAGTGTTGAAAGATACATAAGTTTGTATATATATTAAATATACGCGAATATATGTTCCCTTTCACAGCTATGCATAGATTTGTTTCATCAATCATTTTCTACGACTCTAAGCAAATATAAACTGAAAGGTAAACATTTTGTTATCAAGATCTCTCAGAATATTATTCTTGGATTCTCTAGAATGTGTAAAAGAGTTGATAAGAGTCAATAAAATATGTAATATTTACCTTCATTTTTCACCTTTTACCCTGCTCATCAATAAACTACATTAAGACATAATCGTATCACAACCATCACTAGTGATTGCACATTGATGACCAGCAATATAATTAATTATATAGATTAAAGATTTAATGTAGTATGACTTTTGGGACCGCCTGGGGCGGATGCTTGGTGGATCAAGTAGCTAAGCTGATGCCCTTGCTGTTCTCAATCCCGGACAAAGGAGGACGGTTAGTGGGCCAGACAAGCAATCTACCCTCTGTCAAAACACACCACTGCTCGTAAACCATACAGACCCTCGGATTTGGACTAAAAACGTTGACGACACGGCAACGAACAAGGACTAATCGATGGAAGAAAAATGAGATATTACGACTTGGAACGTAGAACGTTAAATCGTTGCAAAATAAGTAACAAAATATAAAAATAGAATTCGAAGAAAAGAAGATCGACAACTGTTGTATCTCTGAAACTAAGAAAAAGGGTAAAGGTACATGTAGAATAAAGAATCATGCACTAGTATACAGTGGCATTCCAAAAGATCAAAGGGCCAAAGCCGGTGTTGAATATAACATACAATAATACAATACAATACAACATACATATAAAATTTTTACAGCATATCGGACAAATTGACTGCATTGATGAAAGGCTACTGAAGATTAAATTGAAGAGTAACAACAAATACTTACATGTAATCAGTGTTACATGTAAAAGTAATAGAGGATATGAAGACAAACACTGTGACAAAAGTGTAAATTAGAAATATGGTAACAGATGAAATCACTTGTGCATCTGGCATTAGACAAACGGATTCTCTAAGTCCTATACTTTTTAATTTTAATTATGGACAAACTTATTGACAGTGTAAAGGACTGACAGGGTATAGGATGGGTGGTGAGAGAATATCCATATTATATTATGCGGATGATGCAGTATTATTGACAGATTCAGAAGAAAACTTGTAAAGACTCTTTCAAATATTTTCAAAAAGTGCAGAATATAACAACATGGCCATCTCAACTGACAAAACAAAATCAATGGTGATCTTAAAGGAGCCTATATGGTGTAAATTGATGATATAGAATAAAATAATAGAGCAAGTAATGAAATTCACTCGTTGAAATTTCAAGCACCCGGGTTATGTATAATGAAGTCAAACAGCAAGTAATGAATCGAGCAAGAACATCATTTATTAACCCTAGAGAGCGTGAGGTATTGATTGCATCATCAAAAAAACGTAAGGTTAATCCAGTGAACTCATGGACAACAAAACTATCTATACGATGTTTCAAAATAGATTTTTATGATTTCAATGATTATTACATTGTTAAAAGTCTTTTTTCTTCATTTTTTTCAGATCCATGACTTCCTACAAAAAAAATTCTGTTTTTTTCCTTTTCTCCCTCACGAAGGATTTTTTTATATCAATGGGATAATATCTACGGGATATAAAAGGAACTAAAAAATTAGATTCAAAAAACCAAATTCTTTAAATCTTCTCTATACAAACTTATAATATTTAAGAGTTTTGGTCACACAATGTTTCAAGAACAAGAAGTTACTGTTTTCTTCTTTCAGTACATTGGAGACATTTTCAGTGGCTGACAGAATGTTCATCACATAGTTTTTTGACATAAATCACACTTTTGGCACTGCCTTCTTCGTATTTTAGGATCGCGTAAATAACACATTTTCTTTATTTTCATGATTGAATGAGTGAGAAGTGCTCACCATGCTGAACTTGTGTGTTCACGGCCAGATCATCCAAGTACAAACTTGTCCACGTGACAAAAGTGGCAACCCCAGATACTTCGATCAGATTCATGAAGAATGCCAAGGGCTATCTGTTTGTCTTCTCTTACATGAATACGCATGAACCATCTGATCCAGGGTATCAACGCCGCCTTTAGTTTCGTTGTAAAATAAAATAATATCTAGCTTGTTATTTCTTACTGCTACAGTTGTTTTGAAATGATGCATACTTGAAGGTAAAAAACAGCTTTTTTCTTCGTCTTCTGTGGAAAATTCATCACTACAGTATGCTTACCGTTGAAACCAAACAATGAAGTTTCTTTTTCCCTTCTTTTATCTGGCAGGAATTCTATCGTAACAAATCTCTTTTTTCTGACAGTGTCCACATCAGTAAGATCACTTCAATAAATCTTTGCTTAGTTCCAGACAGATAAAATGATGGCAACTTATATTTTTGTTACTTGTGTAATATGGTTCAGTAATTTCATAACAGAATAACTCACGTTTGTTGATTAAGTGTGCCCTTCTTTTCCAAGATTAGTAATGCCTTTTGGAGGACATGTTTTGCCATTACAATCCGAAACATTTTCATACCATTTTTGTCTGGTTTGGAGCCCATATATTGCCAATATGGACAACGCCCTTGAAACGGTACATTGCAGACTGCAAAACAAATTTTCACCCAACACTGTTTAAACAACGAATTTATAAATTATCCCGTTAATACGGTCCGCTATGCATAATCATGATACCGTAACAAGATGAGTAAATTAAATTACACTGGGATTTTCTAAACTGTAAATGAAAGCACATGAGGCCAGTGGACACACCTTGCGCCTTTATGACACAAAAGAGCACTTTTATCAAAAAAGAAATGAAAATCCATCCAAAATTCATTTTGAAACTATGACGAGGTGAATCTGATAGATCTTTAGAAATATTGTTAAGAACAGAAGAAAATGTATTAAAGTAAAATAATAGTATTGAATTACAGAAGGCTGTAAGTAATAATATAGTATTCAATTACAGAAGAATGTAGAAAACAAAGTAAAAATTTATAAAAATATGGTAAGACCAATAATAACATATGGAGCAGAAACAAGTACCGAAAATAGAAGAACTAAGGCTCTACTTAGAACATCAGAGATGAGAACACTAAGATCAATACTGGGTGTAACAAGATGGAATAGATAGAAAAACTAAAAATAAGAAATGAATGCGACAAAACCGACATAGTAAAATTTATAATAACAAGAAGAAGAGAATTGAATGAGCACGTTATCAGGTCAGGCAGCAAAAGACTAATGAAGATTGCGAGAGATTCAAAACCTACAGAAAAACGCCACCCAGGCAGACCGAAGAAGAGAAGGATCGACAGTTTAATTTCCTCATCTTCTGAATCCTCCTGATGGTGAAATGTGAAGAAAAACAGGTGTAACCTAAATAAAAGAATAAGAAAACGTTTGGGAGTGGCACTTTAGAATAGAAGTATGTAGGAATTCCTTTTATAGCAAGGTTTATTCGGTAACTAGAATTTTCGTAAATTTAACAATCTTAAAATATTTATGTCAATTGTACAAGTTAAGTATAATATAGTTATATAATATAATCGACATAACTCTCTCTCTCTCTCTCTCTCTCTCTCTCTCTCTCTCTCTCTGGCTACTTAGGACTGAACATGGACACAAAACTCAATTGGAAGCAGCATGTAGATGCCAAATTCATTCAAGCCAGAAACAAATTAATACAATTAAAGCCATTAATACACAGATCCAACCCATTATCATACAATTCAGCATTAAAAATTTACAAAATAATTATAAGACCGCTGCTACTATACGCCTGCCCAATCTGGTTAAATGCAGCAAAAAGCAACCAAAGGAAACTTCAAATAATACAAAATCAATTTCTCAGAATTATTTCAAACGCTCCCTGGTATGTCATCAAGAAACAGTTACATAATTAATTCGATCTAGAGACTATAGGTTATAACATCACCTATCTAGCTACCAATTTCTTCTCAAACATATCCCAAATTTTCCTTCAAACATTCTCTGAATTAGATCCCGAATAGAGGAGTACCAAGGGTAACCTCAACCTTTGTATTTGTTTTAAGTTTTAATTTAAGTTAGCCATTAAGCCATCCAACATATGTAGAGTTATTTTAAATTGAGCTATGTATTCACCAACAATGTAAATAAAAAAACAGCGATCTGGCATTCAAATCAAAAACCAATGGAAACAGGACCAAGTATTCATCCTTCGAATAATTATCTCCAGTGATGGCCTTATAGAAAAACACGTCAAAGAAAATATTCAAAAACTTGATATCCCTCCAAGGCTTTTAAAATGAATTATAAAGTCTGTCATCTTAAATACTTGCCGCATTTTCCGGAACTTTCTAAAGTCAGATTCTTAAATAAATAGCAAATAACACACTTGGCAAAAAGTCCGTTGTTGGTTGAAAACCAGGTCTTCCCGTGTACCAGCAATGTGCAAACATAATAATAATAATAATAATAATAATAATAATAATAATAGTAATAATAATAATAATAATAATAATAATAATAATAATAATAATAATAATAATATATTAGTAAAACGGGCTCCAAAACGGACAAAGCTTCCGTCCAAACCTCATCAATTCTATACATCATTACGTCACTTTCTCTGTACTAGGTAGATGTGAAAGAAAAAAATAACCATTTGTACATATTTCTGCAATAAAGCAGCGCATTCCTGGCCGTGAGTGATATTAGCCCACACCGTCGAGGGTGCGCAGCGAGGGAAAGCGCGGGAATTAGCAGCGGAGGGAAATGGTGCCCCGCGTTCGTACGGGCTGCCGACATTTCTCTGCGCACTGACAGAGAGAAATTGTGGACGCATTTTCATAATTTCACTCGGACTGTGCGTGGATTATCGTCCGTGAAAAAAAACAACAGTGGGGAATAAAAGGGGTGATATAAAATGTAAGTAGAAGGTGTTTGTTAAAAAAACTAGGCTATATTGGAAGTGCAAAAGAATTGTTGAGAAATCAAGATTTGTCAAGTATGTTTATATAAATTAATTAACACTTATTAATTAATATGTTTTTTGTTTTCTATAAATTTAATGATTTTTCTAAATGTTATACACTTTTTTAAAAACGATGGAAGATATGACACTGTAAACAAAGGGCCAAACAATATTTGAGAAGAAGAAGAGATCTGCGAGATGAAAGAAGAAGTCAGGAGACACATATTACAGAGAAGTTTGATTTCTGAGGGAGAAAGAATGGGTGGAGTGTTCAGAATAAGCTGAAGTATTTATTAAAAGATGAAAGTGAAAGGAGAAACATGACATAGAGATATGGGAAAGTGTATAGTATGTAGTTCATTATTGTATTTTAATGACGTAGGTACAGGAAACGCACATATCAGCACTGGAAATTAATGGTTTGAAAAACTCGGATTAATATACGTAGATGATTTTGATCTATGTTAAGAATCAAGTAAGGTCTTAGAGGTAAGCTGAAGCATCATCAAAAGTTGCACTTAGGCATGGAATGTAAAAAAAAAATATTCAAAGTACAAAATCTGTTGTCTTCGGGAATGGGTTTTTGCGAGTAACAAAGAGAAATAGTATTACGCGCCAGACCGGGTGGAAACGTTTACGTACCTCGGTGAAACAAGTTCCTTGAACGGGGAATGGAATTGTCACGTAGTGGCGGCTCAAAGCAAAATGGGGAATTGCTCTCAATGAAATCGTCGTGCTCACACTATCATATATAACTTGCGTTTGCGACCCAATGTTGACATTGCTAGTTCTCCCTACTATAAATTACAGGACATAAATATGGTGAGGGGATAGAATAAATGATTGGAAATCATCAAAACCAAATATTACAAATTAATTCTTCTAGTTTCTAGATAAGCAGCAGATGTCGGCGACTTACGAGAGGTCAGTAATGAATGAAATTGGAAAGATTTTCAAATCCACCCCAATAAGTCATGTATTAGCCGGCCAAATTCAGATTAATCCGAACCTAAGACGCCAAATACACAAATATGTTAACAACAAATACGTTAAGCGTAATTAAGTTAATATGTTAAGTAATATGTAGATAAATTAATCAAAAAGTAAATAATAAAACAATTAACTTAGGATAAATATGACTGGGAGTACAAATACTAACTGTTGAAGTTGACGACCTTCAGTGACACTGTTTAATGTCAGGTGCTAAGGAGGCCCAAGTCTGGGAGAGAATTTATGACGTTCTCGCTAAAAGTTTGGTAGTGCAGTTGTACTCTAATGGCAGGTTTTCTGCTTTCGAGCTTTATTGTCATTTTGAGTTTTATTGTTACAACAAAACTGTCTTATTGAAGAGGCGTTCATTAATACGTATAGTTGAATGGCAGATAGTTAATTAGAATCCACAAAGCCGTAGAAATGAGTTTCGTATCTGGTTAATTAACTTTTACAAACACGTACTGTATGTAACGCTTAAGAGTTTCAATATTAAAAGGATTATTTTTCAGAGACCTCTCTTTGGACGAAATTTCAGTTTAACTTGAGGTAGAGGAGGATGGAAATGATGTAGATTGATATTATTAGCATGAAATAGAAATAATCATAAATCTGTTTGGGATTTAGGGAAGGCAGAGTTGAGAATAATCTTGCTTCTATAATATTGCAAGTGAATGAAGATACAGCATTGAATAACCAAGAAAAAATCTATTACAGAATGAGTCTTGAGACTACTCAAAAAGTGGAAGAAATGGTAATAACAGTGAACTAAAATTACCAGTGATGAAATGGAATATTTTATTCATCTGAAAATAATCTGTACGTCGGAGACTTTTCTGTGCTTTTGGAAATGACTTGCGTAATAAAACAATGTACCAAATGGGGAGAAGGGACAGATATGGAAGTATTATGAGATTTCTTAATTGCAGATTTTACAAAAATTGTAATAAAAATGACAAAATACGGAACAAAATTTAGTGTAAATGCAGCAATATTTCGATAAAGAGGATTGCAAAAAGTGAGAGAAGCACGTCTACTTTGAACACAAGGTGACGCACAAAAATAATTATTATGATTATAATACCCGCGACCCTTCGGTCCGAGATCACTACGACACTATTGCATTAGTAATCTCGGCCACCGTGCAGACAAAGCAGACTTTGTTGCGATTAATTTGCTGACATATGTAACACAACTAAAAAGGAAAACCGTTCAAGACTAAAAAAATTATATTTTTGATTTAATCTTACAATTGCAAACACAGTTTTGAAGAATGTTGACAAAAATTACCAGACAGCAATAATGACAGTTATGTATCTGTCATTGATCTTTTTGGATATTTTCATTATTGTGGAGAGTAGAGCGGATATGTACTGTCGGCGGCACCCTGTACGCGCGCGCAGCCGCTGACAAATGGTGCGGCACACCCTGTAGCAAGGCGCAGATCAAGCACGGCGCACCAAGGCGGCGCGACGGGCTTGTTGTCTGAACGGCGTAACAAGCGGGCACCGCGAGTCGCAAAATGTCATTAAAAAGTTTCGCCTCCAAACATCAGCGCACACCCTGCGCGGGCGTGTCAGCTGGCGGGGGGCGGCGCCCCCGGCGGGGGAGGGGGGAGGGGGGCGGAGCAACGCGTCGGTGGCTGAGGCCCTGGAAGCGGGAAAGGCACTGAAGTATGGCGTTTGTACGTTGTTTCATTCTTCGTTTCAGGGGGAAAAGTTCTAGAACTCCCAAGAACGTTCGCATTCTTGCAATGAAAGCGTTTTGAAAAGAACTAATGGACTGAACGGTCATCTAATTAAGTGATTCGGATGTGCAGTAATGGAATGAACCACCACGATACTGTAGTAAAAGCAATACCTGTTTGGGTTGTTTTCATGAACTACCTATATCATGAATACAGAAATCTGTTGGCGGCAAACAAGCACTTGGTGATAGAGAATTGCATGATCACACCCAAAGGTGTATTTCAGCGAAACCTAACAGCAGCAACTTGTCCAATGACGTAATCCTTGATTCCGTTGACTCAAAATGAAAAAATAAAGGAGATAGAAGGTCATACCAGCTGAGCGATTTTTCCACGCATTTATGATGTCCCAATTCAAAATTACATCCGAGTGAAAATGTTCACACAAAACAGATATTGGTTTGAAAAGCATCATAAGAAAAGTGAAAGATGCTAATAGATTGCCCGAGCAATTTGTTTGTGAAAAAGAGCTTCATATTTTCCATTTACGCCCAAGTAACAGTAACGTTTCATACCATTTTCTTAAAAACGGTTCTAAATATTTCAATACAAACTGCTTTTTAGGACGGGATTTTACTCTTCTTTAATATTCTCAAAGTAATACTTGCGTTCTACTGATAGAACACCTAAAAATTTCAAAAAATGTAGTTTGAGCGGAGATAGATGGTAGTTGACAGGAGTATGTGGTGAGACCGAAAGGCTGGACCAGGCCAAAGAAATTAGAAAACTAAATAGTACGAGAAAGTCTGTGCCATTCTGTAGCACCACTAGTTCTTAACTGATCCAATGGCAGCCCTCATATCAGTTGCTTTTCTAATCATCCGACTGCAACGCGTCAATTCAGCAATATCACAACCGCGCAGTGTTTTCATTCCATCAGCAATCTTTTTATTTTATCGGTGGATTGTGATTATAAAAGTCTACAAAAATCCCATTCAGACTTTGTTTATCATTTAAATCATTTACCTAATCAGCATCATTTATAGCATGTCAGTATTTTCTAACTCTGCTTGACTAATGTCACTGTGGCTGGGCCATCCAATTTTCCGCCAACGATTTTTGAAAAGTCCTTTGTACTTTTGTCTTCTATAGTCCCCTCGACACCTCTACTAAATCGAAACCGCACGCAATGAGGTGAAATCGCCGCAGCTTCTAACCGTGGCTGTGAAGGCCAGTTCGGACAGCAGCGGATTTTCGATAATCGCTACGAATAATTGTAGTAGCCGGCTGCCCTGAAACGGAGGTTTTTGCACAATATTTCCTTGACCGTGCACCCTCCTATGACCTTACACAATTATATTCACTACACTGTCGCACATGCCGGGGGTTGCCAATCGGGAGCTTAGAACTAGCTGTGGCGGTGTCTTTCTGGTGGGAGGAGAAAAATCTCCAAGAAGTCGACAAGAGGTAGTTGTTCGTCGAATGAAACGTTCTAGTGCGGCAGTGAAACCACCACCTACGGGGCTTTTATGACCGCACGCCCTGAAGACCCGGGCTTATGACGCGGACTTACGAGGCTAGTGACCGCAGTAATTGACGTACCCAATATCGCAAAATAATCAAATCAATCGACCTATTGTATTGAACCCTTTCACCAAGAACAGTGCCAGTGACATAGAAAACACCCAATAATACGCAAACAGGCGCTCGCATTGTTCCTCAGAACATTTTTTTCAAATAATCCACGTTTTTCCATTGCATCTCCGCCATGGGCTGCCTCCGCCATTTCCATCGGCTTCCGCGCCGTCTCCCCCCTCCCCGCGCGCATTTGTATGCAGGGCGGCGCTGCTCGTTCGCCGGAGTTGGGAACACAGGCCCGCGCCGCCACGGCCCTCCGTATTACGCAATATTCATCGGAATCCCCGCGCAACTTCTTCAATCTGCGCTTTCTCGGTCGCCGCAGGTTGTTTAGACCGACGAGACGCCTCGGCGCGCCAGCCGAGCGGCTCGACCCACCACCGCAGGGCGGCGCTGCACAGCGGGCACTCGAACTCGCCCCACTCACCCGACAGCCCCGACCCACCTCGACACGCCGGCTCTCGACCCGCCCGCTCTGGGCCCGTCCGCTGACGACCCGCACGCTCTCGACCCACCTGCTCTCGACCCGCCCGCTCACAACCCATCCACTCTCCACCCGCCCGCTTTGACCCGCCCGCACCGGGAGCGGTAGCTCAGTGCATCAACTGATGTCACTGCAGCGCCTCTGACCGGGAGGTTCTAGGTTCACTAGCTACAGCTTAGACATAGCTTTTCAGCTAGGTCCAATTCAGTTGCTGTCTGGAGGAGAATTCTAGCGGCCGGCTGCTCTGATCGGTAGTTTTCCATGGTTTCTCCGATCAACACCAGGCGAATGCCGGAGCAGTACCCTAACAAACGGGCCACGGACCGCGCGCGATCTGTCCTTCCTCTTCCTTGTCCTATCCTCTCCCTTTACACACACACTTACACTAACATTCACTACACTAGCACATATTCCGGGAGACCGGTCGGGAGCTTAGAGCTTGTCCCGGCTGGGGCGGTGCCCCGCTGGTTGGAGGGTTCTCTTTAGGGGGAAACCCCCATTAGCCGACGGTAGGTCGGCGCCGGATCTCGCCATCCTGCGAGGGAAGATCGTCGCCATCTTACGAGAAAACCCCGGAAACACGAAAAAATCAATGAATCAATCAACCGACCCGCCCGCTCTCAACTCGCCCACTCTCGACCCACACGTTCTGAATCACTCCGCGCTCATCACGCTCTCTCGGCCCGCCCACCCGCTACCTCCCCATACTGCACCCTTCCGCTCTTCGCCCGACCACACTCGATCTGACCCAACTCGACCCAATTCGACCGGACTCGACCTGACTGAACTCAAGCCGACCCGATCACACTCAATCCGATCAGATTCGACCCGACCTGATCACAAGCGACCCTACCACACGCGACCCGACCGTGCGCTATCAGATCAGACGCTATCCGATTATGTGCTATCTGACTAGACGCGACCCGACAACAGGCGACCAGACCAGATTCATGACGTGACATGAAAAATACCGTATCTTTTTCTTAATTTTTAAGTGCATATTAAACGAGACATAATCCCTCTCTGCAGGCGTTGAATCAAGGTCTTGGGACCAACGACTGCTAGTCGTGAATGCAATTGTCCTTTTTTCTATTCCCGACCTTCCACAAAATAGCACTTGAATGTGCCACATTTTAAGATACAGCCCTTGATAATAAGGCAGGTGTAAACGCTGTTAAAACAGCTATATGTCTTGAAAATAAGTAGAGACAAAAGAACGCAAGGATACTCCTGCCCCTCATATGAAGCCCGGTGGCTCGTGTTTAAGCCACAACCTGTGTCAAGTACTATTGTTCCGGTTGTAAAGGAGCTGAGTTGTATTGTGGGAGCCTTCTGTCCAGTAATTTGTCTGTCAGGTAATGGACAGAGCTAGTAACGACTGGACCGCTGTATTTATCTCGATCGGCTGGATGCGCTGCTTGGACAATTGCGCGCCGAAGGGATTTGGGCGGAGGGAGGGGGGCTGGCATCCAGTGCCCTAGTGCTGCGATTCGTCGATGAGCGACACTGTCCGTGCTGAGCAGCGTCCCGCGCTCCCCAATCAATCGACTGCAATCGCTGCCTCCCAATCAAGCAACGGGTTCGTCGGCGAGGCCGGGTCTTTGCCTGACTATTGAAGCGCGGGTTCCTCGCACGCGCCTCCTCCTCGCTTTCTTCTGAGAAGTATCGCGTTAAGCTGCCAGTTAATGTTCAACAGTAGCTCCGGATAAAAGAACATCACTGAATGACGAAGACAAATTCTGTAAAATCCGCAACTGACGTGATTGCTGTGCAGGTTGTAATCAAAATTCTTCAAAGTTCTTCCTGAAAATCTGTTCCTGAAGTGTTTGCTTTGTAAGTTGTAACCAAAGTAAACGTTTCAACGAAGTCTCTTAAATTTGAGATCGAATTTCATTTTCTTTGCTGTGCCCGAAGCTGCTCCATGAAGCAACCCTCTCATCTCTTACATGCATTCTTCTGGTACTGTATGTAACTGCCGGATTCATCTGCTATTTGTTGAATTTGGATGTTCGAAAAAGTTTTGAAGTCTATCGAATAGTTATTGGCTTGATTCGGTTGACCTGTTTTTAGAAATTCTCTATTGGTAAATATTGTTTCTTTTCAGCCATTTGAATGAAAATCCAAAAAAAATTCATAATATGAAAAATGAGTCTGTGAATGAGACAATACTGTGAGAGACCTTCAATATATTAACAAATTATTAAAAGAGGAAAGGGAGAGAAGAAAAGGGAGAGGCAATAAAATGTTTGCAAAGAAAAAGAGTATCAGGAGAAGACGTACACACAAGTAGGTTCAATTTCAGGAGAAAGCATCTTTACTACACTATAATTAATTGTACTTTAATCATAAAATATCATTACAGATTAAAGCATCATATGCTGCAGTTAGGTTTATGGTAAAGTCCACTTCCCCCAAGTTCGGCACCTGAAATTTCGACCTCACAGTCTAACACCTTCCGACACTGCACTTTGCTTCTCGCAGCCACACATTCTACAGGCTTCGTTCACCCCCTCCCCCACTCTGCGGTCTGCCCTCACTACACATGTACGAGCACTCCACCCCCTCCCCTCCCCTCCCCTCCTGGGTGGCTGGGCCCGTCAGCAGCCCCGCTTGCCGCTTTCGTGCCGCTCTGTGCAAATGTAAGAGGCTTACGGAGGTCAACACGGCAGACAATTAGTCTCGACAGAGGGCCTTGCTCTCCGCCTCCTGAATGCTCGCTCACGAGCTCCAGAGCTTCTTCTGTTGCGTTAGGGGGCTTAGCCGAGCAAAATTGCTGGATGTGTCACGTGTTCGCGTAATGCACGGACGTGATATTTGCGCTTCCCTGCGCCTCAAGAAAAGGGGAGGGTTTGCAAATATAAACCTGTATATGTCGGGTTAGGGGAGTACGAGAAACTAGATAACTATTTTGTTCGTTTTCTTATGTGTTGATTTGATTTTCATCATACTAGCGTACCAGTGCGAGAAATATTGCATGTTAAACCCCACCCTCTTCTCTAGTTTTCCATTTTCGTATTAAGCGTATATGTTATATATATATATATATATATATATATATATATATATATATATATATATATATATATATATTCCTTCAAAACTCTCGTATCGTCCGCCACTTGTTCTATGTGTCTCCTTGTAATTGATAACAATACAATACACTCTTGTCAATACGAATTATTCTTATTTAACGTTATTTACGAGTAGAGAGGTACACCCGTGTTATTTAATCTCCTAGAATATCAAGTAATTGGTTTAATTTAACATGCCGTTGCAGATTTTACAGGTTCTGAACAGGTGGGGTAGAACCGAGAAACGTCGAGCCAGCAAATATGTAATAGAACGTTTAATAAGACCACACCTTGTAGATTAGGATGTGAGAAACGTTTCTCTAAAGACTATTGTCTCAAAATTTTTGTTTTGAAGGCCTTAAAACGTTTAGGAGTTATTTCACGATATATATTCAGAAATGCGGCAGTGTGTTGCGGGTTGCATTACGCATGAATATTTAGATGCGATTTTTAAACAAATACTTCACATATTTAAAGTGACAGTACAATTCGTCACGTTTTAGTGAAATTCTCTTTCTTTAAAGACCTCAGTTATAACGATTGGTGGCGTGTAAGAGTAGGTAAGAAAATGTATGTATAGCATCTCTGATAATAATTCTATGTATTGAAAAAAAGTCTACTTTTCAAGATGAAAATTCAGGACGAAAATTTGAGAATTTAAGTAAATTGGAAATAAATGATAACTCTGTATTCCCGTGGTCCAGCGATCAATCTTAGCTAAGGAGCTGGCCATCTGAATTCTAGTACACTCGCTGTCTTCAAATAACGCTAACAACCAGGCGTTTGCTACAGCCTGTCGAATTTTGGAAATTCGCGTGATGATTTTGGAGATCGCGTGCTGCATTATATAGTACAGGTGACAACGGAATTGAAAATTGAAAATAATCACTTTTCACGGAAATCTATGCAAAACTTTTGACCAAAGAACTCATCTTACATGTAAACTGAAGTACAAGCACTACTTTACGACAGGTAGGTAGGTAAGACGACAGGTAAGGTTAGATAATAAGGTATATTCACTCACACCACCCTGAAGCAGCATCTCATTAAAACAGCATGAGAATTTTCGACCAACTGTAGCAATGGATTGGAAATGATTTGAATCTTTAACATTGGTTTTGCGATAAAGCAGTTTCTGATCGATATCCACCTCATTCTGCAGCCTGCTGCTCCGAAGAAACATTTACAGCTTGTCTTCTGTAAATGTAAGAAGGACCGCCAAGAAAGAGAACAAGTGGTGTCTTCTGCACAAAAATTCGTATTTACTACCAAGGGACGAGTTCACATATTGATGGCACATTCCACTTCCAAAGTGAAGGAAACAAAGTTAAACTTTCAGGTACCCTGATGTGGTACCTTTGTCCAAAACAAATGAAATGACACAAGATTTTGTACAATATTTTACAGCATTACCTTTCAATTTGTGTATATATATATATATATATATATATATATATATATATATATATATATATATATATATATATATATATATTCACGATCCACATTTTCATTGTGCAAAAACATTTCCCTGTGGAGGAACCACCGTCCACACTTCTCCAAGTTGGCCAGCCTGGGCTTTCTAATTTCCAAAACGATACTACCATCCTAACCTGAATCAACCAGCACTACAACGATACAAAAAGGTTGAATAATCTTATCAGTGACAGTAGGTATTACCTCATACATTGATACTTCACATTACCGCTTATCTTATCCATTTCGTTTCACATGTGTCACTATTCAAATTTTTTTTATTAAAATAATTAAAACACGTTTCTTATTTATCTGTGCTTACATTATAATTGAATGTTACACTGTGGAAATGAATACAAATAATTAAAAACCATATTTGAAGCTTCTGTTATATATCCGTCACTCGCACGGCCATTCGCAGCACGAGTACTCGCCCTTTGGACTACGTCCAACAACTGCATTATATAGTTTTCTACATATTCTAATATTGACGTTTTGCACAGTAACGAGAGGAACGCGTAAATACAGCATTTTAAATATTAAGCTCTCTCATATTACAGCAACAACATTTTGATCAAAGATTCAAGAACACCATTTCTGACGCTAGTACTCGCATGTTGGATTCTGTCAAACAAACACAACGTTTTTACTTCAGGGTATAGCGACACAGTGCAAAACAGAGATAAACATTTTATTGATACCCTTCTCAGACACCATTAGAGGAATAAAAGCAATGCTTTTATTCGTGAACATTCCTTTTCCAATTAGAAAATGAATTTCTGTTTGACTCTTTCCAACGGTGCGAGTGACGAAGTTTTAAGAACGAAGATTTTGTACCAGAACCTGCGTGTCCATTCAACGTAATTTATAAACTTTTAGTTCACGGAAGAGAAAATTATATATTTGTTAATTACATTAAATTATGTAACTTCCCATTAGAATAAATTGCAACATTTCGGCCCACGTAAAGCGAAAATAATTTTTCTATCTTTTAAACGAGGCAATTAATTAATTAGAAACATCATTGGTACAAAAAATCTGATGCAATTTCAGTCTCTGGTTCAATATATTTGGTTTATGCCAACACTTTTCTTTTCGTTTTATTCATTTACGTCACAGTTTGCCACATATTGACTAAATGTATTTTGGTACAAATGTTTGATAAGCAAGTTATATCAGACAGAACATATTGCTTCATCACTTTCTTTGTTTCCGTCTTATTTTTTATCCTTCCTTAGGTTACTTAAGCTCAGTTTTACATATATTCCGCTTGAGTAAAAACGTCCCTATAGATTCGGTAAGTAAAGGAATGTCGATCATTTAACAAAGTCAATACTTGTTCAAAATAGTTTTAGTCAAGCACGATATAGTGGCATTAGAGCGCTGCGGTTTGGACAGGAGAGAGCCATTGCCCGTTTTGAACACAGGGCGAATATATCATTTTTCAGTGCGGTCTAGCGCCTGAACCATTTTCTAGAAAATTGAAGTTTACGTACGTATATGGTAAAATATTACTTTATTTTTAATATTGTAAATAATGACTGTTTCCATAAAACGTACAGTTTTGATGAGATAAGGGAAAAACTGGAAAAGGTGCAAAATGTTTAGGGCTTTTGCGATTTTGTCTGCGAAGTCGACATTTGTAGAGGTAGAAAAAATAAAATTTAAATTTAGCTACCCAAAATAATACATAACAGTCGAGAAAAATATTTCGGAATTTTTCCTGGGCAAGACACTTAATTACTATTAAAATATTGTGTTCAAAATATAACTTTTACTCTTTTAAATTGTATTAAAAAATTGGTGAAATAGAAGTCTGAATTTGGCTACTTTTGCTGAATGAAAAATTGCATTTCTTGCATAAGTCACTTAGAATTTAAGCTATTCAATTTTAAAAATTTACTCCCCCCGAATTTCATAAAGATCAGAGATGTTAATAACGATAAACAAGGCTATTGATTTGACTCAGCATTTTTTATGCACGCCGTCAACTAATCATTAACTAAATAGCATAATTATTCTTCTCTCTTCTAAATTCAGCTCCTTCTGCTTTACGTGCTTAAAAAGTTGCACAATAAGGTATTTAAGAAATTACAAAAATATTTTGTTTCTAAAACACATTGTTGTATTTTGTTACTTTACCGTACTGCGTAAGAGTGTCTATCCACACTAGTACATGTAGTGATAAATTCAACCATGAGTTTACAGCTAAATTCTACGATGCGTTTACTGCTAAATTCTTGAGAAGGATTTACTAACGTATCCAAGAGGAATAGCTCAAAATGTTTTCAGGCAAAGACAAGAGTTTAAAGAGAAAACGAATTACAAAGAAACAGTAGAGTGATGGTTTAATTCTATCAAAAGTTCTGAATTGTCTCTGTTCGCGACTAGAAAGTCCGCGTTCGAGATCTTCAGGCGGAAAAGATGGAAGTAAGACTTCCATCTTTTGTTTCTTGCAAGAATGTTACAGAGAGAAACTCTTTGTAATGCAGATGCACTCTAAAGTAGTTTCATCTTGAAGGATTTACAACAAAGAATAACTATATATTGGATATTTTCAAAGTGCCAGGGACACTTTCAGGGATTTTATAATTTAATTGATGTCCGGAATAATTTTTTTTTATTTTCTTCGTAAGCTTTACTTAGTCTTAGAACTATGTTGTCTCAAGCACTCAATAACTATGTGTATAAATTTGAAAAATCTCCGCGCCAAAATTAATCCAAGCATATATTACACAAGGGAACACGATTTTTATCTCTAGGAAGGTAGAATGCGCCACCAACTCAATTTTATACGTAGTGTGACGTACCAATATGGGGACGTTTTATTACAGAATATTTGTCGTAAATGGGCAGGGCAAATAATAGGCAATATGGCGCCTTAGTAACGACGACGTGGTTGTCAGGATAAACAAACATTCATCTGACCGTGGAGGCAAGGCGAGGCATTATGGGTTTTTAAAAGGGAGGAAAAATTCATTCGGTCGCATGTCGTGACGGTGAGCAGTTCGCTGGAAAATAGATTAATTTGTGCATGTTAGGACTTTGCATATTTTCGCTATAAACGGAAGATAGAACTGAGAGATTTTTCTGTGCGGTGTAAGCATAAAAGCACTAGATATTTATACGGTGAGAACGGGCATCAGTACTAATATAGTGGAGCTGGAACAATTTGAGTGGTGCGAAGCGGTGAATCGGCGGTGTTCGTCAAGAAAGAAGAGAAGAAGATTCGTGGTAACTGGACTGCGGGACTTCGGAGCTTCAAATACAAGAAGGGAAGGCGTGTTTTCGAGGGAGTACCAATCAAGAGCATGCAAAGACCAGAATCGCCATATAAGGTTCGAACCAAGAAAGTTCTTCAATGTAAATTTTTTTTCTCATTTTAATTTGCTGCATTCATAAGAAATAAACATTAAGTATCTCTTGAAAGAAAGATAAAATGATTTTCATTGGCCAATTCAAGCTAATAAGTAGCTAGATCAAATAATCTCTGTTTTCAGATTCCTCGCCATTCTGTATAGATGGCAGATCGGATAATCGGCTATTAATAGATAATAGCGATTATTTCTCACGTGACCCATCGACCCAGCTAGCGGGATAATATTCAGTTTTTTATCAGAGTAATAATAGTTAAAATATTATCGTAACCTTTTTTCCTGGCGCCCATGTTACTAGAAATTTGGAAACGGGTTACGACGAATCGCTTAATCATTGTAGCAGTTAGGGGCATGTGGTCTTATTGCATGCATGCATTAGTGGTCTTAGTACGTCTTAGTGGATGTTTTGAAAACAAGTCACGTGCACCATCATATTTCCTACTGCACATCTCTCACTAAAAGAAATTATTTTAGCCCCTTACCTTATCGCAAGTGTGTAAGTATCCACGTGTTAGGGTGGCAGATTCTGAGTCAGTCGGTGTCATGCGAAACTACCAGCAGTGCGCGTGTCTGGTTTGCATGTGCCTCAAATACATTAATACATTATAGTTATGTGCTTTTTATAAAGTGAAATTCGCCACATTATCTATAGAATTGAATCGGTTTGATTAAATGAAAATCTTCATTTCACGTCGAAAGTCTGAAAATCACTCGATAACTTCCATTACTTTTGTGAAATATTTACACCCAAACTTCAAAGAAAAAAAGTATATGAAATTACAAAACTTGCATATTCTTTATACTTTGGCTGGCAGGTTTGTGATCAGGACAAACCATGAGTTGCTCACCAGGGTTGTGTCACCTGTAAAACGAACCTGAGGTTGTGGTTGTAAGAAAAACTCAAATCATTGTCATTCGCTTTACCCATGTTGTAGAGAATACCAACAAACCATTGTAATGTCTGCATATTATTGCACGGATATGCGTATTCCATTTTTAACTTCCTCTTACCTCATATGAAGCATCCTCATAACATTTTGTAGTAATATAACCAGAGTGAACAGGCGGAAATTAGTATGGGATTTTGTTTATTTCAAATTTAACACATGTTCATTTCTTTTGAACCTTGAATGATAGAACTTTTTATAATGATTTTCGAAATCAGCGTGATGGTTTCCTTTGAAATCGCCTACTTTCATCCTGGTGGTATGAAAAAGTTTTTTGTTCCCTAGTGTTATTAAAGTATTCATTAACTGCTAGCATTAAATATTAAGAGTTGTAACGAATTATCGCACGGGTGAACGAATAAAAAATTGTTACTCTCTGGCACTTACTTCGTAAGAAGAGACCGTTATTTATTTATTTTATTTATTTAGTCAAAAACAGTCAAAAAACGTATGTGACGTACGTATAGGGGAGAAAATCATCTGCGCACGCTTTCTTGAGTTTCAGAGTCATATATAATCAGAGTTACATATAATCATGTACGGGGAAACAGCACATTTTCGGAAGAGAAACTTATTGCCGGTCATTGGTAACGAAAATCGTGGATAATCCTGTTGCTGAATATAATAAGCTAGCAAAATACCCACTGTTGCACGGGATTTCCTCTCCTTTTGATCCACTCCTTTTTAAAGGAGAAAAGAGATCGATTGTGTTTCCACCATGGTGTTTAAGTTGAAAATGTTTACAGTTATCGACTCAAAGTTTGATAAAATACTACAGTTTTTCTTTATATTATTTTACAGTACATTGCTATTAGATTAAAAATATTTATCGTACCCACTGCTAACGGCCTCTGGTGAATCAGTTAGGTATCAGATCAACTGCACTACTGCTTGCCTCTGGCAGAATATACAAGAAGCCAACATACAGTATTAGATACCAGTTCTGCTACACCGCTAATAGTCTATGGGGTAATATATTAGGAAACACGCGCTCTTATCGAGAGGCGAAAATTGTCGTAGTGCATCTGACAATATGTTATTTAAATTATTTATTTTCCGCATTTTTGTTGTATTAACATACACCAAAATTTGCAAGAACACTGCAACAATTCTGAAGAAGATCTTGTAAAAATTTCGTATCTATTCATAAACTTTTCATTGTGGTATCGATGTCGGTTACACATCCTTGAATTCACTTTTAATGGTATAGATGACTTTCTTAACCCCATGTTTTGTGAGCCTTTGATAGCTACAAATCGAAGGTAAAACGTTCCTCTGTCCGTCTGTCTGCAGGAATCGCTCGAATCTAAAGTGTTCAGCCCATTTTCTCCAAAATAATATGATACTTAATGATTTTTTCGTGTACTTTGTCAATTTTTACCTTTCCCACCGTAACTATTCAGACAAGAATTCTGCAGTGTAAAATTCATTAACAATTGCATTGAAGGACACGTACAAACTGAATATTATATGTGTTTGAGTAAATGGACCTTCAGACCATTCGCATTTACGAAAAGTCGCAGCTTTATCTGAGAGATACTTTGCAGGCACTGGCGTGAGTCTACTTTTTGCGGGCACTCCCGGGTTAAGAACTTTTGTCACCACGTGACAGCTATCTCGGTGTCCCAAGTGCAGCAAACTACTAGCTCATATAAGATAATATCTCCCCTCCTGGCAATAAAATTTCCCTTCTTGAAAAATTACTTTTATGTAAATAATGAGATGAACATAAGATAAATAAATGAATGATGATTTGCGAAAGCACTGCGAAAAAAATAAAAACTGCTCTGAAATCAGAAAATTACGGAATATTGGATATTACACGATAATCAAAACTCATGTTTAAAAGTAAATTAGATGGCTTTGATAAAAACTACAATTCAAAACGATTTCCCACATTTCATGTATCAGAATATTCAATTTTAATGAGGATAAATATGGCAATCAAGTCACAATTTTACTAAGGTCGTGTAATGATAACTTTAACCTATACTACCATTTCTTTTGGTAATTGTAAAAATGAAAATATTTAACAACGGTGATTTAAGAATTCCATGGTTCGATTTATAAATCTTTAAACTTTCTTTAATTCAGAAATTCTTAACTAAACATATATTGAAAATACAACTTTTCGAGAAATATTAAGTTTACTCTAGACACTCAAAAACCCATTTCATAATATAAATACCACAGATGTTGACAAAAATAATGTAAACTGCGTCAGAAATGTGATGTTAAAGTAAAACGAAGACTTTTCTCTCTGTGTCAAGTTATCATGCGAATTGTTATTGAGAATTGGAATATGGATTCGAATTGGAATATGAGAGCCAAGCTGTACTCCAATCTCATGTAATCGATAAGAAACGCGAATGGAAATCATTTAATAACAGAGTTATGAATAATACTTAAATATTATTGCTCAGGCGAATACTCACTCTCACTCATGTTTCCAACGCCACACAAGTCACAAACATCAACTGCAGTATTAGAACTCACCTGTAGACAAAAATGCAAATGTTAGCAAACAGAAAAACAGTAAAAATTCAATGTTAGCAAATGTAATCACTGGGGAACTGATTTTTTGATAAATACATATTTTACAGGATCAAGATACTTATATTCAGTAATATTTTATAGAGTTAAGAAATCAACCTTGATCAATTAGAACCATCTTTATTTTACATCATTTGGTATCATTACATATTTTACACACCATTAAACTTTTCGTTTCATTTTAACACATTTATACATGAAATGAGAATTTTTTAAAGAAGTTTGCTAATATATTGATATTTCAATCATTTTCAATGTAATATTGAGGCTTCAACGACCACCAGATCTTCGCGGCGAATTGTCAAACTTACCCTTTCCCTGCTTCTTGGCAACCGTGTACTCGGAATCAAGTACTTCCGAGTGTTTGCCAAGAGGAAGTAATGTCAACTACGGGTTTACTCATATTTAATAGACAAATATTTTTAACAAATATTGTTTACAGGGCATTGACTTATCGTTGATGTGTTTGGGGGAATGTGCATGTTCCATTTACCCTCCCCCCTCCGGGATCCAGCATTGTCTGGACGGCACGACAGTCCAGGATATGCACCGGCTTCACGTAAAGAACTTTGCATGTACTTCGAACAGTTTTAATATTTCGGATAATCCTTGAAGTGTGCGGTGAAAAATAGGTACAACTTCCTTTCAAACGCACCGAATTAATTATTAAGACCTAATCGCGACGTTTTGTATTCAAAAATTTGAAAATATTTTTATATAGCTGTCTTAAATAATATAATGATTTTTTATTTTACATATTCTACTACGTTTTACACATTTTGTTACATATTTTGGAAAAATAAATACATTCACGTACTACAATATATGTACTTATTCAGGTCTTTTATTACAAGAAAATCCATTTCCTAGTAATCGCTAAGGGGTGTAAATACATTAACTTCAAATTTGTAATTTGATATCTTTTACAAGGTAACCAAATTCGATAGTTTGCATGACGAAGTATTCTCATATTAGAGGAACCAAATTTCTAGAAGTAAACAACTTTTGTAATATACCGCAACAGAGAACAATATTGTAAAGGAATGAAAACAAAAGGAAAAAATTATTTCCAGTTTTCCGTAGGACAATCACGTGCATACGGAACGTAGCTCAAATTCAATTACTTGTTGAGATTTATTTCAAAGGGCCAAGCTTAGATACGCAATTGACTTCGAGGCATCTTACGAATGGGTAAAGCAAAAAAATACTGGTTGAAATCATAGCAATGATGGCACAGAATATTCGTCGTAAATGATCGAAGTGGGAAACTATCGCAATCAATTAATGTAATAATAATAATAATAATAATAATAATAATAATAATAATAATAATAATAATGCATTTATTACTGTCGAGGCGAATATACTCTAATGTTCGTTTACAACCCTCCTGTTTCTTTTTTGTTTTACAAACTATAGTAAAAATGCACCTCCTAGAGAAATGCGACGTTTTATTTAGAACTGTCCACACCCAAGAGTACATTGCCACAAACGCAACATTCCATGATTGACCTATAGTAATAGTAATATCAACACAGCGCCCACTCTGCACGAAGAGGGCCATGTCAATCACAACACCGGCCGCCCCTTCCGGGCGGGGGTGGGGTGGGGGAGGGGCGCGTGGTGTTATGACAGTCTCCGCGGGGAGTGGCTCGCCCGCCCTGTTTGCCCACGCGCCCCCATGTGTGTTCAGGCGGCCGCGTCGTCCAATGGGCGTTACATAACATTACAGCCCGTCCCCTCCCCCTCCCCCTCCCCTCCCTCTCCCATCCCCGCCTCTCTCTTCCCCCTCACGCTCTTCCCAATCACGCCTTTCCCGTCCCCTCTCTATTCCACTCCTTTCACATCACCTCCCTTTTACACCCCCTCCATTTCACACCCCTCCATTTCGCATCCCCTCCATGCCTCCCTCTCCCCATCCTGCTCCTCCCCCTCTTCCCATCCTCTCTTCCCCTCCCCTTCTTCCTTTCCCACCCATCACCGCCCCTGTCCTTCCCACCCCGCTCCCTCCCCGCCCCTCCTCGCCCCTTCCCACCCCCTCCGTGCGCGCCCCGCATCGACGCCGACGCGGCTGATGCATTCCACGTCCCCGCTCTCGGGCCATTGGACCGCTCGCCGAAGGCGCTTTCTCTTGGCTGCCCTTCCTGGCTCAGGGGCACCACGTCACCCCCACAGACCGAGGCATTATTTTGTGATTCCAGGTGCGTCACCAAATATGGTCATTCGCTCCGGAAATGTAGTGTATGTTATCCCGGAGGGGGCAGTGTTCCTCTCCACTGGGCACTTCAGCTTTGATATACATGTCATCCTGCGGAGTCTTCAAAGCTATTCACGCCAGCGGGTCACATCCCCAGCTGGGAAAATCTCCCGACTGGGGTTCCAACATAAATGTATTGAATTGGAAGTAAGTGTGTGTGTGAGAGAAAGAGACAAGGATGTGGCCAGTCATCCGACTGCTCCCCCATTCGTCTTTTCATGTGAGACCCACGAAAACTTACTGATCAGTTCAGCTGTCCCGTGTAATTCTCCTTCAGACAGCGAATGAATTCAATATAGCTGTCTAGGTAGTGTCGAAAATCCACAACTGTTTGGACGTTCCTCTAGAACCTCTCAGTTAGAGAAAATGCAGTGAGAACAATCGTTACTCTGAGCCATCTGCGCCGGTAAGATGGAATATCGATCTTGAGTAAACAGTGAACAAAAACTGAATGACCAAAAGGTTTCTAATCTCAATTTACTTGGTTCACCGTGAAATTATTCCTGAGAAAAGGATGCAACGAAAAAGGGGTGAAAACAGTTAAAAGTTGTAGTAGGGAACAGAACAATGCAAGAAGAAAAATAAAAATAAATAGTTTTTTTAGAAAATTTCAGAAATAAATAAATTTTTCCCAGTGTTCGATTCTCATTGTTCCATTTTCAAATATTTATTATTTCAAAATACATTACATTAAATGTAAGTATCATAAAATTTAGAACGAAAAAAAAATAAACTCATTGAGTGGAACATTTTTCTCCATCGTTTATGACTTAACACCACTGTACAAGTCTTATAAAAGACGCATTCTTACGTCGTGCTAGAAAGTTACGTAAGAGAGGTTATGTAGTTATAATTGCGACTTAAAAAGACACCCAAGTAAACTGAAACAAAGTGAAATTCTTCCCCCGGGGAGCTAAGGTGTGGCAAGTGGAACGTAATTTCCATAATGTAAACTGACGTCCTGAAATTTTTTATGGAGCTCCAGGGGGCTAAAAGTTCCTTTTAAGCACGAGTGTTGCTAATGCGGTGCACGTACTGCAATCTAGAAGAGAAAGGAACATTAAAGCAAGTCTTCGAGAAAAATGGAAACTCCTTGAAGGAATTTCTCAAAATATAGGCAGTGAATAACATACTGAAAATCTTTCAGAGGGATGGAACAATTTTATGACTTGAGAAGCAAAAATTAGGTCAGTGGAAGCACAATTTAACAAAGAGAATTGAGAGAGAGAGAGAGAGAGAGAGAGAGAGAGAGAGAGAGAGAGAGAGAGAGAGAAACTTATGAATGCGAAGTGCATGAGCTAAAGTGAAATATTAAACATTATGAATAATTTATAAATTATGCTGAAACTGACCGATGCGTTCGTATCGGGAAGGGTTTTATTATATTGGAGACAGAAAGCGTACCATTGAGTGGTAAAGTAATTATTTAAATTGTTGAAAGTTCAACAAGACGAAATATAACTGAGTAAAAGAGAAATGGGAAATAGGTATTTGGAGGAATTCGACGTATGTCAACATTGTTTTTCAAGATTATTGAAATTAGAGCCAAATAATTTATATCAGGTAATAAAAAAAATTTCCGAACCACGATCAACTGGTATGTAATATTTTGGAAGATATTATTGTCTAAGTCATTTTTTATTATCTTTCATAAGAGCATTCTCGATTTGGTTTGGGGCAGTTTTCACCGCCTTATTCGGCTATGCCCTTTATTGCTGATTTACCCTTGAAAATTGATTTTTAAATCGGAGTAAACACTTGCGTTAACAATCCTTACAAAAAATGCTCATTTGTTTCTGTATTCCAAATTCAAGTAATATTTGGCTGAGGGTAGGGATCACAAAATTTTGAAAACGTGCACAGAATTTACTTCTCCCCATAGCACGCCACAAATACCTTTTGACCAGACTGTGAAGACACAAGTTAACCTAACGATTTTCACAGAATTGTTTGCTTGAATTGTAATAAGCTTATACATAATGATAAACGTACTACAGAATCTTTCAACAACGTGGAGCAACGGGTCACACCTCAAACGTTTTACTGAATCACGTACATGAAGTTCTCACAAATGAGCGAGCAAGCAACAGAGGACAGGAACCTGAGGGCAGTAGTTTACACGATCCCCAGAATTGTCTGTTTGCGATTAGGGGCTATTTAATGGAGAGAGAAATAATATTAATTACTTCCAATGTGTGCAGATATTAAAAGAAAAGTATGAATCCTTCAGCTATATGAGATGTGTCTACGCTTTCGTTAGGTACCCAGGAACTCAGGAAATATAAAAAAACAATGACTTCCAATTTTGACTGGAAAATCTAATAGTATTTGATAGCATTATTCCACCTATTCTCAAACTGCGCCAACTGAATGAATTCCCAAACTCACTGCATCACTGCTCACGACGTAGGACATCGCGCGATAGGAAGACATAAAGAAATAACAGAATAGAATAGAATACTTATTGTTACTTAGGAATACATAGAATACTTCCGGTGGTAGCGTTTTCTAAGGAATTACTAAAAATACACAAAACAAACATCAAACACCATTAAAATATTTACATGTTACCAAATACAATTTTACAAAACTAATCTATTATCCGTATTTACTTAATCTAAGACTCTGCTTGAACAAGACTCTGCCTTGTGGAAAACCATTGCGTGGTTTTGTTCAGCAGCATATTTGCTGCCATAGGCTACTAGTTTTAAACTAATACCCACACTATTGATAAACTACAGGTAAATATTCAACAAGGAATTAACGCAATCAACACAAAGTTTTGCTCCACTATTTTGCTTTTTGAGTCTCAATATAATTAATGGAGCACAGAAGTGCATTTATACTCATGGTAGTAATTATGAAAATCTTTTGTGACAAAGTAAATAAATGCATCATTCAAATTTCGTTTTATGATTTTCTTATTAATTTATTCGAACCATTCATAAAATTGCATTCTAACATAATCTATCGATTCGGCAGCAGTTACCTTATGGATTCAGTTTAACGTTGATAATCCTACAATACCCAATAACACTAGTTAATATCTTAGTGACATTTTAAACGCTTGATTAATAAGAATTATTAAGTTTCTAACAGGTTAAGTCACAATTCGCCCAAAATTCGAAGAATGTCAGGCTCACACAACACACGCAACAATGAATTGTCTGATTATTTAGTGTTTCCAGAAATATGAACTTGGTCATTAGTTCCGTAAGTATAAAGCTCGTCTTGGCCAAGATGTGAAGGCCTTATTCAACCCCTACAGCAGAGTGAGATCCGGCGATAACTTACACGTCCTTTTTCAGTGTTATCCACCCAAGGTATGTACCTCCAGACGAGAAACGCCCCTGTCAGGACAAGCTCTAAGCTCCCGCCTAGTTTACAGATGTATGGTAATGTGTTGCATGTAAGTGTGTGTAAGTAACGGGGTGAGGATAGGGCAGGGAAGTGGAAGGAAAGATTGCACGTGGTCCGTGACCTTCGCCTGGTGCTGGTGGGAGACGCCACGGAAAGTGGCTCCGAGGGCAGGCGGCCGCTAGACTTCTCCTGCAGACAGCGGCGGAATTGGAGGTCGCGCTGAAGCTAGTGTGGAGGGCCCGAGAGTGGCAGGTGTGGGGGGGAGGGACGGAAGGAGATTGGTGCGGGAGCGAACGCGGGGCCGGCCGGGTGTCAGACATTGATCTACCAGGCGGAGGCAGAGGCGGCGACACCGTGTTCAACGCGGGCGGCGGCGGGGGCGGGGGCGGGGCAGGGGGGCGGGGCAGGCGGCGGCGGCGAAGGCGGTGTCGACGTCAGGGCTCAGAAGGGAGGGAGGGAGGGAGGAACGAGCACAATTTCGCGGGGAACCATCCATCATACGCGCGCGAGGCAGGCGGCGCGAGGCGGGGCGCGGCAGGCGGGGGAAGGCCGGGATGGGCAGGGTGGGGAGGGGAGGGACAAGGCGCGTCGGGTGAACAGGGATGGTATGGGGCGGGGCAGGGCGAAGCGTGACGTGACAGGCGGGACAAGACGTGGTCGGGCGCGG